>OX463244.1:160156934-160501934 GCA_949820135.1 Sylvilagus floridanus | reverse complement strand
TTGGAATATGTCATATACAGATTTCTATAACTGGATGTTTTATATGGTAGCCAACTTATTTTTCAATGCTTTTAGTTTTGTAAAATTTTAAATAAATAAGCGAAAAATTTGACATGGTTTTAAACTCTTAGCCGTATTCCTTGTGTGGTGTTGTTCTTCTGCGCAGAGTGAAGAAGCAGAATTGAGGTTTCATAGATTTCTCAATGCACGTATTAACAATAAACAGCTATAGAATTATATCATGAAATCAGCTATCCTCATGTGCAATGTGATCAGGTTGTTACTATGGTAACATTCCTACTTGAGAGTTTTGTGTAGTTAAAATTTGTAGACATCACATCATGCTACCATTGACTTTTGATTTTTCATGTAAATAAATTGCTGTGCTACCTGCATGCTATTGAATGATACCAGACATAGCACTTAACTGCCGCCCATAAACTCTAGGGAATCAAAAGTAGAAAACTGAAAGAAATGGGAACATTTTTACTAAATTAGATTTTAAGACTTTCCTCATGTTGCCGATAAAATGTTAAATGTTTCTTAAGAGGAGTAAGAGCATTGCTGGTTACTCTGAGATGCTTTACTTTTTATAAGTATGTGATGATGAAATTGGTTAAGCATGGCAGCCATAAGAGGTATGAAGAGGTTGAACTTGTCAGCTAACTGGGTGCTAAATAATCAAGTGGAAGTAATGTCCATTCTGCGGCTGAGAAGGTTATTTTGGAAACAGTCTGTTTTCATTTTAGCTCTATGAACTGGTTGAAGTTTATTCTGTTTTCAGATATTTAAATATTATTCTGATTATTTCACTTTTGATTATAAAATCAGATTCTAATATCGTAGGTTAACGTGGATTAAAATAGCCTATAATGTTCTCTTGTATCAATTACGGTATCCTAGTAAAGATTCCTACTGTTTTTGTTTTGTTTTGCTTCCTAAAGCCCCCTGCTGCTGTTGATTACACCTAGATCTGCTACTGATTGGAACTGTTAAAAGGCAAAGATAGTGTGGCTGGTTGCTGAATCATTTAATTGTAGGACTAATGAGAGATGTTCTCTCTGGGACCTAACAGAAATAGTGACACTAGAATATTATAATGTGTTAGGTGGCCAAGAAGTATTCTTTTGCATTTTAATAATATTTGAAGACATGAAGTTTATTTATTTGTAATGTATAGAGGAATACTGGCAACAGGGTTGGATTTCTAAATAATGTAACTGAACTATGTTGAGAAGGAATGAAAGGGAGCGGAAATCCTCGAGAAAATGTAGTACTAGCAGTTACTGGTACAGAGCTACTGAATACTGTTTTCTTTTTATAAGGATAAGATAAATGGGTAACTGTGTGTATCAAAATGTTAATTCTGTAGTTGAGAGATTTGGTAGTTAAATGGCAAGAAATTGAAAATGAAATTTTCATTTGTAATTGAGGCCATGTCTTTAAGCCTAATAATACAGTATAAAATGAATTTGTATAAAATATAAGCTCCCCATGATTTTACATATGATTTTGGAATCTTTGATAGGATTTCCATGAGAACCATGGGTGTTTTATGATAGGCATCCAGGATCAAGAATGACCATCAGTTTGTATTCTGACCGTCCATCTTGTGCTAGGCTTAGTAGGAGATCATTTGAGACAGTAGGGTTATGCTTGTGTATATTTAATGACAATTTATGTTATTGCCACCTTTTTATTTATTAAAATAATTCATTTGAAGATGTTTCTGATTGCTGGGTGCTGATTACATCAGTGCTATATAGTGATTACTTTGAAATTACCTTGAATGGACAAAAAAATAGTGTTAGGATTGTTTTGAACTATTTGATCAGAGAAGTTGCATGAAGGGTGCTGTCAAGATGGTACTGCAGCAGTGTGTATGAGGATTTAGTGAGAGAAAGAGAACCATTAAAAGATTGTCAAAGGACTAGGCAGTAACTGTTAGGTGCTATAATTTGGATGAGGGCAGTAAAAATCAGTGGAATTCAGTGTTAGTGTCTCCTACTTTTCTTGCTGATGCATTGAACCAAATGTCAATACGTTTTGAAAAAAAGTGCTGAATGCTGAAATTTATTAATAAACGAATATTCATATTTTCTTAAGTAATAAACCCCTGGACTCTGAGCTCCTTGCAAGTATCACTCATTTTTGTTGTTTCAGGACTTGATGCAATATATCACTTATAGTAGTTATTCAACAGTTTCACATGAAAAAGGTAAATAAAACAGAAACCTGCATTGGTTTTCAAGGGCTCCTCCATCACTGTTGTTGCCTCACAAGTTTGGAGGCCAGGGTTCTGTGATAAGCATGCTAGCAGGTGGATCCTTTCTGAGGTCTGTGGAGGAGAGCCTCTTCCAGGACTCTCTCCTTGGTTTGTGGATGGCTGTCTTCTTTCCTCTGTATCTTCACATGGTCTTCCTTCTGCACATGTTCAGATTTCCCCATCCGTAAGGAAATAAGTCATACCAGATTAGATCCTATCCTAATGGCAACATTTTAACTTTTTTTAAAAAATCTAATCAGTTGATTTACAGTGAGACACTTTTTATTTTTATTTTTTTAAGATTTATTTATTTGAGAGGTAGAATTACAGACCGAGAGAGAGAGAGACAGAGAGAAAGGTCTTCCATCCACTGGCTCACTCTTCCAAGTGGCTGCAACAACCAGAGCTGGGCCGATCCAAAGCCAGGAGCCAGGAACTTCTTCGAGTTCTCCCACACGGGTGCAGAGACCCAAGAACTTTGGGCCTTTCCCCACTGCTGTCCCAGGCTATAGCAGAGAGCTGGATTGGAAGAGGAGTAGCCAGGACTTGAACTGGTGCCCATATGGGATGCTGGTACCGCAGGCAGAGGATTAACCTACTGTGCCACAACACCGGCCCCACATTTTAACTTGTGCCTGATTTTCATCTCATTTTATTTTGTTGTCTTCCAACTTATATTAGCAATTTGACAGCTAATCATTGTCCTGGTTTCCATCTAGTGGCAGAACTAGTAGATATGAGGCTAACTTTGAAAAGGATGGTGGAAATAAATTCCTTATCTCTTCTCCCTTATTTCACCATTTTTGGAAGAATCTAAATCATTTTCCATCCCTACCACCCAGCAGATTTCTTATAGTTGAAGAAAATAACCATTATTATCTAAATATTGTTGATGATAATTAGATTACATTTATAATGCTATAGCATTTGGCTTTTATTGTATGATTTGGAACAAGTAATCGTTTACCTATAAATTTAAAAAAAGCAGCTTCTTAGACTCCAATAAAGACCTATTGAATCAGACGTTCTGAAGGTGGAGTCCAGGAATTTATTCTATTAAGATTTCTAGGATTCTGATGGTTACCAGTATTTGATAAGCTTAGTGCTTAATAAACATATAGCATCAATTTAACTGTATTTATTGTTATAAAATTATATGTAAAGTACTTTTTCCTTTCTATTTGGCTTTTGGTTATAATATTTTGATACTAAATCTTTGGGTCAGCTAACACAAATTATGAAGCTATTTTCAAAAAATCATTACTCTGTGGTATATTATCTTTCTAGAAGTGTTCAATGCATGTAAAGGCAAATGCAATTATATATATTTTTTCTTTTTTCTGTACTTTTTTATACCCTGCATATTGTAATATAGGAGCTGTATTTTCACTTATTCTTTTTTATTTATTTATTTATTTACTTGAAAGATAGAGTTACAGACAGTGATGAGAGGAAGATCTCTTCGGCCAGAGCTGTGCCGATCCAAAATCAGGAGCCAGGTGCTTCTTCCAGGGCTCCCATGTGGGTGCAGGGTCCCAAGCACCTGAGCCATCCTCCACTGCACTCCCGGGCCACAGCAGAGAGCTGGATCAGAAGAAGAGCAGCCAGGACTCGAACCGACGCCCATATGGGATGCTGACGCTGCAGGCGGAGGATTAACCTACTGTGCCACGGTGCCAGCCCCTTCACTTACTCTTTTAATCTGGTAGTCTTTTCGTGTCAATGCATCATTCTTTTTTTTTTTCTTTTTGTCTTTTACTTTTTGTTTCTCTTTAATAGATACATGCTAACTTTGTATGTATATATCATAATTTATAAGATTCCAGTTGATGGGAATTTAGGTTGGCTTCATTTTTTTCCTATTTAAAAAATTCTGTAAGGGATATTCTAGTATACATATGTAATAAATTGATCAATGTAATACATCACATTAACAGAATGAAATAGAAAAAAAGGAATATCTTAGATGTAGAAAAAAAGTTTTGGCCGGCGCCGTGGCTCAACAGGCTAATCCTCCGCCTTGTGGCGCCAGCACACCGGGTTCTAGTCCCGGTCGGGGCGCTGGATTCTGTCCCAGTTGCCCCTCTTCCAGGCCAGCCCTCTGCTGTGGCCCGGGAGTGCAGTGGAGGATGGCCCAGGTGCTTGGGCCCTGCACCCCATGGGGAGACCAGGAAAAGCACCTGGCACCTGGCTCCTGCCATCGGACAAGCGCGGTGCACCGGCCGCAGCGCGCCGACCGCGGCGGCCATTGGAGGGTGAACCAACGGCAAAAGGAAGACCTTTCTCTCTGTCTCTCTCTCTCACTGTCCACTCTGCCTGTCAAAAAAAAAAAAAAAAGAAAGAAAAAAAAGTTTGACATAATTTACTACCCTTTCATGATCAAAACACTCCAAAGACTAGGACTAGAAAGAAGCTAGTTCAATGTAATGAAGTCCATATGTGAAAAACCCATAGTGAACATCACACTCAGTGCTGAAAGAGTGAACACATCTCCTCTGAGGGCAGGAGCAGAGTGTTTCCATTCACCACTTCTCTCTAACATTGTACTGCAGGTTCTCTCCATAGAAACCAGTTAAGAAAGAGAAATAAAGGACTCCAAATTGGAAAGGAAGGAATAAAATAATTTCTTTGCAGATGATATGATCTTATACATATGTAGATGACCCTAAAGAATTCTCACAGATCTGCTAGACTAATAAATAAATTCAGTAAAATTGCAGCATATAATGTTAAAGCACAAATCAGTTGTATTTCTCAAACACACTAACAGTGTGCAGTCTGAAAAGGAAATTAGAAAAGCAAGCACATGTAAAACTCCGTCAGGTACTTAGTGGTTAACTTAATCATGAAAATGAAAGGCTTTTACAATGACAACTATGAAATGGTGATAAAAAATTAAATAAGACAAATAAATGAATAGACATAACATGTTTGTGGATCCAAACTGATTTCCAGATTCAGTGTAATCTCTATCAGAACCCTAAAGATTTCATTCTTCTACATATATACATCCAGTGCTGTCAGCACCATTTTATTGGGGAGATTATTCTGTCTCCATTGTTCAGTCTGGGCACTTTTGTCAAAAATCAGTAGACTGTATGTGTGTGGAACATTTCTGGACTCTCCATTCTGTTCCATTAATATATATGCATCAGTTTTAAACCAGTACCATGCTGTTTTAATTACCACAGCTTTGTAGTATGCTTTGAAGTCGGGTTTTGTGATGCTTCCCACTTGACTGTTTTCTGCTCAGGAACAGCTTTGCTATTCTGTTTTGTGACTTCATATGAATCATAAGATTGTTTCTTCTAATTCTGTAAAAAATATTATTGGCATTTTGATAGAGATTGAATTGAATCTGTAGCTTGCTTTAGGAAGTATAGACATTTTAATGATTTTTAATTTTTCCAATCCGTGAGTAAGGAATATCTTTCCATTTTATCCCATTGTTTTGAACTTTATGATTTCTTTCCTCAGTGTGTTATGATTTTCATTGTAGAGATCTTTCACTTCTTTGGTTAAATTTATTCCTAAGTATTTGATTTGTATGTGTGTGTGTGTTGCTATTGTGAATTGATTTTTTGAATTTTTCTTTGTGCAAGTACATCATTAACATATAAAAAGCTATGTTTGTAACCTGCAACTTTACTGAATTGGTTTATCAGTTCTAACAGCTTTTTGGTGGGGTATTTAGGTTTTCCATGCACAATACCATGCCATCTATAAACATAGATATTTCTACTTCCAATATGATCATCAGATGAACAGATAAAGAGAATGTGGTTTAAATATACAATGGAATATTACTCAGATAGTACAAAGAATGCAGTTCTACCCTTTACATTAAAGTAGATGCAACTGGAGGACATCATGTTGAGTGAAATAAGCCTGTCACAGACAGATACCACATTTTCCCTTATATGTGGGAGCTAAAATTTAAAAATAAAAGAATAAAAAACAAAAACAAGATAGAAGTGTCTATTGTATCAGTATTGTTATAGATATAGATTTATCAAACTTTGTTTTATATCTTTCTCAAAAAATGGTTAAGAATGATATACTACTATAGTTTTGATGATCCGTGATTATTTTAAAATTTACTATGTATGAGAAATTGACAGCTTTTCTTGTAATTATTATTTATAGCCTTTGCCTATATTCCTGCTGAATTGGTCTTTTTACTGTTTACCTTTTGAACTCCTTTTATTGGAGCCTTAAGCCTTTTACTATAATGTAAATTGAAAATGTCATCTCAAAATGTTATCTTAAAAGGAAGGAATGATGAATGAGGGAGGAAGAAAGTATTATTACATTATACTCTTAGACTTCTCTCTATTAAGGTAAATCTGTTCTCTTTATATTAACATGTTAATTAAAATGTAAAACCTTAGTGATTGTTTTTACAGAAGTAAAATCATACTCTAAAATTTATGTAAACTTTTAAGACTTTGAATAGCTGAAACAATCTTTTTTTTTTTTTTAATTTATTTGAAAGAGTTACAGAGAGAGAGGAGGAGAGGCAGAGAGAGCGAGACAGAGAAAGGTCCTCCATCCACTGGTTCACTCCCCAGTTGGTTGCAACAGCCGGAACTGCGCCGATCTGAAGCCAGGAGCCAGGAGCTCTTCTGGGGCCCCCACATGGGTGCAGGGGCCTAAACACTTGGACCATTTTCTACTGCTTTCCTGAAAAGGCCAAAGTAGAGAGCTGGATAGGAAATGAAGCAGCTGGTATATAAACCGGCACCCACATGGGATGCCAGCACTGCAGGCAGTAGCTGTACCTGCTATGCCACAGTGCTGACCCTGCAAAACAATTTTGACAAGGAATAACAAACCTGGAGCGCCCCCACTTTCTGATTTCAAAATGTACTACAGAGCTACAGTAATAAAATATTGTGGTGCTAGCATAATGGACATATAGATCAAAAGAATGGAATAGGTAGCCCAGAAAGAAATCCTAATATACAAGGTCAAGTGAATTTGGACAAGCTGTCTGGATTGTTCATTGTGGAATGATAGTCTTTTCAAAAAGTGCTGTGAAAACCTACAGATCTAAATGCAAAATAATAAATATGGACGTGTTTATCTAACACTACATATAAAAGTAAACTCAAAATGGATTAAATGGGCCAGCATTGTGGTGCAGTGGGAACACTGCTGCCTGCGATGCCGGCATACCTTATGGCTCTGGTTCATGTCCCATTTCTATTTTATTTTATTTAAAGATTTATTTTTGTTTATTTGAAAGGCAGAGATGGGGAGGCAGGGGGAGACAGGTCTTCCATCCACTGGTTCACTCTTTATTTCTGATTCAGCTCCATATTAATGGCCTGGGAAAAGCAGCAGCAGATGACCCAAGTGTTTGGATCCCTGCCGCCTACATGGGAGACCCAGATGAAGCTCCTGGCTCCTAGCTTCAGTTCTGGCTATTATGACCATCTGTGAAATGAAATGGTGGATGGAAAATCCCTCTATCTCTCTCTCTCTCAGTCTCCTTCTTTCTCTCTGTAACTCTGACTTTGAAAATGAATACATAAATCTTTCAAAAATGGAAAAAAGACTTAAATGTAAGACCTAAGACTGTAAAATCTTAGTGTTTTCTTAAGTATGACATTGAAAACATAAGGCAGTAACAACAGAAAAGACAAATTAGACTGTACAACACTATCAAAAAGAGTAAAAAAATAAGCATAGAATTAAAAAAAATTGCAAACCATATGTCTGCTGAGGGACTGATATTCACAATATCTACAAAACTCCTAAAACTTAATAAAGAAAGCCTGCCAAAATAAAGGACTTGATTGAAAAATAGGCAAAAGAACTTAAATAGACATTTCTCCAAAGAAACCATACAACTGGCAGTATAAGAACATGAAAAAATGTCCAGCCTCACTAATCATTAGAGAAATGCAAGTCAGAACAACATGGCATAGATGATCTTGAAAAAATAGGAACGAGTTCAGAACCCTTGTGAACTTGGATGGGAATCTAAAGTGCATAGCCATTGTACAACAAGTAGTGCAATTCATAAAATAATTAAAAGTAGAATTTCCATATGATGCAGTTTCTTTGATCATTTTCAGTTGTTATATTGGAAAATTTTAAAAATTTATTAATTTGAAAGGGAGGAAGAGAGGGAGAGAAGAGGGGAGAAAGTGTATATAACTTTTTTTTTGAAGATTTATTTACTTATTTGGAAGAGCTACAGAGAAAGAGATCTCCCCAGATGGCCACAATAGCTGATGCTAGACCAAGCCATCGCCACGAGCTTCTCCCAGGTCTCCTCGTGGGTAGAGGAGCCCAAGCACTTGGGCCATCTTCCACTGCATTTCTCATGCCATTAGCAGGGAGACACACTGAAAGTGGAGCAGCTGGGACTCGAACTGGTGCTGGCCAGCATGAGAGAGACAAACTGCTACTTCAGAAGACAAAACCCGACTTTGCATTGTAACAATCGAATCTTGCAGTGACTAGTCCCTTGATAAGACATTAATCTGTTCCTGACTTGGACACCATCACGAGGCCCCATCTCCCAGCACTGCTGTAGTGGCAATAAAATTGTAATATGAGTTCCAGAGGGTACAAACGGTAGCATGCAGTAACCATTTCTGGGTATACTTCCCAAAATTTGTTGACAGTGGCTTTAAAATACAGGGTTTTGGCAGTCACTTGGCATAGTGGTGAAGATGCTGCTAAGAAAGACTGCATTCCACATATGAATGCCTTTGTTCGGGGCTCAGCTTCTTGTTGATTAACAACCTAGGAAACAGCAATTGGTGGTCCAAGTAGTTGGGTCCCTGCCAGTCTTGTGGGAAAACTGCATTGAGTTCTTGGCATCTGACTTCAGCATGGTCTAGTCCTGGATCATAGAGGCTTTTGAGGATTGAATCAGCAGATGGAAGGGCTAACTCTGCCTCTTTCTGTCTTGTTCCCTCCCTTTCAAATAAGTAAATAAATTTTAAAAATTAAAATGTTTATTTTGATGCCAAAAAGTTTTGAATCCATGCATAGTTTTTCCTAATACAGATTTTCCGTGAACTTTCTGAAGAGCAGAAAAGTTATATTTGGCAATTTTTTTGCACCAAAGCATTTCATTTTTTAATTTATTTTTTAAAGATTTTTTATTTACTTATTTGAGAGGTAGAATTACAGACAATGAGCGAGCAAAAGAGAAAGGTCTTCCTTCCTTGGTTCACTCCCCAGATGGCCACAATGGCAGGAGCTGTGCCTATCTGAAGCCAGGAGCCAGGTGCTTAATCCTGGTCTCCTATGCAGGTGCAGGGGCCCAAGGACTTGGGCCATCTTCCACTGTGTTCCCAGAACACAGCAGAGAGTTGGATTGGAAGAGGGGCAGCTGGGATTAAAACTGGCGCCCATATGGGATGTCATCACCGCAGGCGGAGGATTAACCTGCTGCCTCATGGTGCCAGCCCCGCACCAAGCATTTTAAATTCCTCTTCTCACAAACTTTTAAAGTACCCTCATTGATCCAAATGAGTTGAAAATGGTGCTCCAAGAGATTATTTGTATACTCGTGTTCATAGCAACATTATTTATAGTAGCGAAAAGATGAAAGCAATTCAGGTGTCCACTGGTAGATGAATAGATAATGAAAATCTGGTATGTACATGTACTCTGGAATATTAACCTTAAAGAAAATTCTGACACATGCTGCAACATGGTTGAACTTGAATTCATATGCTGAATGAAATAAGCCAGTCACAGAAGGGCAAACGCTATATATGATTCCTTTTTACAAGTATGAGGTACTTAGAGTAGTCAGTATCACAGAGACAGAAAATGGAATGGTGATTACCAGGGACAGGGTGGGGAGGAAAGAGGGCTTATGATTTAATGGGCATAAAGTCCCACTTTTACACAATGAAAAGAGTTACAGAGATGCATAGTGGTTATGATTGCACAGCACTGTGAAAACATTTAATACCACTGAACTATACACTGAAATTCATCAGATGGCAAATTTGATGGGTATTTTAACACAGTACACAACCATTGTGTTTTTTTTTTTTTTTTTTGACAGGCAGAGTGGACAGTGAGAGAGACAGAGAGAAAGGTCTTCCTTTTTGCCGTTGGTTCACCCTCCAATGGCCGCCGCGGCCGGCGCTCTGCGGCCAGCGCACCTCGCTGATCCAAAGCCAGGAGGCAGGTGCTTCTCCTGGTCTCTCATGGGGTGCAGGACCCAAGCACTTGGGCCATCCTCCACTGCACTCCCTGGCCACAGCAGAGAGCTGGCCTGGAAGAGGGGCAACTGGGACAGAATCCGGTGCCCTAACCAGGACTAGAACCCGGTGTGCCAGTGCCGCAAGGCGGAGGATTAGCCTATTGAGCCGAGGTGCCGGCCAGATTTTTTTAAAATATAGTTGTGCGCCAGCGCCATGGCTCATTTGGATAATCCTCCACTTGCAGTGCTGGCATCCCATATGGGTGCCGGGTTCTAGTCCCGGTTGTTCCTCTTCCAGGCCAGCTCTCTGCTGTGGCCAGGGAGTGCAGTGGAGGATGGCCCAAGTGCTTGGCCCCTGCACCTGCATGGGAGACCAGGAACAAGTACCTGGCTCCTGGCTTTGGGTTGGTGCAGTGCCGGCCATAGTGGCCATTTGAGGGGTGAGCCAACAGAAGGAAGACCTTTCTCTTTGTCTCTCTCTCTCTCTCACTGCCTAACTCTATCTGTCAAAATAATTGGTTGGTTCCATGACTCTCCAAGCTTAATTTCAGATGTTCAAGTGTCTTACATAAAGAAGCATAGTATTTGAATATACCCTATACAATCTTCCCATATACCATAAATCATTTCTACATTACTTGTAGTATCTAATAAGATGTAAATTCTATGTAAATAGTTGTTACACTATATTGCATATTACATATATACATATTACACATATACATATTACACATATATTACATATTACATATATTACATATTAGAAAAAAAAGTCTGCCAATGTTCAATACATATGCAATCTTTTTCCTGATTATTTTTGATTCTTTGTTGACTTCTCCCAGGTAGTCACTGTGGATGTTGTGCACATGTCCTCATTGTTTCCACGTCTTCCTTTGTGAAGATTACACTAACTTTAACAGATGTTATTATTGCAAAATATACTGTTTGTTGAAGTTAGAGTAGTGTTACTTAACACAGTTATTTTGTTGAAAGAAACAGATTTGTGTTAAGTAAGAGAAACAAAGTCAAAACTTCAACTAGTGTCTTTTAACAAACACTATATACAGACTTCTTAAAAATTTCTTATATTAAATGTATTAATTAATTAATATGTTTGAGAAACTTCTTGAGCCATGCATTGTATATAAGATAGAAGATTGTCTACTATTGTCAAATAAATCTGCTTTTAGCTCTTCATTAAAATGTAATTTTTATATATCTGAAAAAGGTCTTGGAAATAACTTTGGCTTACTGTCAATGGATATTTGGGCAATTCTTAAATGTGGAGATTATTGAAATACCGCTTATGTAGTTTTGATGAAATTGTTTCTTTTTGGAACCATCATAATTTTTTTATTTAAAACTCTACAGTTTTTCACTTATGCAGTATTATTGGTATTTGTTTTATTAATTATTAGAAAATTTAAAATGAAGTAATAGACACTAAGCTTGGGTTTTTGTGTGTTTTTTTTAACTTTTATTTAGTAAATATAAATTTCCAAAGTACAGTTTATGGATTAGAATGCCCCCCCCATAACTTCCCTCCCACTTGCACCCCTCCCATCTCCCGCTCCCTCTCCCATTCCATTAACATCAAGATTCGTGTATGTGTGTTTTAAAAAACATTCTATATCGGGGCCAGCGCCGTGGCTCACTTGGCTACTCCTCTGCCTGTGGTGCTGGCATCCCATATGGGTTCTAGTCCCAGTTGGGGCACTGGATTCTGTCCTGGTTGCTCCTCTTCCAGTCCAGCTCTCTGCTGTGGCCCAGGAGGGCAGTGGAGCATGGCCCATGTGCTTGGGCTCCTGCACCCACATGGACGACCAGGAGTAGGCACCTGGCTCCTGGCTTCAGATCCGCACAGCACGCTGGCCATAGCAGCCATCTGGGTGGTGAACCAATGGAAGGAAGACCTTTCTCTCTGTCTCTCTCTCTCATTGTCTATAACTCTACCAGTCAAGTAAAAAAAAAAAAATTCTATATCCTCCCCTCCAATTTTTTTTTTGTCTTTCATTTCCCTTGCCCTTGCCCTCTCCCTCCCTCCCTCCCTCCTTCTCTCTTCCCCGCTTCCTTTCTCTCTTACACTCTGATAAGTTCAAACTACTGAACAGATTTTTATTTTAATCTTTGGGACAAAAAATGATCTCTTGGGCTAATACCCATACTTTAAATGCCCAGTTACAGACCAAAGTCTATTTTTATAGGCCCAGATAGAAACTCCTGAAAACCAGAATTTATAATGGAAACATTGACAGTCCCTTAGTTATCAAAGCCCACGTGGCACTGCTGAAGTCACAAGGCTCAAGGCACAAGCTTTCACCTGCCAGTGAACATTGACCTTTTCAGCAGCTCTTTTGTCAATCGCCCTTGATCTGGGATTTCATAAGCCACAGGCTGTAGTGGTTCCAGAAAAGCAGATTATGTGAGCTTGATTCCTGCCCTCTGAATGCTCGTGCTTAAGCAAATTGACACTGAGAAACACCTGAATAAACCTATTGGTGGAGGGCCTTGTAATGAATTTATTAAACAGAAATACAAGAACTTTCTTCTGCATTTAATGTTGGATACATCTTGAAAATTCTGCATGTTTTTGCATGTAGTTCACATCAGGGAAGTTTGATCTTGAACAGTTAGGTGAGTTAAAATTGTACCATTTTAGTTTAGAAATAGCAGAAGACCAAATTTGATTACTAAGCTTTATTTGATTAAAGAATTGAGACTGTAATCTTTGATCCTTGAATTACTCTGCTTCATTTTAGTTATATGTTAAGTGAATCTGACCCCTCTACCGTTTGTTACTGATTGCTACAGAATGAACCTACCATCTATTAATTCCAAAAAGAAACAGTAACAAAGATCACATCAGATGCCTGTATGGGAGAATAGTGCAAATAATTTGAGATACATTAATTTGAATGTGCATGGTGGTTGGATTCTTGAACTTTGTAATACCAGCATTGTCTGCTCTGTTTCTGTTTGCCTTTTCTTTAAGTGCTGGAGAGAAGCAGAGGTGCTATGTAGATATGCTATCTCAGAAGCATTGTGAAGTGTTAGAGAAAACCAGCATCTTGTGGGAAGATAATGAAGTGATAGTTTGTTGCTGCAGACTTTGCAATTACTGCCAAAAGAAATAGGTAAAAAGAAGATGTTAATTGGAATCTAAATTAGATTTTCTGTTCTACTTAAAATTTTCCTTCTCCATTGACTTATATGCATGTAACTTTAATAAGATCTAGGTAACAGAGATTATTTCTCCACCTGTAAAAATCTTTTTATGTATCTGACTTTTTCATTAATGAAGGGAATGTGGACTTTAAAATAAATTTATTCCAATGAAATGTAGAGACAGAGAAAGAGAGCGAGCCAGCAAGAGATTTTTTAAAAGATTTATTTACTTATTTTAAAGGCAGAGTTAGAGAGAGAGAGAGAGAAAGTCTTCCATCCACTGGTTCACTCCCCAAATGGTTGCAATGGACAGAGCTGCACTGATCCCAAGCCAGGAGTCAGGAGCTTCTTCTGGGTCTCCCACGGGGGTGCAGAGGCCCAAGGACTTGGGCCATCTTCTACTGCTTTCCCAGGTCATAGCAGAGAGCTGGATTAGAAGTAGAGCAGCTGGGACTTGAACTGGTGCCCATATGGGATGCCGGTACTATAGATGGTGGCTTTACCTGCTATGCCACAGTGCCAACTCCCATAAATTACTATTTTTAATTGAATTTCAAACTCGGATATTTTTGTTTTCTTTATCTATTGGCATTAACAGGTCAAATAAATAGCATTTATAAACGTTTTTAAATCATAATAAGAAATGAGTTGGGAATTATTGAATTGTAGAAAAGAAATTATCTCCTGAATAAAAAATATTTGAGAATAAGAAGTTGGGTAAATAATTAATGGAAATTTGTGTAAACTTAGTTTTCAAGAAAATGCAAGTATTCTAGGCAAAAAACCCCATATTTGGCTAATGTATGATATTTTATGCCTGATTTTGAAATATTCAACAGTGCGTTGGAGAACAAAGAGGCTCTATAAGGAAGGCTTATTTTTTCTCATGCTTACTCCTTTTAAAATACTGTATTTCCTTTCTTGTAACTTAAATATTTATTGTGATCACTCCCTCCTCACACGGAGCACCAAATGTTAGGAAAAGAGGCACAGAATAGAGAGGAGACAGAATACAAACTCGCAGCCAGACCGAATTTATTCAAGAATATAAACCCGCAGAGGTCATCCAACTACCATCATGCTCACAGACCAAACTCGTGGCAGAGGCCCAGACCCCAGCACGCTGGGCCTTTTTATATCTTAGGTGGCCTAGGGGCAGGGATGGGAGGCAGTAGTTGGAGATGAACTTCTCCATCCTGGTTCTTCAAGTTTGGCCCACTGGCTTCGAAACATGGGGAAGAATGCAGGGGGTGGGTTTTCTATGCATAAGGGCACTTCAAAAAGTTTTCAGAAAATCACATTTAAAGTTGAGGAGTGGGCATTTAGCTTAGCAGTTAAGACAATTATTAAGACATTGGCATGGTCTGGCACATCATTCAAGCTTCCTGCTATTGTATACTGTAGACAAGAGGGTTACTGGCTGAAGTAATTGGGTCCCTGTCATCCACTTGGGAGATCTGAATTGAGATCCCTACTGCTGTCTTGCACATAGCCTAGCCCTGGACAGTTGTAGGCATTTGAACCAGTCAGTGGAATCTGTCTGCCCTTCCACACCCCGCCCTGCTAAAAAACCAACCAAACAAAAAACTTTCATTTTGTTGAAAAAGTTGAAATCCATACATCACATTTTCCATGAACTTTACAAAGACGTATGTGTGTGTGTGTGTATGAGAGCATATAATTCAGCTTCCTCCTTTCCTCGCACTCACACAGTTGTAACAGCAGGAGGCTGGAAGGGCAGGGCTTGCCAGGAACCCAGTAACCTGGAGAACTAAACTAATCTGGGGGCTGGCGCTGTGGTGCAGCAGGTTAAGGCCCTGGCCTAAAGCACTGGCATCCCACATGGGCACTGGTTTGAGTCCCAGCTGCTCCACTTCCGATCCAGCTCTCTGCTGTGGCCTGGGAAAGCAGTGGAGGATGGCCCAAGTCCTTGGGCCCCTGCATCCGCATGGGAGACCAAGGAAGAAGCTTCTGGCTCCTGGCTTCGGATCAGTGCAGTTCCGGTCGTTGCAGCCATCTGGGGAGGGAACCATCGGATGGAAGACCTCTCTCTCTCTCTCTCTCTCTCTCTCTCTCTCTCTCTCTCTGCCACTCCTCTCTCTGTGTAACTCTGTCTTTCACATGAATAAATCTTTAAAAAAACTAATCTGGTATTGGAGGGGAGCATGTCAGTGAAGACCTCACAGAAAAGTGAAATCATGCATTTTGTTCCTCCTGCAAAAGAGGACAGAGTTGTTGCCTGCTGAGGGGAAAAATGAGGCTGAAATGAACTTCTTTTTGTTTGTAGACATTGTGGTTGGAAGCCAGAGAACCCAGGGGCAGTAGTAAGCTAGAGAGGTACCCAAGTACCCTAGAGAGGGCCATGGGGAGAATGATACAATCAGATTAGTATTATGAAGATCTTCTCTTGAGAGTTTTAGGGAACAAAAATAAAAGAAGGTTAGAAAGGTAAGTGTAGGCAGATCATGTAAAATATTGAGATCTGTCAGAGGTCTTTATACTTAAGCAATCATTATGGAACCAAAGATGCTATCCTATTATTACAAAGATGGACTTTCCTGAATGATAGTTAAAATTATAAAGTATTATAATAAGAAACAATGGATTATGAGCCAAATTAATAGACTTCTGGTGATAGCTGTACTTCTCAAATACATGAATTTAAGCATGTCATTTTAATATGTATATAATTAAGTATGTTTAATTGGCTGTATCCTGTGCTTTTCCTTTTTTGGGACACACATGTGTATAAAGATTAGAATTGCTCCTTCCCATGCCTTGTTTGTTTCTTTTGTGTCCAGAAATTTTAATGCATAGACAGTTTATACATGTTTACAAAATAATAATCGTAATATTTATTCTGCTACTTGGTGATTTTGGTATGCTGTGTACACTTTGTATATCACTGCATTTAGATTAATGGGAAAAAAGTTTATTTTTCTGTTCTTGAAAAGCAGAGTGACACGTAGGGGTCAAGGAAAGAAACAGAGAGGGAGAAGAAGGAGAAATATCTTCCATCTGCTAATGTCATGCTAAAGCTAGGAGCCTGAAACTCCAGCTGAATCTCCGACATGGGTGGCAGGGATCTAAATACTTGAGCCGTCACTTGAAGCTTCCCAGGATGCATTAGCGGGAGGCTGGATCATAAGTGTAGTAGCTACGCTCAAACTGGCCCTCTAATATGGAATGTGGCATTCTGATAAGATGCCCACCCGTTGTTTAGGGATTTAGGTATTTAGATTAGTCATAGCTTATAAACTTAATTCCTCATTGGGAAATATTCTGATTGTTTTTAGATTTTCATTATTTCTGCAAAGATTTTGCTAGAAGGTAAAATCATTAGGTCAGATTCTTAAGATAGAGTTGCTGATTTAAAAGTTACGTGCATTTTCAAGTTTTTTTTTTTTTTTAATTAATTAATTTATTTTGAAAGTCAGTGTTCTTCTGGTTCACTCCCCAGATGGCCAGGCTAGGCCAAACCAGTTGTTTCGTCAGAGTCCCCCATGTAGGTGTCAAGGGCCCAAGTACTTGGGCTATTTTTTCTTCTGTGGCTTTTCACAGGCCATTAGCAGGGAACTAGGTCTGTTTTCAAGCTCACTTTAAAAAATTCTCATTTCTGTATGTTCTTATAAAAATTAGATTATCTATTATATACAAATTTTTATTTTACAAATCTGATATGAAAAATGGCATCTGTTTTAGTTGACATTTCTTCAAATTTGAGTTTGCGTGCTATTTATTTTACGTTATTGGCCATATGTATGTATTCTTTTTATGAACTACCTATTCCTCACTTTATTTATCCATTTCACTCTTTCAGTTTTATCTCATATGGTTTTAATTTTTAAATTGTACTTTAAAAACATTTTTTTGAGAGGCAGAGAAACAGAAAACTCTTATCTACTGGTTCATTCTTAAAATATCTGCAATGGCCTGTACTGGCTAGACCAAAGCTAGGAATTCAAGATTTGCTTGTGTATGGCAAGAAGTCAGTCATTTGAGTCCCCACCTCTGCCTCTTAGGGTCTGCATTAGGCGGAGCCAGGTCTTGAACCCAGTCACTCCTGTGTGGGCCTTGGACATGTGGACCTGCATTACACACTGTGCTTTTTATTTCGGACAGTCATACCCTGCTTTCTCTCTAGATGATTGGGATGATGACATGATTAGTATATGGCAGTACTTCTGAACCTTTTTCTATCCTTTTTATCACTACTTTTCTAAAAAGCTTTGTTAGCAAACTTTTTCTCTGTCATTCTCCCTCCCCCATGAAATTTTAAAACCAGAGAGATACACGGCTACACTGTGTATCTGTTTATGTACTGTGGGCTGTTTGAGGGCCATAAACCATTGTGATATCTAAGATTCCCACCCTCTACTCCAAGAACCTATTTTTCACCCCCTTGGGGACAATCTCACTCCTATTGAGAATGCACAATATACGTGTAAGTTTTTGTAAGCTGCAAAGTGCTATTTAAATGTAAAGCTTTATTGTTAACAATTTGCATTTCATATGAAGTTGTAAGTTTGTTTTGCAGCTGCCTTTTTCTCCTTGCAGATTTCCCTGTTGCATGCATTGGCATTTACTGTTGTGTTGTCCATTTTCTTGCCTTTAGAACAGTGTTACTTGAGTTGACCTCTGATCAGCTCCGTCTCTCCATCTGTGCAAGTGTTACCACTTCAAAGCCTCTTCTAGATTTTCCCCTCATCCATGAAGTCTGCTTTGTCCTCTGTATTTATCCCTTGACCGCTTCAGTCTCTTTTTAGTAAATTTATTTGGTTGTGATATTCTGCTTTTCATTACATGATCTTTATATTTTCTGTATTCTGTTGGAAAGATTGTGTTAACATAACAATTATATGGGCCTTCTCCTCGTCTCTTCATTCTCTGATGTACCTTCCCCAGTGCCATTACACATAGTAAAAAGCCAGTAGGGATGAGAATTTGTGATAAGGTCTTTATACTGCCTGCCTCAGTTTCCACCTTTGTAAAATGGAAGAAGTGGTGAACGTGTTTTTAAGATTCCTGGAAACTAGATTAAATGAGATTATATATATAATGTATCTATAAATACACACATATATACACATATATATAAAGCAATGCCTAGCATTCAGTAAGCATAATAAAATATTAGTAATCATCAGTACTCTAAACAGTTCTGAGCACAGAAAGACAAATGATACTAATTAGTTTACTATCATAATCACTTTATGTCATTATTTAGGAAGACAGGGATCTTGTTCATTGCATGAAATTTTTAATGATTAATTTCTTTAAAGTTTTATTTATTATTTTGATTGTATTGAAAAGACATAGAGAAAGAGATCTTACATCCTCTAGTTCACTACTGCAGATGACCACCACAGCCAGGCCAAGGCCAGCTCAGTACTTCAGTTGGGTTTCCCACATGGGTGCAAGGATGAAACACTTGAGCCATGATCTGCTGCCTCCCAGGGCACACAGTAGCAGGAAACCAGAATTGGAGATGGAACTGAGTTTTGGAACCGGCGCTCTGACATGGGATGCAGGCATCCCAGTGGCATCTTGACCGTGGCACCAGATACCTGCTGCTTTTGAACCAAAATTTTCTTTGCGTAATTTTTTTAGAATGCACCCTGGAATATAATTTACCATAAGTGTGAGAATCATTTAAAGTATCATGTAAATGCACTGTATATTTTTCTATTAAAAACTTAAAGGATATTACTGTAGATTTTTCAGCATAAAGAAATTTTAAATGTTTGAAGAGATAAGCATATTTACCCTGATTTGACATTAGACCATGTGTTCTGAATTTTTATGTAACTATTAAAATGTTTTCTGAAATTGGAAAATTTAAACAAATACTGCCATGAAAAGTATAAATTTGGCAGTTTCCTTCCTCCCTGTCTTCCTCCCTCCCTCCCTCTCTCCTTTCTTTCATTTCTTTAAGATTTGTTTACTTATTTGAAAGACAGAGTTAGCATCTGCTGGTTCACTCCCCAAACAGCCACAATGGCCAGAGCTGGGCCGATCTGAAGCCAAGGAGCCAGGAGCTTCTTCTGGGTCTCCCACTTGGGTACAAGGGCTCAAGCACCTAGGCCTTCTTCCACTGATTTCCCAGGCACATAGCAGGGAGCTGTATCAGAAGTAGAGCGCCGGGACTCAAGCAGGTGCCCTCAAGGGAAGCCAGCGTCACAGGTAGTGACTTTACAGGCTACACCATATCAGTTTTTTTTTTTTTTTAATTTGTGGATAAACAGTACTGGATGTGAGATACTAAATATTTAGTATTTTTTGCTCAAATCTTGGTAATTCAATATAGATTTGTAAAAATATTGAAATATTTTAATCATACTACCCATTTTACAGTACATACTTTAGTATATTCAGTAATATAAGATAGAGTTTAATCTTGATTTTTTTCAGCAAACTACTGCTATCAAACGGATAAAAAATATAGTATATGTGAATGGGGGTGGATATATGTTGTACCTTTGATTTTTCAATATTGTGTTAAACTTATTATGTATCCATGCTTCATTTTTTAAAAAAATTTATAAATCATTAAGCAAAAGTCAGCTGAGTTGAAAAATCAGTGTATATAATAGACATCTCTCAGAAAAGGAGACCCAGATCTTCAGTAAATTTATGTGATGTTTACATTTTTTGTGTCTATCTGATATTTAGTCATGCACTATATGGCTGTATCTGGGAAGGGTATTTTTTTTTTCTTCTCCCTTTCTCTCCCTTTTCCTCTTCTTCTCTTGTCTCTTCCTTTTCGTCCCTCGCTCTCCTTTTTTCTCCCCTCTTCCTCTTCCTCTTGATGGAGGTTCTGGAAAATTCTGGCTAATGCAATGGATGATAGTATTTTTTAGTCAAGTAGCAGTCATGGAAATGCTAATTAAAACCACATCAAAAAACCATTTCATACCATTCAGATTTGGCAGAATAAAAGGGCTGATGATATTGCAAGCTGTCCTTAGAAGAGCTTCAAAAAGTTTGGGGAAAATGCATTCCATGAAAAAAACCTATGCATGGATTTCAAAATTTTTGCACCAAAATTAACTTACCTTTTAATTCCATTTCCATGTACTTTTTGAGGTTTCCTTTTTTGTGTGTATCCTGTCATATGGACCCTGGATTGCTTTTCTGCAGATAGGATACTTAATAATATTATTTTTGAAATAAGATGATTTAAGTAAATACATTAAAAATTTTAATTACCATGTACGGTGTTAAATTTTAGTACTAAGAATATAGAATCCTTCTCCCTCCTTTTTTTTTTTTTTTGACAGGCAGAGTTAGACAGTGAGAGAGAGAGACAGAGTTATAGACAGAGAGAACCTTCTCTCCTTTTCTCTCTCTCTCTTTCTGTCTGTCTGTCTCTGTCTCTCTCAATCCCTCCCTCCTTCTCTCTCCCCATCTCTCCCTCTCTTTCACTGTGGTGCTAAGCCTCCTCTGTCAATAGCTAATGAAAATAATTTCACAAGGAATAATGCTGATGCTTTGAGAGTTATGTATGCTATATGGAAATAATGTATATCTTATTGGAAGGAAATTTAGGAGGTTTTCAAATATCAAGGTGAGAATCGCTCCTACCAATGTGTTTTTATAGCTAAATTTTATAAGTTTACTACTTTGACAACTTATCCTCAGTTACCACATTATAATAATTAAAGACCTTTCTGAAATATTTAGCAAAACTGTGGAACTTCAAACTTCCCACTATATTAAAAATAACTGGCCATCTTAGTATTTACTTGATTTTTGAGGTTAATATCCTAGACATTTAAAATATATTTATAGTTTAAAGTTGTAGTTTAAAACATTCATCTGCTGTGGAAGGCATTGTAGAAATGTACTTAAATGCAAGTGAGTATATTGGGATTTGTAGGGAGATGCATGGTTATGAAAGAGTCTTTTATTCTAGGAAACATACTTCATGATAATACCACTTAAAGTACTTGATCCTGTTTATTTCCATTAGAATATAATACAAAATTACCTGGCTTTAAACAGTTTTCAAAACCTTTAGATATCTATCTTACTCAGTACATAGAGAGCATGACATTCCAAATGGCTACGTCATTGTACTACAAATGACAAAGCATGGCAGGAAGTTTGTCATCTACTGTAAATCATTTGCTGAGGTTCAGGCATAGAATAACACAGCTCTAAAAATTATGTATGCAATGAGTCATGGAAATCATTGTAACAAAAATTATAGCACTCTTTATTGTACTCAGTATTTAAACATTTTATGATGGCATTCGATGAAATTTTGGATATAGTATACTACAGTTTTCTGCCTAATATACATAAAAGAGGAGATATCTTATTTTTGGTGATAAAATTCTCTGAGTCAAGATCAGAATTTTGTAGCTCCTATGTAGTCCCTGTTTGTGTATTTATTTAGTTTTGTTAATTGTATTGTTTCATAAATCCTTTCAGGCCAGGCCTGTATCTGTTCTATCTAGATTTCACTGAATTATTCTGGGTATTTTCTTTTTAAAGTATTAATTGATGCCTTGAAAGATTCTTTGATGGTTGCCATAGAGTCCCTTTGTTTGTTTGTTTGTTTGTTTTGACAGGCAGAGTGGACAGTGTGAGAGAGAGACCGAGAGAAAGGTCTTCCTTTGCCATTGGTTCACCCCCCAGTGGCCGCTGTGGCCAGCGCACCACACTGATCCGAAGCCAGGAGCCAGGTGCTTCTCCTGGTCTCCCATGCATGTGCAGGGCCCAAGTGCTTGGGCCATCCTCCACTGCCTTCCCGGGCCACAGCAGAGAGCTGGACAGGAAGAGGAGCAACCGGGACAGAATTCGGCACCCCAACCGGGACTAGAACCCGGTGTGCTGGCACTGCAAGGTGGAGGATTAGCCTAGTGAGCCACGGCGCCGGCCCCCTTATGTTTTTTGACTTTATGATTCCTTATGAGGGGGCTAGCATTGTAACACAGAGGGTTAAGGCACCACCTGCAATTCCAGCATCCCATATGGGCACCAGTTCAACTTCTGGTTGTTCTACTTCTGATTCAGCTCCCTGCTGATACACCTGGGGAAGTAATGGAAGATGGCCAAAGTACTTGAGCCCTTGCCGCCCACATGGGAGACCCCAGTGAAGCTCCTGACTTCTGGATTTGGCCTGGCACCACCCCACTGTTAAGGTGCTTTTGAGGAGTGAACAAGCAGATGGAAGATCTCTTTCTCTCTTTCTCTCTCTCTCTCTCTCCCTTTGTCCCTTTCTCACTTTATCCCTTCTCCCTTTCTCCCTCTCCCTCTCTCTTTCAAATAAATCAATAAAAAAAACTTAAGAAAAATCCTATGTGAACACTGTATATTGTGTTCAGCTTAGTATTAGTCCATTCTTCCATGTGGGAATTTCAGAAAATTAATGGAAAAATTAAAAGGTAAATATTTTGATATAAAAAAGTTTAGAACTACGCATACAGGAAAATTTCTAACAGTTCATAGAAATGCATTGTATGATAAACCAGTGCATGAATTTCCTATTTTTTTTGCACCTAAATAAACTTATGTCTTTTAATGTATCCTCATCTCTGTGAGTTTTTTTTTTTTTTATTATTTGACAGAGTTAGACAGTGAGAGAGAGAGACAGAGAGAAAGGTCTTCCTTCTGTTGGTTCACCCCCCCAAAATGGCTGCTACAGCTGGAGTTACGTGGATCCAAAGCCAGGAGCCAGGTGCTTCTCTTGGTCTCCCATGTGTGTGCAGGGCCCAAGCACTTGGGCCATCCTCCACTGCCTTCCTGGGCCACTGCAAAGAACTGGACTGGAAGAGGAGCAACCGGGACTAGAACCCGACGCCCATATGGGACGCCAACACCACAGGTGGAGGATTAGCCGTGTGAGCCATGGCTCCGGCCCCCGTGAGTTTTCTTACACGGACACCTAAATGGTTTTAGTAATAGAAAATGTACAGAAGTTATAAGCACACCTATATCATTTGGGAAAAGGTAGAATACTTATAATCAATGTGGATATCAAAGGTTCTGAAGGAAAGCCTCAAGTCATATTTCTTTCCAAAGAAACGCAAGTGTGTTAATTTATAATATTTTAAATGACTGATTTTCTGTCATTAATTATATATATACATGAATACTTTTATAAAGGTTGAGGAATTGGAGTTGTTCTTATCCTTATAAATACTTAGGATCTTCTATATTATAATACAGAAGAACATTTTTGCACATTTATATGGAGGCTCCTTCTATCCAATTATAGAGAAGCTTCTACTCCATGAAAAAATGAGCATCATTTTTGCAGCTACTAATCTATTGAATTATTCATTTTAATGAGAAATGTATCCTCTTTTTTAAGATTTATTTATTCATTTGAGAGAGGGAGAGACACATGATGAAGTCTTCAACCCACTGGTTCGCTCCCCCAGAGGGCCGTAACAGCCGAAGCTGGGCCGATCCAAAACTCAGAACTGCCAGGAGCTTCTTCTGGGTCTCCCACATGGGTGTAAGGGCCCAGGTTACTTGGGCCATCTTCCACTGCTTTCCCAGGGCATTAGCAGGCAACTGGATTGGAAGGAGTAGCCAGTACTCAAGTCAGTGGCCTATGGGATACCAGCGCTGCAGTCAGAAGTTTAACCTACTATACCACAGTGCTGGCCACATGTTCTTTTTTTTTTTTTTTAATTAATGTCCCACTAAGATTAAATTACGTTATTGCCGTATCATGTATATTTATTAATATTCATGGAAGAATGCTAATTTTCCATATCTAAATGAGTCTATTCTCATCAAATTAACCAAGTTCAATTTTCTTTGATTTTTTTTCTCTAAATCTGTTTGTGTTATTCAGGGGTAAAAATAATACAAGAGAAGTGTTACAAGCCCCCTATCTCTTGAGCAGGCCTTCTGTAGCTCTTGCAGTTTTGTCACTGTTTGTCTCCTGCCATCAGATAGCCGTTGCTTTCCACTAGGAAGTTTGCTCATTTGACTTCCACGTTTCTTTGCAGGTCCTTTTCTCAGGGCAGTTGAAAAGCAGGTTCCTGTGGATCTAAGGGGTCAGTATATTTCAGTAGTCCAGCTCTTCCCAGTAGCAACCAGAGAGCAGTTCTAGAAGCAACTCTTGGCTTCCTTTGGTGGAATTCTTTTTGGATCATGCTCTTTCTGAGTTTTGATATCATTTGGTGCTGCAGCTCCTACAGTGGACACATCACATTTCTTCTCATGGGTATTTACTTGCATCTGTCTGTTGGTAGATTCCTGGTGGTGGTGTTAGGTAAGATATAGGGTACGCAGTTGAATTTGATATTTAGACAATGAATAGCTTTTAGCGTAAATATGTCTCAAATATTACACTTGTTATTCTGAAATTCTGTCTTAACTGAGCATACTGTTTTATTTTCTAGTATTACTGAGCCTGTCAGCCTATTTATAGGGCTCTTTCCTCAATAAACTTTGAACCCCTTGAAAAGGAGTGATTTTAACCTGATTTGTCTATCTAGTTTTCATGTTCCATTGGTAGTCAGGTGGTTTTTTTTTTTTTACTGACTGTGAAAATGAACTATCTAATCAGCTATAATATTTCCTTATCTGAGTATTTATAAAGCAACTTACTGAGTTTGCCCTTTCTGTGAATTAAATTCATTGAAAAAAATCATGTTACAGTGAATAGTTGCAGATCTCAACCTTAATTTAAAAAAATTTGTCTTCCTTTCTCTTTGTTATTTCTCTTCCCCTTATATTTCTAACTCTTACTATAATTAGCTAGCATTAACAGCAAATGCTTGCTTTAGCTAAATTATTCAGAACATTTATTTTACTTGTCAAAGGTTAGATCAGGTTGTTGTTTGAACTGGTAATTAAATGCACCCTAAAATGCTCTCATATTTATATGTATTATAACCTGTTTCCTCATCATTCTGTGTAGTTTTATGATCTTCACTGCTGACATTTTAAAAAGAATTCTAATTTTGTTACTCAGAATGTTTCCTTTTTATCTAATGTGAGACTGTCCCAAGTCATAGTTAAAAGTAAATGCATTTCATTATTACTCTAATGCACGTTCTTGTAATGGTAATTTTCACCAGGTAGTATAAAATTAGGCTTACTGCCTGTTGAATTTGAATTTGATAGGAGGAACAATGCTGTGTTACTTGGCTTTAGTAGGTTTGCAATGTATTAAATTTTTAAAAATTTTGTATATGAGAGAGTGTGAGAGAGTGCTCACATAGCATGTTCACTCCTGAAATGTGCCAGATGCCTGGAAATAAGCTGTGGCTGAAGCCAGGACATAGGAATGCAATCTAGTTCTCCCATGGGGGTGGCACGAACCCAGCCATTTGAACCATCCCCTGTACCTCCCAGGGTCTTCACTGACAGGAAGGCAGAGTCAGGAGTCAGAGCCCGGAATCAAATTCAGGTACTCTGATGTAGGATGCATTCATTTTGACTGCTAAGCTAAAAATGCACTCTGTGTCCATGTTGCTATGTCAGTAAATTATAACAAGGAATATTGTATTGTACATTGCAGTTTTTGATACATATGCCCACCCATGATTCGTTTAATTCTTCTGTCAGTTAGAAATAGGAATCATATGAAATTAATAAATAGGTATAATTTGTTTCCTTTATAGATTTTAATTTTTATATCATTCAGTTTGCTCTGAAGATAAAATAGAGAGTTGAAATAAAAGTAAAAAACATACTCCAAAAGAGAAAGTGTATAAGTAGGGTCAGTTGTATCTCATAGCTTGTTTGTATTTGTTTGTGTCTATTTTTAATAAAATTGACTTAAAAGATTAGCCAGAAGATATTACCTACTTTGTCAAATATAAACCAGATGTTATTCTGAGATACTTTCAAAATCTACTTTTATTATTGAAATATTGTGGGTTTTTCATTTGTGGTATACACAGGATTCTTAGAATTGAGTGTTTCAGTTTTTCATGACTCTTAGGAATCTGATTGATCATCTGACTGCTTCATGACAAGTTGTTCTCGCCCTGGTCAAGGTCCCTCTATTATTTGTTTATTACTAGTCAGCATTAAAAAGCTTCATAAGATAGAACATTTAGGAACTTCAAAGCAGTTTCTTAAAACTTGCACTTTTAGAGTTGAAACACGGAGCTTGACGTTCTCACCTGCTCTACCCTAGTGTATTTCAGAGATAACCCTTTAGTGTCTGAAATTGAATGAACTTGACTCAAAGAGCACAGATCACAGGTTGAGGAAAATGCACAGAAGCTTCACTGATTTCAATGGGAAAGGGGAGAATTTCTAGCTAAAAGACAGTGTTACAGATGACAGTTTCCTAGCTTATGCAGGGTAGGATGAAGGCAGATTGTTGGAAGGGTGTGCATGTGCAGAGCAGGTGTAGTCTGAGAACCTATTGGCCTACAGGGACCTTGGGCTGTCCTGTCTCTTCCTGGGGTTTTAAGCATGTACTGGAGCAGCAGCCAGACCAGATATCTGTTCCTCATAGATTTTCACCTAGAGGAACTAGTCTTTACTTCATTAAAATAATTATTTGAAGATATTAATTGCCAAGTCTCCTTTAAATTTTATAGAATCTGTCTTCTCAAATATTCTGGACTCTGATGTCTTTATCATTTATTTTGTGTAAATATATACCTCTAACATGCACCTAAGAAAACTCTTTAAATGCTAAGTTAAATGAATAACTAGCTTGAATTAGATTTCTTTCCATTCTACTTTACCATGACACTTAAATTTTATCAAGAATGCCTTTGGTAAAAACCAGGGCACCTTCAACCATGGGAGATACAATATAGAAATACACAGCCTTGCCTTCATGGAACTTATCATAGGAGGATGGTGCGTGATAAACAGAAATGCAAGTGAAAGTGATGAGTTAGGTAGTGATTAATGTTCTAAGAAAGGTAAAGCTGGGTAAAGGAGAGCTTGGAGGAGACATTTAGGACTGCAGTGCTTGAGTGAAAGGGCGGAGTTCTAGGATAAAAGATAAAAGCAATAGCTGGGAGCAAGATAATATAGTACTTTATGAAGTTGTTTTTATTTTGCCTGAGGTGAGAGGTTATTATAAATTTTTGGTCAGAAGTTAGGCAGGAGCTGAATTATATTTTTCCTGGACCACTCAAACTGCTCAGACTGCAGTGAACAGATGGACTGTAGAAGGCAAGATTGGAAATAGGGAAACTTACTGGAACCAGTGATCTAGTCCATGCCAGGAAATGGCAGTGACCTTGATCAGGGTGGTTTTAATGCCCAGTAATCTCATTCTGGATTTTATTTTGAAGGTAGAACTGGTAAGATTGCTAGTGCATTCAGTATGCTCCATGAACTGCTTTCTGTTGACCTGGAGTCTAGCAGATATCTCAATGATGTAAAGGGCACAGTGTTCCCAGCAGAAGTTATAGGGATGTGCAGGGAGGGACCTAAAGTGCCAATGAATTTTTGTTTTGTTTTTGTTGTTGTTGTTTGGTTTTGTTTTTATTTTTTTAGACTAGTAGAATCTTGTGTGGCCAGAGCATATTGGCAGCAAAGGGAGTGGAATCAGAATTATGGTATGGGCTGACTTTAGGGCCTCTTAAAGAGGTTGAATTTTATGCTAAGTGTGTTGAGTAAACCACTTATAACAGGGGAAAATGACGTTGGGTATTATGTGCTATACATTATAGTAGATGGGTATATTGGGCTGTTTTAAGCTAGACATAACAAAAAATCTCTATTGAGTTATACAGTAAGAATTCTGTTACTATATATACATACACCAAGAAGGCTAGAGGCAGGCAGGGTGAATCTGGAGGTGATTAGTCTGTTATGATTAAGGGTGTAAATCTTTGTACCTGAGAAGAAAAGCCTTCTCCAGAAGCCCCTGATGGCTCAGATGGCTTATCCCAACCGTTACAGCAAGGGAAATTAGACCATTATGATTCTCCAACAGTGGGAAGCAAGGAGACCCATTAGGAAGGCATTGTGAAGTTCAGGTAAGGGATGAAGTCTAGGACTGGATGTTAGGAGCAGAGGGTGAGCAAAAACATAACTAAAAATGTTAATGTTCTATTGAAGTTTCCCATTATATACTCATACCTGCTAAAGAGTGAATGTTTATCTCACCAACCTCACCCCCAAATTCACAAAGTGGAACCCTAATCTCCTGTGAAGGTATTTGGAGCTGCAACCTTTGGAAGGAAATTAAGTCATGAGGGTCAAAACCTTCATGAATGGGATTAGTGCTTTTTCAAGAAGAGACATGAGAGATGATCTGATGTGAGGATACACTGTGAAGATGGGCACCTGCAAAAAGGATCAGAATTGTCCAGTACTTTTTTTAAAAAGTTATTTATTTTCATCTACTTGAAAGGCAGAGAGATAGAGATCTTCCACTTGATGGTTCACTCTCCAAAAACCCTCAACAGCCAGGGCTAGGCCAGGCTGAAACAAAGAGCCCAGAACACAGTCGGGACTTCCCACATGGAAAGCAGGCGACAAAGCATTTGAGCCATCATTTGCTCCTCCCGGAGTGCATTAGCAGGATGCTGGATCAGAAGTGGAGGAGCTGGGACTCAGACCGCTTCTCCAATATGGGGTGTAGGCGTCACAAGCTGAGGTTTAACCTGCTGTGCCACAACACCATCCCAGCTGTCACTTTGATCTTGGATTTTCCAGGTTTCAGAACTGTGAGAAATAAATGCCTGTTATTTAAGCCACTCAGGCAATAGCATTTTTGTTATAGTAGCCCTAATAC
Organism: Sylvilagus floridanus; assembly: GCA_949820135.1. Lineage (NCBI taxonomy): Eukaryota > Metazoa > Chordata > Mammalia > Lagomorpha > Leporidae > Sylvilagus > Sylvilagus floridanus. The sequence continues at coordinate 160,472,633 of OX463244.1, read as the reverse complement.
AATACCTCTACTCTGTGAGAAGAATCATACTAACACTTTTTTGCTGCAGCAAACTTGTTCTTTTCTATTGCAGCTAACATTTATTCCTTAATACTATCATGCAGCCTCAACTGGCTCAAACCATTTATTTTTTAGGGAGGTAATAAGTAAGCACTTCACGGAGGGATGTTTCTGCTTAGCTTATCACTAATGTGAACCACATTTATAATTGAGGTATTTATTCCTCCTAGTATAGTACCTTTAATTATGAGAGGTACCAAGGAATGAATGAGTACTTCTTTTGCCCTCAAGTAATACTGAGCCTACTATCTCCGAATGTGTGATGAACTAGGTAAGAACTACTTAGGAAATGGTAACAACTTAAATGACAGAGATGGTATTTCAAGGAATGCTTAGTAAAGTCAGTGAATGACAGCATTTGCTGCAGCATAGCATTGCATTATTTTACTAAACCTCAGTTGTTTATTATTTGTTATTTAAAGATTCTTGCCATGTCTACCACCTTATTCACTGAATGTTTTTTCTTAAATGGACTGTTTTTATCATTCATTAAACTTATTTAAATAGGAAACTTTTTGATCATAGGTTATGTAAAACCAGTCAGCACTTGCTTTAAAGAGGGTAAACATAGAAGCAATAACTGTTATATTGCAATAGAAAGTATGTTTTTGCAAGTCCAGTGGTACATCCAATGGGAGGAATACTGCTATGCAGGATGAAGGGGAAGTTACTTCTGGTGCTGGTCTGTAGAGGGAAAGTTAAATGTTGGGTATCTGTACAGGCTATACAAAGTGGAAGAGGAAAGGCAGCCTCAGGAGGAAAAGTGCCCCACGTAAACAGAATGGACAAAGGCAGAAGCGTGTTTATTAAGCTGCTGTAGCTTACCAGGACCAGCTAATGAAGGCTTCCTTGCTTCTGACCTCCCCTCAGTAATATCCCTTGGCATTAAAGTGATGGTGTGTATGATGTGAATCCACCGCGTGGTGAATTCAAATCCTATGCTGTTTTCACTATTTGAATATGGTGATTTTTAGGTCCAATGGGACATATTCATAACTGCTAGTTTTGCTGAGGCCTCTGTGAATTGTGCCTCCCATCACAGCTTACTTGTACCTTTCTTCCCTCAGCAGATATGCGTATACTCTGAGATGGTGATCTGTGTAAAATACGTAAGATCTGTGTGGGATACATATGACACCTGGAAACTGTTATGGGCGTGTTAAACTTAGTATTCCAGAGTTTTTTAAAAGATTTATTTGTATTTATTTGAGAGGTAGAATTACAGACAGAGAGAGACAGAGGTAGAGAAAGGTCTTGCATCTGCTGGTTCTCTCCCCAAATGACCACAACTGCCAGAGCTGACTGATCCAAAGCCAGGAGCCAGGATCTTCTTCTGGGTCTCCAACACTGGTGCAGGGGCCCAAGGACTTGGGCCATCTTCCACTGGTTTCCCAGCCCATAGCAGAGAGCTGGATTGGAAGCAGCTGGGACACGAACTGGCACCCATATGGGATGCCGGCACCTCAGATGGAGGTTTAGCCTACCATGCCACAGCGCCATTGCCAGTATCCCAGATTTTGAAGAGCTTTCATGGTCTGGTTAGAATACTTTGGCATTATATTATAGTTGACATAATAACAAAGGAAATTCTTCTGTAATAAGTGCTGAAATTTCTTTAGATTTCCTGGCCCTACCACTTGCTCCAAACCAAGGGATAAACATGAACTTGCCCCACAGCTGGTCAGCTGCTGCAGTAAACACTTCTGCTCTTCCTAGGTTTCCACTAAGGAGTTTTGTTTATTCATTTTTCACAAAACGTTTGATTTAACTTAATGATTATGTGAAGAGTAGTTGCTTATTGCCTTCTCTATTTCGTAAAGAAGTGTCATCATGAGTTTAACGTAATGACCAAATTGTTAACTGTTTTGTGTGCAAAAATTTTTCATCCTTCCTTTCTTGTGTGTTGCATATTATCACTAATTATGTTAAATCTAAGACTTGTTTGGTGGCTGTAGATAATATCCATAAAAATGGGGACAGTAACTACTAGAAGCATTTTTTTGTGGCTGTGTAATGATCAAAGGTGTGGTTAGTGGCCAGTCAGCCCTCTCATCTTGGGACCTCAGAGGAGCATATTTGCTTATGACTCCAAACCCTGTGAAAGTCACTGTGGGCTGGCGCCACCGCTCAACAGACTAATCCTCCGCCTTGCGGCGCTGGCACACCGGGTTCTTCCTGGTTGGGGCGCTGGATTCTGTCCCGGTTGCCCCTCTTCCAGGCCAGCCCTCTGCTGTGACCCAGGAGTGCAGTGGAGGATGGCCCAAGTGCTTGGGCCCTGCACCCCATGGGAGACCAGGATAAATACCTGGCTCCTGCCTTCGGATCAGCGTGGTGCGCCAGCCGCAGCGCACAGGCTGCGGCGGCCATTGGAGGGTGAACCAATGGCAAAAGGAAGACCTTTCTCTCTGTCTCTCTCTTTCACTGTCCACTCTGCCTGTCAAAAAAGAAAAAAGAAAAAAAAAGTCACTGTGAAGAGCTTTTGTCAGGCAGATTAACTCATTTAGTGCTCAGTTTTCTCTTGGTTTATGTGGTCACAACTACCACTTTCTTATGACTCTAGATCATTTCAATATCAAAAGGTCAAATATAAAATATTAAATCTACTGATCAACTCCTCAATGTTTAACATATCTCTCATTATGTGTATTGCTTATGAATCTGATATGTTAATTTATAGTGAATTGTTTATTCTAAACATCTTGTTCTGACAGCATGAAAATTAAGATTAAATCTGTTTTAATTTTGTTTTTTTGTTCTTACATGTAGACCATTATTACAATCTTATTCCTATTTATTAGACAACACTTGAATATTATGATTGTATGGTTGGTAAAAATAAATTAGAGTTTCAGACTTTTACCAATGGGTGATATTTAATATTGAATGACATGTATTAAGACAAATGCTTTTATATATAATTTATTTGGCATTGTAAATGCATTTATCTTGTGAGAAACAGAACCCCTGTTGTCAAATGAAATATTCTGGAAAGGTTTGGAGTAAATAAATAATAAAACTACTCTGATACACGATCTAACAATATTAAATATTAAGACTTTCAGATGATTGATTTTAATACTTAATTAACTTACTTAAAGTTCAGTGTAACCCTTTTACATTAAAGATTGACAGAATTTAAAATTGCGACTTTATTCTCTTTGTTTTAAATCTCTCTTCCATTTTTCTTTTCTTTTTCCTTTTCTCTCCTGTGAGTAAGACTTTAGGTCATCATTATTTCCAGTTATCAAATTGCCGTTATCAACATTTCTAAATTTAAAAAATTAGGCTAAATCTATAGATATTGTTCACTTATACAGTGTTTCTATAATGAAAATATAGCTTCAGTCGAAGAATCTGGCTCTTAAGGCTAAATGTCATATTTCAGATTGCATGCCCATCATGGTAAATGGATGCTGCCTATTACACACGCGTATTCATGCTGTATCCTCTTTCCCTTTTATAATCAAACTCTAGAAGTAGTCCATTTAAGCTGTTTGGTATGTTTTTTATTATAGGAGAAATCTTTATGTCAAGTAGTAGTACTTTATCATTTCAGTGTTTGACTTTTAATTTTATCATCAGTCTGAATTTAAACAAACAAGGCATGCCTATGTGTGCTTTCCTGAATATGTATGTTTTCAAAACGACACAATTCAGAATACTAATTCTGTGTCTAAGTATCAGAAACAGTGAAGGAATGAGCATCAGCTGAAGTACAAATAACTTCATATTCAGAAGAAAAATATTTTTTCTAAAGTTTCTTTTTGTGTAGTTCCATTTTAAAAGAAAAAATGTTATTCATCTTACCTATTTTTTTTGACAGTCAGAGTTAGTGAGAGAGAGAGAGAGAGAGAGAAAGAGAGAGAGAGAAAGGTCTTCCTTCTGTTGGTTCACCCCCCCCCAATTGCCGCTAAGGCCGGCACGCTGCGGCCAGTGCATCGTGCAGGTCTGAAGCCAGGAGCCAGGTGCTTCTCCTGGTCTCCCATGGGGTGCAGGGCCCAAGTACTTGGGCCATCCTCCACTGCACTCCCAGGCCACAGCAGAGAGCTGGACTGGAAGAGAAGCAACCGGGACAGAATCCGGCGCCCCGACCAGGACTAGAACCTGGTGTGCCAGCGCCGCAAGGCGGAGGATTATCCTAGTGAGCTGCGGTGCCAGCCATCTTACCTATTGTTTTCACGTATAGTTCTAATACTTGGAAATCTTCACATAGACACTGCTTGTTTATATGAAAAGTATTGTTTTGCATCTTTTTAATATATTTTAAAATTGTCTTCTAAGCTTTAGTGCTGAATGCCTGCCTGGTTACTAAATGTTGACTATTAGGTATTTACACAAAGCTTCCTTTTATTCAGGCTGACTGCTTTTACCTTAAGATTTAATACCGTAGGAACCGAACTTGAGAAACCCGTAACCTGGCCTTAAAATGTTGTCTTGCATCTTAAAAGGAAATTTAAGCCTAATTTCTCGACTCTTGTTACCAGGACAGTAGTAAGCCACATTATAAAACCAGGTTTTGGCTTTCTGAATTATCCGTTCAGCACAGCAGGAAAAACAGTTATTTACAATCAATGTAGCAAAGGAAGGATACCTGCCTTCCAGGTCTTGGGAGGCATATTGCTCTGCTTTCTGTACTTAAGAAAAAGAAAAGATTGCATTTATTTATTTCAGAGTTTCTCTGGGCAGCATTTTTATCAGTCAGGGAAGTTCCAAGGAGAGCTAGGTATAATTTGAGAAGAACTCTAACAATCGTGGACTTAAGTAGTCATTTACTAAGAGACGGATTTTGGGCTTCATGTATTTTTCTCCCTATATAGCCAGTTTCTATGTACAGAAGATTAAGGCACATCAAATATAGAAGTTGGACTGAAGATATAATAGATCATTATAAATTTCAAAAAACTTTGGCAAATTATTTTTTGATTAATAATTTATTCATTTGAAGGAATGAGTGGGGCTGGTGCTGTGGCATAGTGGGTAAAGCCGCTACCTGCAGTGCTGGGATCCCATGTGGGCACTGGTTTGAGTCCTGGCTGCTCCAGTTCCAATCAAGTTCTCTGCTGTGGACTGGCAAAGCAGTGGAAGATGGCGCAAGTGCTTGGGCCCCTGCACCTACGTGGGAGACCCGGAGAAAGCTCTTGGCTCCTGGATTTGGATCGGCACAGCTCTGGCCATTGTGGCCAATTGGGGACTGAACTAGCAGGTAGAAGATCTCTCTCTCTGCCTCTCCTTTTCTCTCTCTCTGTAACTCTGCCTTTCAAATAAATAAATCAATCTTATTTTTAAAAGAAGAATGAGAGACCAAAACAGAGAAAGAGATCTTTCATCCACTGGTTCATTCCCCAAATGGTTGCAGCAGCCAGGCTTGGGTTAAGCTGAAGGCAGGAGCCTGGAACTCTTTAGGCCTGGGTACTTGAGCCATTTGCTGCTGCCTTCCAAGTCGTGTTAGCGAGTAGCTAGATTGGAAGTGGAACAGTTGGGATGCAAATCAGTGCTCCAGTTCAGGATGCCAGTGTCACAGATGGTGGTTTAACCTGCTTCAGCTCAATACCAGCCCCTCAAATAGAGACATTCTTAAAAAAGTATTGCATGTTAAACAGCATTAATAGAGGGTCAGCGCTGTGGCATAGTGGGTAAAGACGCCGCCTGCAGTGCCTGCATCCCATATGGGTGCCCCTGCACCCTCATGAGAACCCCGGAAGAAGCTCCTGGCTCCTGGCTTCGAATTAGCCCAGCTCCAGCCATTGGGGCCATCTGGGGAGAAGACTTCTTTCTCTCCCTCTCCCTCTGCCTCTGCCTCTGCTCTGCCTCTGCTTCTCTGTAACTCTGCCTTACAAATAAATAAATCTTAATAAAACCTCTGCCTTTAAAAAAAAAAAGCAACAATAGGTTGTGTTTTTATAAGATAACCACAATAGCAATAACGAACATAATGAAGTTTTTCTTAATATATTTTAAAAAGCCAAAATAGTGCTTTTTATTTAAAGCAAGATAGTGAAACCCAAAGCAGTGATTTCTTAATAAGTTTCTTTTGAATTAACTTATTAAGCCCATAATTAAAAGAACACTAATAACATCCATACCTTTTTCTTCAGCACTTTGCTTGATAATAACATTATTATTATTTTTTTTGACAGGCAGAGTGGATAGTGAGAGAGAGAGACAGAGAGAAAGGTCTTCCTTTGCCATTGGTTCACCCTCCAATGGCCGCCCCGGCCGGCGCACTGCGGCCGGCGCACCGCACTGATTTGAAGCCAGGAGCCAGATGCTTCTCCTGGTCTCCCACGGGGTGCAGGGCCCGAGCACTTGGGCCATCCTCCACTGCACTCCCAGGCCACAGCAGAGAGGTGGCCTGGAAGAGGGGCAACCGGGACAGAATCCGGCTCCCTGACCGGGACTAGAACCCGGTGTGCCGGCGCAGCTGGGGGAGGGTTAGTCTATTGAGCCGCGGCGCCAATACGTTTGTTTTATTTAATCATAAAAACATTTCAGTGTTCCGGTTCCAACTTACAGAAATAATGATTTAAGATGTGATAGTTGCTAGATTATAAAGAATGGTGATAGGCTGGTGTTTTCAATTAATGTAGTCTTGTTATTCAGGAATACTGTAGGCTTCTCAAGTTTTGAAGAACTAAAGACTAAAGTCCCTGAATGACTTCTTACTTAACACTGTCTCTAAGGAATCAAATACCTTAAGTGTTTTGCAGCACCTTGAATGAATGAACACATAAACATTATGTTTTCAGATATTACATTTTAGCTATATGAAGATGAGTGGCTTTTTCTTATTTCAAAATAAACCTTTTTTTTTTTTTTTAACAGGCAGAGTGGACAGTGAGAGAGAGAGACAGAGAGAAAGGTCTTCCTTTGCCATTGGTTCACCCTCCAATGGCCGCCGTGGCCAGCACACTGTGCTGATCCGATGGCAGGAGCCAGCTGCTTCTCCTGGTCCCCCATGGGGTGCAGGGCCCAAGGACTTGGGGCATCCGCCACTGCACTCCCGGGCCATGGCAGAGAGCTGGACTGGAAGAGGGGCAACTGGGACAGAATCTGGCACCCCAACCGGGACTAGAACCTGATGTGCAGGCGCTGCAGGCGGAGGATTAGCCTATTGAGCCTCAGTGCCGGCCTCAAAATAAATCTTGATATCAGGTTGCATGTCACTTGTGTAGTTTTCTAAAGTTTAAAATACATTTATTTGTATATTTTTTGGTATGTACAGCCTGTAATAGTGTAAGTATTCTAGGTAAATAATAAATTAGATTATAAAAAATGTAGTTTACGGTATTCAATTTCGGAGCTGAGGCTGTGGTGTAGCAGGTAAAGCCGTCGCCTGCAGTGCTAGCATCCCATATGGGTGCCAGTTTGAGTCCCAGCTGCTCCACTTCTGCTGCAGCTCCCTGCTAATGCGCCTGGGAAAGCAGCAAAGGATGGCCCAAGTCCCTTGGCCCTTGCCCCCACCTGGGAGACCCGGGTGAAGTTCCTGGCTCCTGACCAGGTGAGGCCTGACCCAGCCCTGATCATTGCACCCGTTTGGGAGTGAGCCAGTGGATGGAGGATCTCTCTCTCCCTGCCTCTGCCTTTCCTTCGCTGCTACTCTGACTTTCAAATAGAAAAATCTTAAAAAAATATTCAATTTTAGGGAATTCTACCAGTTAATTTGGAATACAGATTTTCAAATATTCCCTTTCATATTTTAAGAGTGTAAAAAGTATATAGAGAATGTAAATTTTGTATTAAAATGGTTGCCCACAGGCCAAATATAATTTTGAAACATGTTTCTTCTATTCCACAGTTTTTCTTTTTTACTTTTGAATTATTTGCCAACTTTGACAAGTACATTGATTTCAAGCTTGTCTTGAAAAACCTGAAGCAGACTAAAGGATATTCCAGTTACCCACAGGCCCTGGCCTCTTACATCCCCTTCTTTACTGAGGGACTGAGGCCTGTGTTTTACTGACTGATTTATTGAGAGCCAGATGTCATAAAAGAGAAAGAATGTGAGTGAGCTCTGCCGCTGGAAAGGATGAGTTCAAATTCTGTCTTCAGTATTTACTAATTGTGTGACTCTATGCAAATTAATTTGTCTTGCTATATCAGTTTTCTCTAAGGATGATGAAGATATATCATTAGATGGAATAATGAGTGTATTGAAGCATTTAGAGTGTATTTTGGCATGTACTTTTGTTCATAATGCATAAATTTTAACTGTAATTAATAATACTTTTTTCCTGACCAGAGTAGGCATTTGAATTTGATAATCCTTATTTTTCTATAGTAGAGGACTTTATTTTCTAATCTCTTCTTTGATTTGCTCAATGTAATTTTTATCAGATTCCATTTTATGCTGTAACTGATCATCTTCATTTTGTTATTCTCTACATTATTGCCTCAGAATTTATTCTAAGTGCTCTATATATGCTTATCGACTTGCACATATTAAAAACCAAATACAACTGCCTAGGTTTATGGATATAGGATTTATAGCTTTAGAATTTTTTTCCTGTCAGTTGACAACAGACCTTTCCTGTTTTCCCTGATTTCAAGCATCTCTTGTTTTAACCACAAGGCCAGCGGGGTAGGACTTCACATCCCCTGTGACGGTGGGTGAGTGGGAGGATTGGATTCCGATACAATTCAGGAAAATGTTTTTGAGTGTTTTGCAGGGTGAGAGTTTTAGACAGAAAGTGAATGTGATATAGTACCATTTTATGTTAGGAAAGGTAATCACAGGTGTACGTATTTGTGGGCATCTCTGGAACCTTTGTTCCATATGAAGTTCATATCCTGTGAAAGAGGTACTCCTTTTGGCTGGACTTGCCCCTCCACTTAACTGTCCTCATTTCTTCTTCCTCTCATACTCCCTTGCTGTTAAAATGTAAGAGGTTATGTCATCTATATTATTTTGGATGACAATGGGTGAACCTGGTTTGTATTTGGGAAGAATTCTGATTTGGGAAGATGAATTACAGTTTATGAACACAGAAAGTATATAAGTGCTTAGTGTACCTTGGAAATTCAAAATATTTTGTAATAACCCAATTCTTTGATTTAGAACAATGCATAGAAATTACCATTAAAGGGGAAAACCTCAAAATGGTAAAAGAAAAATATAAGTGGTAATTTATAATCTTGTCTTTGTAATCACCATACCCAGCTGAATTTATATTGAGATAAATATTTTTGGATACATGAATATGAAAATTTACTTAGGTTACAAAAGTGCCATGCAACTTTACGAAAGGAAGACATTGAGAAAACCATATATCATATGGTATCATATAAGAAAGTTTTACTTTTTATAGAAAGATTTATTTGCTTGAAAGGCAGAGGGAGAGAGAGGGAAGGAAAGAGAGAGATCTTCCATCTGCTGATTCACTCCTCAGATGACCTCAAAAGCTAAGGGAGGGTGTGGCCAAAGCAAGGTGCTTCATCTGGGTCTCTCATGTGGGTGTAGGGACCAATGGCTTTGGGTCATCTTCCATTGTTTTCCCATGGACATCTGTAGGGATGGATTTGAATTGGAGCAGTTGGGACACAAACTTGCAGATATAAGGGATGCTGATGTTGGTGGCAGCAGCCTAACCCATTATACCACAATGCCTGCCCCATGAGTATTTAATTTTTAAAAAGTATTTGCAGCATGCTTGCATATCATAAAGATACTCATAACAACAAACCATTTCATGAAAGTCAGTAAAGAAGTTACAGAGAAACATCCAAAGTCTTCTTGAATTTCACTAATTACCAAGCAAATACAATATAAAATTTAACTATCATATTGGATCAAAAGAAAATTTCCTGTGTTAATGATGGTCTAGGTTAAATAAATTGTTCTGTTATGTACACATCTTTCCAAAGTACAATTTGCCAAACATATCACAAAATCTTATTTCATTAAATATATCTTTAGCCCAACAATTCACAAGGCTTGATCTTGGGATGAGTTTTGAGGCACAACTGGTTATGCCTCTGCTTGGGATGCCACATTCCATATTGGAGTGCCTGGGATCAAGTATTACCAGTGCTTAGATTCCAGCTTCCTGCTTTTTGCACCCTGGGAGGCAACAGATGATGGTTTAAGTACTTGTCGTCCACATGGGAGACCCAGACAAAGTTCCTACCTCCTAGCTTTGGCCTGGCCCAGCCCTGGCTGTTCTGGGCATTTGAGGAGTGAACCAACTAATAGAAGGTCTCTCTTTTACTCTTAGTCTCATTCTGCCTTTCAAATAAAGGAAAATAAGTGAATAAAAACAAAACAAAAAAATTTACCCTAAGGAAATAATCATGAATCAGAAACAGAGATACTGCTAAAAAATATACATCGTGAGCCTGTTCATAGTGTTAACCAACTGAAGCTATCCTGATTGTTTGCTAATAAGCTATTAATTCCATAAATTGTGATACCTGGTTCATATGTTTAGTCTAGTGATTACAAAATGCTGCTTTGGGTGTCCGAGACCCGTAACAGAATACCGAGTTTAGAGTTCCGGCTCTGGGTACAGATTCCAGTTTGTTGCCAGTGCAGACTCTGCAGACACTGTTCAGCAATGATAACTAAGGGTGCCTGTCACCCACGTGGGAGACCTAGACTGCATTCCCAGTTTCGTCACCTCAACTTGGTTCTGGCCATTGTGTGCCTTTGTGGAATGAACTAGTGGTTGCGAACTTGCTGTTTGTGTGTTTCTTTTGTAATCACTGTCTCTCTACCTCTCAAATAAAAGAAAGTATAAAATAAAACAAGTTGGAATAGCATTAGATGGAATGCTAGGGATCCACTAGAAATGACAGTATAGACACATTGTTTATTTTAAGCTGGGAAGAAAAGCACTCATGATAAAGTGTGTTACATAGTATGTTTAATATGATGGAACACAGTGAACATAGGGATATTTGATTGCCTTGAACAAAGACGGGAACAATATGACCTGACTGCCCAGAATGGAGATGGGAAGAGTGTGTCCTGAAATGTTCAGAATGGTGTTTCTAGTTAATAAAGTCTTCTGTGGTTTAAATATGCTGTATTTTCTGTATTTTAAAAATTTCTGTCATGAAGGCTTATCATTTTGTCTATAAAACAAAAAATTTAAAGAAAATATTTTCTTTATCTTACAATTCAATTTTTTGTACAGGAACTTACTGAAAATGAATGTGATTCAACATTAAGATCAAGGTCATAAACAAAGTTTGGATTTTCGGAGTAACTGTTGAAATGGAAATTTTTATGCCACCTTTTTTCTTCTTTTCATAAGCCTACCAATATGTAGTAACAGCCCCCCAGAGTTGTGAAAAGTTGTTAATGCCTGTAATGCTAATTTAATCATTTTGTCTTGTATTTATCCCTGGTCATAGCAGAAGGAAAAAATAACCACTTTTTCTTCATGTTTTCCCCTCCCAGGTGGTTACTTTTGCTGACATTGTCCAGTTCTCACAATGTATCACTCGTTATCTGAAACTAGACATCCTCTACAAGCAGAAGAACAGGAAGTAGGCATCGATCCCTTGTCAAGTTACTCCCACAAGTCTGGAGGTGAGTTTTGTGTGCAGCTGCTGTCTGGGAGTGCTGGCAAAGCAGGCAGGAGGGCGCCAGTTTGTTGGAACCATCTTCTGTAATTCTCTCCCGGAAACTGAACAGGACAGCTTTAAGAACATCTTCCTGGTTATGTATAGAGCACTGTTGACACTAATACCACAAAGAGTCAACATTCAATCATAAAACATAAGATCATTCTTTAAAAAATTTCATGAATTAACAATGACCTCAGAATAAGAATGTCAGAATGCAAATGGACCTTTGTCAAACATCTTTTCAAAGATTCTAGCTTTTGATGTTATTTTAGAGGGATTTTTTTTCCTTCCAGAAAGTTGAGAGTATTTGACGATAAAAAGTTTGTCTGATTCTCCTTTAGAAAGAAAAATTAAAATTAAAATTTGTGTCATACCATTAAAGATTTATACATATTTCTGTTGAAAGATTGTCTTTAGTTTCTATGTATCAAAATTTGGTAATATTTTTCCATATTTACTTAATGTTAAAAATATCCTTTCTTTGAAGGGAATAGTTATTGAGAATTCTTGGACTTATCCTTATTTTTAAGGAATCCAGTAACTATTGGATAAAATTTATTGACTATGACTACTTGGTTGGTAATTTTTCACTCGTGAAGTATGTATGTCAAGTTTGTGAGATCATTTTAAAACATCATAAATTAGTCAAATTAATTCATGGGTGTTTTTAATGCTGCAAGTAAAATAACTTTTTCTGTGTATATCAGTGTTGAGAATTCTTTGGGAATTTTTAAGAATACACTCCCACTAAATAAGCCTGCTTTTTTAGAGTGTTCCTGGGCTATATATTTATGTTTTTTGTGTACCTTTATGCCTTTTACATTGTACTAATTGCATTGATTTTTTTCAAATGAAAATAGTAAAATCTGTCTTAAAATTTATTTTTGTGATTTTATTTTCTTTTACATAAAGATTAAAAAACCTGGTGTTTTAAGATTTTGATCATATGAATATAGTATCCATTTCTGTTTCAGTATTCTACTATCTTAGTGGTAATCATGATACCTTTCATAGTGACACTTTCTGTAAACGTGGTACTTGAGAGGTGCCCTCATAGTTAAATAAGTCAAGTTATTATCAGAAACTGCTATAATTCAGTTTTAAAGGTGAAAATATCTTTGTATTTCAAGTATATAAAATACTTTCACCAAAATTATTTATGCTAATGCTGTTATATGCTTCAGAGCATTTTTTTATTGTTGTTTGTTTTTTAAGTGCATATTTTTCCTCTGGTGTATTTCATTAAATATTGAGGCTTTTTTTTTCCCCCTTAAACCTGGTTAAGAACCATTTTAAATTAATTTTATCCTTTATTGTTTCCAGGAATGAGTAGTTACCTTTACTGAAAAGGCTTTTCGTTTATATCCTAGCCTAACATTTCTGTGACATACTAAGTTATTAGGACTGAATTGATGTTTAAAAGTGCCATTAATTCATTTACCCCAAATGTTCATTAACAATGTAAATGTATGCTGATGTTCTATGAGACAAGGAAGTGACTAATGACTCTTCCAACTAACAACACTTAAAATGAATAGAAACTTTAGATAGCTAATCTTGAAGTAATCAAGACCCTCATTCAGCTTGGCATCTCTGTATGCTCTAAAACAGCTGTCAACTGTTAAAAATATACACAAAACACACACACAACACACACACACATACACACATACACACAAATGCACATGCGAAAAGAAAGATATGTAAATATCTAGTTCTCCAAAGCCATGAAGGTTACTAGGTTACTAAGCACAGTGGGTTTTGCGCATTGTATATGTAAATATTGTATATAAAGCATCTATTCCATCTTCTTTGATTTCCTTTTTGTAGAAAACATGTGTTGCATGTTAATGGGGCTGTCATATTTACTTGAAGAATCATCGTCTTTCTGGTGTGTTTGTTTATTGTAATATATGTCTTATGGGGGGTTTCTTTAATTTTGAAGCCCTTTACACATTTCTGCCAGAATCATGAGGAAGTTCATGGATACTGGATGACTTAACGTTCCAAATAAACACTGGACTGACATGACTGCCGGTGTAAATACCATGTGTCTTTTGTAAAATTCATGTGACAGATTCCATTAGTAATAAAATAAGTCTTTAAATTCTCAAATCTGGTTTTTAATATTTATAATGATACAGTACTGTTAAATGATTTTTGGAGTTCTGTAAAGGATTAGTATAAATAGCCATAATGGGAATGAAAAGTGATTATTTTAATTAATGACTGAGGAAAGTGGGTGAGGAAAGAAAAAAAAAACCTCTATTTGGATATATAAATAAATACTCTTACGTGTTTTTTTTTTGGAAGTAGAAAAACCACTGCTTCTTGGCAGTATAGACAAGGGTTATCAACAATAGTCAAATCTCAAAATGCCAGTTTTACTCATATACATTATGTTATTTTTTGTACTTTGTTGTATTAGTTACCGCAGTTCAGAGAAGACAAATTTGTCTTTTGGGGACTGGCTTATTTCATTAAGAATAATTGTCTCCAGTTGCATCCATTTTGTTGCAAAATATAGAATTTCATTCTTTTTTTACATCCGAGTAGTATTCCATCTTGTATATATACTACATTTTCTTTACGCAGTCATCCATTAATGAACATCTGGGTTGATTCCATATCTTAACTACTGTGAGTTGAGCTGTTATAAACATGGGGATACTGATAACGCTTTTATATGCTGATTTCATGTCCTTGGGTAAATTCCTCCTGGGAATTTACCTGGGGGATAACTGGGTCCTATGGTAGACCTATTTTCAGATTTCTGAGGAATCTCCAAACCATCTTCCATAATGCAATCTACAAACTATCTTCCATAATGGTTGTACTAGTTTATATCCTCTCTATCAATATATTAGGGTACCTTTTTCCCCACATCCTTGCAAGCATTTATTATTTGATTTTTGGGTGATACTCTCTAGTGGAGTCTTTTGGTTTCCCTGTGTATAGGATCATCTGCAAACAGAGATTATTTGACCTCCTTCTTTTCCATTTGTATCCCTTTAATTTATTTTATTGGTTAATGGCTCTGACGAAAATTTTCAGAACTATATTGAATAGTAATGGTGAAAGTGGGGGCATCCCTGTGTGGTTCCTGTTCTTAGAGGAAATGATTCCAGCTTTTCCCCATTCGGTATAATGTTGGCTGTGGGTTGGTCATAAATTGCTTTGATTCTGTTGATATATGTTCCTTCTGTACCCAATTTGCTTAATTTTTTTTCATGAAAGGATGTTGTATTTTGTCAAATGCTTTCTCTGTTTTTATTAAGACAAACTTTTTTTTTTATTCTTCAGTTTGTTAATATGATTTATCACATTTTTTATTTGCATATGGTAAACCATTCCTCTGTGCCAGGGCTAAATCCCACTTGGTCCCTGGTGAATGATCTTTCTGATGCATTGTTGGTTTCGAAAAGGTAGGATTTTGTTGAGGATTTTTGCATCTAGGTTCACATGGATATTGGTCTACAATTCGCTTTTTTTGTTGTATCTTTTTCTGGTTTTGGTGTTAACTTGATGCTTGCCTCTTAGAGAAGTGTGGGAGGATTCCATCCCTCTCAATTGTTTTGAATAGTTTGAGAAGAATTGGGATTAATTCTTTAAAAGTTTGGTAGCCTACAGCAGTGAAGTTATCCGTTTGTGGGCTTTTCTTTGTTGAGAGAGTCTTCCTATTTGATTCAGTCACTGTCTTGGTTATTGGTCTCTTTAGGTTTCCTATGTCTTGATGACTCAATTTTGGTAGATTGTATGTGGCCAAAAAAGGTAACCATTTCTTCTAGATTTTCCAATTTGTTGATACATAACTATTTGTAGTAATTCCTGATGATTTTTAAAAAAGATTTATAAGTTTATTTGAAAGGCAGATTTACAGACAGAGGCAGAGATCTTCCATCCCCTGGTTTGCTCCCCAAATGCTCACAGTGGCCATAGCTGGGCTGATCTGAAGCCAGGAGCCAGGAGCTTCTTCAGAGTCTCCCACACGGTGCAGGGGCCCAAGCACTTGGGCCAACTTCCACTGCTTTCTCAGGCCATCAGCAGGGAGCTGCATCAGAAGAGGAGCAGCTGGGACACATATGGGATGCCAGTATCACGGGCAAAAGCTTAGCCTGCTACAGCACGGTGCCAGTCCCTCCTGATGATTTTTTTAATTTCCTTGGTATCCATTGTAATATTCCTTTTTCATCTCTGATTTTATTAACT
The DNA here is from genome assembly GCA_949820135.1 of Sylvilagus floridanus. Taxonomy (NCBI): domain Eukaryota; kingdom Metazoa; phylum Chordata; class Mammalia; order Lagomorpha; family Leporidae; genus Sylvilagus; species Sylvilagus floridanus. The sequence continues at coordinate 160,456,796 of OX463244.1, read as the reverse complement.
TGAATCTCTCACCTCATTTTTTTACTTCCGTCCTTCTTTTACTTTACTTTTGTCAATGTTGCATCGATTTTGTTTATTTTTTTAAAAATGCAGCATTGGCCAGCTCCGTGGCTCACTTGGCTAATCCTCTGCCTGTGGTGCCGGCACCCCAGGTTCTAGTCCTGGCTGCTCCTCTTCTAGTCCAGCTCTCTGCTGTGGCCCTGGAAGGCAGTGGAGGGTGGCCCAAGTGCTTGGGTCCCTGCACCCACATGGGAGACCAGGAGGAAGCACCGGCTCCTGGCTTCAGATTGGTGCAGCGCCGGCCATAGCGGCCTTTAGGGGAGCAGTGGAGGATGGCCCTGCACCCACATGAGGGACCAGGAGGAAGCACCTGGCTCCTGGCTTCAGATCAACGCAGCACCAGCTGTGGCAGCCATTTTGGGAGTGAGCCAATGGAAGTAAGATCTTTCTCTCTGTCTCTCTCCCTCACTGTCTATAACACTGTCAAATAAAAAAAAGAAAGAAAATTGAGCTGCTAGTTTTCAAACTGGCACCCATATAAGATGCTGGCCTTGCAGGTGGTGTCTTTACCCACTATTCCACAATGTTGGCCCCTTTCCAATTTCTTGGTGTAGGCACTGATTGCTGTAAGCTTTCCTTTTAACAGTTATTTTGCTGTATCTTGTAAGTTTTGATATGACCTGTTAGAATCTTCATTCATTTTGGGAATTTTGTATTTCCCTTTTGATTTCTTCTAATATACACTGTTTATTCAGGAGCATGTTGTTCAGTCTCCATGTGTTTGCATATGTTTTAGAGTTTCTTATTAATTTCAGTATCATTCCATTGTGGTCAAAAAGATACATAGTATAATTTCAGTTTTTTGAGTTTATTAAGACTTGCTACTATCATATGCTCTATCTATCTACTATCTATCTATCATATGCTCTATCTATCTATCTATCTATGCTACTATCTATGCTACTATCATATGGCCTATCATATGCTCTATCCTAGAGATAAATGAAAGCAATGTGTTTTCCACAGCTGTGGGATGAAATGTTCCGTAGATTAGGTCCATTTGGTCAGCAATATAGATTAGCTGTGTTGTTTATTTGTTGATTTTTTTGTCTAGTTGTTCTGTCCATTGATTAGAGTGGGGTTGAATTTGTTTTTCACATAGAGATATGCATGAGATATGCATACAAAATACCACATTTTTCCTATGGCCCAATTAAGCTTGTCACATACATGAATTGCTACCTTCAATTCTAATATCTTAGACTAAAGGGTAGTAACTGACAAGGAACCTATAATTTCACTGAAAACCAAAAGAAGGCAAAAATATTTGTTAGACTACCCATGATTATTTGTTCTTAGTATGTAACCTATAACTGAAAAAGTAATTTTAATAGGAAATAATACCAAGACTTTGAGAAATTTACCTATCAATTATAATATTATTGGAATAACTAGGTCTTTTAAAATTGGTTTACTTGAGAAGCAGAGAAGCCTATCTAATGGCTTATTCCCAAGTGTCTGCTATGTATTGGAATGGTCCAATCTGAAGCTGGGAGCTGAGACTTAATCCAAGTCTTCCATATGGGTGGCAGGAATCCTGTTACTTAGTTCATCACCACTGCCTCCCCTATCCTGATCCTCCCCTGATGGAAGCTGGAATCAGGAGTGGTAAACAGATATCTAAGGTACTCCCATATGGGATGCAGGCATCTTAACTGGGTTCTTAATTGCCAAGCTAAATGCCTGTCCCAGTTTTTAAAAATAAGGTGTGAGAGATTTAGATTGTTTTGAAAATAAATCTTATATTATATATGAGAGTACTTCAAAAAGTTCATTTAAGTTGGAATTAAAAGATAAGATTATTTTGGAACAAACCAGATTTGATATGCATGCATACTTTTTTCATAATGAGCATTTTCCACAAACTTTTTGAAGCCTTCTCTCAATACCAATATTTGCAGCTCCAATTTGTTTTGCCACATAAAAACTGTAAGATTTATTTATTTATTTGAAAGGCAAAGTTACAGAGAGGCAGGGAGAGAGAGAAGTTTTCCATCCGCTGGTTCACTCCTCAGAAGGCTGCAGTGGCAAGAGCTGTGCTGACCAGAAGCCAGGAGTCAGGAGCTTCTTCTGGGTCTCCCACATGGGTGCAGGGGCCTAAGGACTTGGGCCATCTTCTCCTGTTGTCCCAGGCCATAGCAGGGAGCTGGATCAGAAGTGGAACAGCCAGTGCCCATATGGGATGCCGGCACTGCAGGCGGCAGCTTTACTTGCTATGCCACAGCACTGGCTCTAGTATATTTATTTATTCGTTTGAAAGCAAAGTTACTTAGAAAAAGAGAGAGAGATAAGTCTTCCACCTGCTGATTTCGTCTGTAAGGGCCACAACAGCAGGAGTGGGCCCAGTGAAGCCTAGAATTCCTTCTGGGTCTCCCAAGTTGGTGGCCAGGGCCCCAGGCACTTAGAGCATCAGCATCCTCTGCTTCTTTCCCTGGTGCATTAGCAGGGACCTGGATCGGAAGTGGAGCTGCCAGGGTATCAGATTCTCGTGTCTTGGGTGGCAGTTTCATCCACTGTGCCAGAAGGCCAGCCTCTGAAACATCTTTTCTAATAAAAAAACAAAGTTCCCCTAGATATCAAGAATAAAGACAATAAAAGATAGATTTTTAAAAAAAACAGGCTGCAATTCCTCAAGGAAAATTATAACTTTAGTGAAGATAAAGATTGCTAAATGAATGAGGAAGTGACGTAGAAGTTCTTAAATGCAGTAACAAAGTTAAAAAAAGAATTTTTTGAAGATATCTCTTTCAAAACAGATTTTGTCATGTGGTAGGAGGTAAGGAGAAGTGACAATCAGAGAGCAGTGAATATACTATGCACAGTTCCTCTGACTGACGTGATTCAAAATACAGGTGGAATGAGAGCCTTCATTTTTAAAAGACCGTGGATTGAAACTCTGCACTCTGTCTTCCAGAGGTAACAGTTCTAAGGATGAGACAGATATCAAGTCCAGGGAGAGACAAAGGAGAAAGGCGAGGACTCATTTGTTGAAATTCTGCATGATTAGACGATTAATACAGAGGCCAGTGCTATGGTGTAGCAGATTGCACCAGCATCCCATATGGGCACTGGTCAAGTCCCAGAAATAAAAGCTCTGTCGCACATGGCTGAGGAGAGCGTCATCACCTGATTTCTCACGTGACAGTCCCTTTCTGTTCATCTTCCTGTTATATCAGATTTCTTCCCTGTAGCTTAGTAGCACTGTAAATAATCAGCCCCTTCTAAATATAATTAATTTTCCTAATTCCTCACAGCATTACAACCTTAAAAATGTATCTACCACAACTACTTGTTTGAAAGCTTTCTTACTTTGATCTTCCCCAATCAGAAGGAAGAATTAAGAATTAAATATCCAGGAAGAATGAGGGGAATGAAAGAGAAAAATTAAACCTTAGTCTGGGTAAATATCCCAGCACGTCTGCTGTCACTCCACTGTATCTACTTCTCTCCCCACGTCGGATTTCCCAAATACCCGTTTTTTCCCAAGTTATTCCCTTAGTTTGCTGAAACAGTCAACTATGTTAATAAAAATTTTTTGAAAAGCAACCAGGAGAATTTTTAATATAACATGTTTCAGGTAAAATTTTCTTTACATATAGCTTTTTTAAAAAGAATATTGATACCACTGTATTTGAGTATTTATAAATTTTCTTGTAGATCTAAATATGACATATTGTGCATATTTCTCTTGGAGATTTTAAAAAATTCCTTCAATTGCATTAGACTATAATAATATTATAACATTATTAATTCCAATAATCTTTTTTCTGTAGTGAGGACAGAATAGTAGTGAATTCACTGTCTGGAGTTTAAATCTCTTTTACCTTTGTATGTATGTACATCTCCTTCCGCATTTTATAGTACTTTAGAAGTTTATATGTTATTTGTGGGAAAAAGAGTCATCTGTTCTGTTAATTCAACATACTCTTCTAATTTTAAATGTAGGTGCTTCTCTTATTATTCTCTAACATTGTTTTGTTCTTAAAAGATACCTTTGCCAAAGCTTTCAAATGCACTTTGCACCATTAATATGTCGTTAATCGAAAGCTGAAGTATTATTTTTTAACTTGCTTTGTATAAGAAATGAAAATAAATTAGTTTGCCATGCAGTCTTGCTGGAAGGAGGACTTTCTTGTTAATTAATAGTTGTTTTGAAATCGGAATTTCTTTTAATAGAATACCTGGGCACTGGGCTGTGGCGTTCCTGGTTGTGCTGCCCATCGCGGCCCCAGCATCACATAGGGGTACTAGTTGGAGTCCTAGCTGTTTCACTTCCTATCCAGCTCCCTGATAATGTGCCTGGGAAAGCAGTGGAAGATGCCCCAAGTCCTTGGGCCCCCTGCACCCGTGTAGGAGACCCAGAAGAAGCTCTTGGCCCCTAGCTTCAGATCAGCCCAGCTGTGGCCATTACCGCCATTTGGGGAAGGAACCAGTGGATGGAAGATATCTCTCTCTGTTTCTTCCTCTCTCTGTATAACTCTGCCTTTCAAATAACTAATTTTTTAAAACAATCTAGAATACTTGATTTTTTTTCCATTGGAGAGGCAGAAAGACATAGTGCTCTCATCTGCTGATTCACTCCTCAAATGTCCACCACAGCTGGTGATCCAGGCAGAAACTAGTAACTAGGAACGCCATTTGAATCTCCCATTAGAGTGGCAGCTACTCCACTATATGGGCTATCACCTGCTGTCTTCCAGGGTGCACATTAGCAGGAAGTTTGCATTGGAAACAGAGCTGGGGCTCATATACAGGTGTTCTGACAGGGGATATGGGCATCCCAAACAGTGTCTTTATCTGCTATGCTCAGTGTCCCCCCTCTCCTCCCCTGCCCAATACTTGCGTTCTACTTTGGAGTTTGTACTACTTAAATTTACTGGGAAGGAAGCCCATATGAAGAATATAGGAAAGCACAAGGAAAGAGAACTATATAAGCTTCAGGCTGCTTTATTTTCATGTTTCAAGAAAATCCAAATATTTTGAAAAGAAGAAATTAAGAAGATAATAAATCATAAAATTGTAATATCTCAAGTTATTTGCTTTGCTAGTCGTTTTATTACATCTTCAGTAATAAATGTATGTTACTTGTGCTTTTAGAAATTAATTGATAGTCTACCATTTGGTAATTATTGTATTTCTGTAAATTGTACTGATCTGTTTTTCATGAGCTAAAAATATACATTTAATTTTGGTACACACACACACAAAATTCCAGATAGCATGGATTATCAAGAGTCAGTGAAAGTTTAAGTCAAAGATGAGGCAGTGTATGAGCCAAATAATCTTTATATTATGAGATGTGTGTCCTTAAATAATAATTCTGTCCTTCCTAGTCTCCTTCTTTGTTCTTCTCAGTGTGGAGTTTAATGATAGTTGACTTTCTAGCTTTTCTGATTACTGATCATTTTAATTTTTTTTTAAATTTTTTATAACGCTTTTATTTAAAGAATATAAGTTTCCAAAGTACAGCTTATAGATTACAATGGCTTCCCCCCCCATAACTTCCCTTCCACCCGCAACCCTCCCCCTTCCCACTCCCTCTCCCCTTGCATTCACATCAAGGTTCATTTTCAATTCTCTTCATATACAGACGATCAGTTTAGTATATATTAAGTAAAGATTTCAACAGTTTTCCCTCACACAGCAACACAAAGTGAAAAATACTGTTGGAGTACTAGTTATAGTATCAATTCACAATGTATAGCACATTAAATCTACATGATATATTTTTTTAAATTGATTAATTTTCTATGCAATTTCCATTTTAACACCAAGATTTTTTTACTGATCATTTTAATTAAATATGAATGATTTTGATCAAACCTAGAACATTGTTATAAACTATGTATTTAATTGCACTGTTGAGTAGATTTGTTTTATTGACTGGTAGACTTTTTTTTTTTTTTATTTGACAGATAGAGTTAGACAGAGAGAGAGACAGAGAGAAAGGTCTTCCTTCTGTTGGTCACCACCCAAATGGCTGCTACAGCCAGAGCTATGCCAATCCAAAGCCAGCAGCCGGGTGCTTCCTCCTAGTCTCCCAGGCAGGTGCAGGGGCCCAAGCACATGGGCCATTCTCCACTGCCCTCCTGGGCCACGGCAGAGAGCTGGACTGGAAGAGGAACAACCAGGACTAGAACCCGGCACCCATATGGGAAGCTGGCGCCACAGTTGAGGATTAACCAAGTGAGCTACGGCACCAGCCTAGTTTGTTTTTGTTTGTTTGTTTGTTTGTTTGTTTTTGTTTTTTTTTAAGAGAGGTAGAGTTATAGACAGTGAGAGGAAGAGACAGAGAGAAAGGTCTTCCTTCTGTTGGTTCACTCCCCAAATGGCCGCAACAGCCAGGGCTGCGCCAATTCGAAGCCAGGATGCAGGAGCTTCTTCCAGGTCTCCCACGAGGGTGCAGGGGCCCAAGGACTTGAGCCATCTTCTACTGCTTTCCTAGGCCACAGCAGAGAGCTGGATTGGAAAAGGCATAGCTGGGACTAGGACCGGTGCCCATATGGGATGCCGGCGCCGCAGGCAGAGGATTAACCTACTGCGCCATGACGCTGGCCCCTGTACTGGCAGATTTTTAATCAGACATGGTTCAGACATCAGTTCATGTGATGGTTAAGAAATTTCGGTAATACTTAACAAGTCATTTGAGATCAAAAGGCCTGTTCATCTTATTACATCAAGTAAGGCTAAAGGCCACAAACCTGATGTTTATTCATTCATGCAAAAATATAAGTAACAGAAATTTAAAAATTCAGAATGATAAATACTAAGAAAAGAAGTAAAATGTTGGTGTGTACTTTAGATTTCAGGAAAGATCTCTTAAAAGGTGGATATATCTGATTGAATGTAAGAAGGAGCAAGCATGTAAAGATTTTGTGTGTGTTATTGTGTGTCTCAGAGAGACACCAGTATGGGTGACAAGGGCATGGCCCAGGATAGGACTTACAGGCAGGGTTCAGATTATAAGGTTTTGTAAGCCAGGCTGAGGAGTGTGGATTTTGTTCTAAAGGCTGAGACTTCTTTGAACAAATGTATTGTCTATTCTATTGGATATCTAAATTTCTTCTTCAGGATAGAGGCTACATTTGTTTTTAAAGATTTATTTATTTATTTGAAAGGCAGAGCTACAGAGAGGCAGAGGCAGAGAGAGAGAGACAGAGAGAGGGAGGGAGGAAGGGCAAGCGAGCGAGAGGGAGGTCTTCCATCTGCTGGTTCACTCCCCAGATGGCCACAACAGCCAAAGCTGAGCCTATTGGAAGCCAGGAGGCAGGAACCTCCTATGAGTCTCCCACGTGGGTGCAGGGGCCCAAGGACGTGGGTCATCTTCTACTGCTTTCCTAGCCTGTAGCAGAGAGCTGGATCAGAAGTGGAACAGCCAGGACTTGAACCGGTTCCCATATGGGATGCTGGCACTGCAGGTGGTGGCTTTACCCGCTATACCACAGTGCCAACCTCAATTTTTTTTTTAATATATGTTCTTCTGACTTGATGGTAGGTGTTTAATAAGTGATGTGTGATTTACCCAAGGTTGTAGTAATTTAAAAATTTCATTTCGTGTTGTAATCTTTCATACAGTCTTTTTGTTTCCCTGTTCTCAACATATTAACATTGCAGTGGTAAAGCAATCCCTGCTGAAATCGGAGATAAAAGGATGCCATAAGATTTGCCATTTATCTGAAAGTTCCATTTCTCCTGTGTGGTCTCCTTCATGCCATGCTTCCAATATTCAAATAGTAGTAGTATCTGCAGCCTGGGGAGCCCTTGTCTCTTGACCTAGATGTGTGTATTCATTTGTGTGCAGGATGTGTGCACATGTATGTATGAGTTTTGTTTGGGGTAAAGAGGGCATCTAATCATTATTTTCCCTCTGCTGATGTAATGGAGAATTTGTTCCTCTAGGACATATTAGAACAATGTGTTTAATGCTCTTCAATTTAATTTGCTGGTATCACAATTAATACAGTTAGGGTCACTTGAAATGAAACTATTAACAAATTGAGTAATTTACTTTAACAATGTCAATGTGTTCTCACAATTACATTTGCTTTAATTAGTGTACAAGCTATTATTTAATAGCATACTTCACATAGGAAATTGTAATAATGCATTCTTGGCTCCTTATAAAAGAAAGAAAAACTTTTAATGGACTAAGTGATTTTGTGGAAGAGCTGTTAGCTATAAAGTGAAGGAGGAGAAAGTAGAAAGTCAGATTGCACAGCTTGCAACAATGTCAGAAAACATTCTTTATATTTTTCTTGGTACTTGCCGATACAAAGGGCTTCAAAATGTTCATGGAAAATTATAATTACTTTATAATTGTATTTTTTACAAACTTTTTGAAGTCTGCCTGTACATCTCCCATTTGTCTTTATATAAATAATGTTGGAAACTTTGAATGGTAGTTAGGGAAAGAAACATTGCTTTGTGTGTGTGTGTGTGTGTGTGTGTGTGTGTGAGGGCTTTGCTTTTTTTTAAAAAAAAAATCTTATTTATTTATTTACATGAAAAGCACAGTGACAGAGATCAACATCTTCCATCCTTTGTCTCATTCTCAAATGGCTGCAACAGCCAGATTTGAGCCAACCAGAAACCAGGAGCCAGAAATTCTATCCAGGGGTCCCATGTCAATAATAGGGGTCCAAGTACTTGGACCATCTTCTGTTACTTTTGAAGGTACATTAGCAGGAAGCTGGACCAGGAATAGTTAAGCTGGACTTGAATTGGCATTCCAATATGGAATCCTATTATTATAAGTGGCAGCTTACCCCACTATACTACTGTGCCATCCTCAAGAATATAGATCTTGAATATTTTTTATATTTTTCAGTTTTGATCTAAGACTGCAATAATGCCTCAATTTCTGAGTATTAGAGGGTAGACCATTCCTTAGTTAATGACACTTAATGGAAGAGAACATAATGGTGAAGAATATAGAAAAGGTAGGAAACATTTTGGTCCTTGTAATTTTTTTAATTTATTAATTGAAAGAATTATAGTGAGAGAGAGGGAAAGGGAGACCATCTGTGTGCTGGTTCACATCCCAGGTGGGCCACCTTCTGCTGCTTTTCCCAGACCATGAGCAGGGAGCTGGATCTGATGTGGTAGAGCATGGACATGAATCGGAACTCTCCATAAGTAGATGGTATACAACCTCCTGGTTACTTCTACCCAGCTTATTCTGAGATCACAAGATCCAGGAGGAGGATGTGGTTACATATCTGTTGCTGTTTATACAAAATAAGCAGATGGGGGTGTGTTGTCACCCAAGTCATAATTAATAACATCTTCATTTCTCAGCAAATAGAAAGATATGCTATCAGGCAGAAGGGGGGGAGATACCTATAGTTGAAATAATTCCATACTTTGAGTTCAAAAATTAGTGAAAGCTGGTGTTGTGGCAGAGTGGGTTAAGCTGCTGCCTGCAACGCCAGCATTCTATATCAGAGCTCTGATCACTGGCTGCTCTGCTTCTGATACAGTTCCGTTCTGATGCTCCTGGGAAAACAGCGGGAGATGGCGTAAGTACTTGGGTCCCTGTTACCTTTGCGGGAGACCTGGGTGGAGTTCCATACGTCTCACTTTGGCCTGGCCCAACCCTGGCTGCTGTGGCCATTTGGAGACTCAAGCAGTGGATGGAAGATTGCTTTCTCTCTGACTCTCCCTCTTGGCCTTTCAAATAAATAAAGTAAATCTTTAAAAAATGAGTTGCATAATCTTTTTGCCCAATTTGATCAATATAATGTTCTGTTATTTTTATCATTTTTAACACTTTGGTCAATGACAGAAGTTCATAAAATTTCAAGTAAAAGATGAAGCAGAAGAATAATTATGCAGTAAAATTAACTGTCTCTTCAGGAAAGAGGTTCATAGGACTGAATTTAGTTTTTGAGTACTTTTGAATATTTATGTAATAATCCCTCACTGGATTTTATTGTACATCCCCAAATTGAGCTATGTTCTCTAGGTCATTCATAGATCAGATTAGTCAAGAATGGAGTGATTAACTGGTAGAACAATCTACTCAGCCTCACTAAAAAAATCAGTTTAGGTAATATTTTATATAGCATTTTGGCTTCAGGATACTTAAATTACTACTGAGTTAATTGCTGCATATATTACAATAAACATTCTCCTTTGGTCCTTACATGATTCTCATTGTATTTGGCCTCTGAATTCTTTCTTTAAAATCGTTTGCGTGCTGTTTCATTAAGCTGTGTTACAGAATGTTAAAAGAGTAAACTGAATCTGATTATTTAAATACCTGATCTTTAAAATATAATAGATTTGGGGCCAGTGTTGTGGCACAGTGGGTGGAGCTGCTGCTTGTAGCTGTAGCACTGGCATCATGCATCAGAGTGCCAGTTTCATTCCATCTGCTCCATTTTTAATTCACTTCCTGCCAGTGCAGCTGGGAAAGCAGTAGAAGGTGGTCCAAGTACTTGGGCCCCTTCCACTCAGGTGGCAGATCTTCATGGAGTTCCCAGCTTCTGGCTTTGGTGTCACCCAACCCTGGCTGGTGTGCCATTTGGGGCCTGAACTAGCATTTGGAAGATTCTCTCGCTTTATGTCTCTCGTCTCTTGTCTCTCTCTTGCTGTCACTCTGCCTTTCAAATAAGTCAATAAATAATAAATGTTTGAAAAAGTAATATATTTGGGGCCAACCTATGGCATAGTTGGCTAAGCCTTTGCCTTAGGTGCTAGCATCCCACATGGATGCCAGTTCAAGTCCCAGCTGCTCTTCTTCTGGTCCAGTTCTCTGCTAATGGCCCGGGAAAGCAGTAGAAAATGGCCCAAGTACTTGGGCCCCTGAAACTGCGTGGGAGACCCTGAGAAGCTCTTGGCTCCTGGCTTTGTTCTGGCCCAGCTCCAGCCATTGCTGCTTTCTGGGGAGAGAAACAGTGGGTGGAAGATCTCTCTCTCTCTCTCTCTCTCTCTCTCTCTCTCTCTCTGTAACTCTAGCTCTCAGATAAATAAATAGAATCTTTTTTTTAAAAAAAAAGCACAATATATTCGAAAGAGTATTTGGTTTGTTTTATCAAAGGAGGCCATATTGAAGGAGTTAATTGCTTTCTTCCATGTCCTATCTAAGTGTTCTTCAGTCCTAGCTCTCTATCTTATGAGTAAGAAATTGTGAGGTGGCGTTGTGGTCAGCAGGGTAAGTCACGGCTTGGAATACTTGCCTCCCATATCTTATTGCTGGTTTGTGTTCCAGCTGCTCTGCTGCTGATCCAGGTTTCTGCTAGAGCATTCTGGGAAGCGCTGATGACAGTTCCAGTGTGTGTACTTTGCCTTCCATGTGGGAACCCCAGGTGGACTTTGAGACTCCTGCTTTCACCTCGGCCTAGCCCTGACCACTATGGGAATTTGGGGGTGAATCTGTAGGTGGAAGATAGATATTCTCTGGGTTGGAAGCTGAGCAGACTGGACCCAAACCTGAGCTCCTATGGGATGCTGGTGTTGCAGGAGGCAGTTTAACCCGATGCACCACTACACCAGCCCAAGAGTGCTTAACACTCAGTAATATCAAACCACACTATTGAAAAATTGGCAAAATATCTGGGAAATAAAAGCTCATCAAAGACAGTATACTGATGTCATATAAATTTAGGAATAATACTTAATGTTTTAAGGAGCTGAAAATTAAAACAAGATGATACTATTACAAACCTATTAAAAAAAGGAAGATCCAAAGTGCTGACAACACCAAATGTAGGCAAAAATGTGGAACAACAGAAATTCTTGTTTATTATGGTAAGAATGAAGATTGATTCACTTAGGAAGGCAGTTTGGCAATTTTATATTAAACTGATCATGGTCTTACCATATGATGTAGTAGATACACACTTTGTTTATCCAAATGAATTGGAAACTTATGTTTATACAAAAACCTGTAAACGCATGTTAATAGTGCCTTTATTCAGAATTGCAACCAAGATATCCTTCCACGGGTGAATGAATAAACTGTGGTACCTGTATACAATGGAATTATTCAGTGAGGAAAGCAACAGGCTATCAAGTCAAAAAAAGACTTGAAGGGAGGCCGGCGCCGTGGCTCAACAGGCTAATCCTCCGCCTTGCGGCGCTGGCACACCGGGTTCTAGTCCCGGTCGGGGCGCCGGATTCTGTCCCGGTTGCCCCTCTTCCAGGCCAGCCCTCTGCTGTGGCCCAGGAGTGCAGTGGAGGATGGCCCAAGTGCTTGGGCCCTGCACTCCATGGGAGACCAGGAAAAAGCACCTAGCACCTGGCTCCTGCCATCGGAAGAGCGCAGTGCGCCAGCCGCAGCGTGCCATCCGCGGCAGCCATTGAAGCCATTGAAGGGTGAATCAATGGCAAAGGAAGACCTTTCTGTCTCTCTCTCTCACTGTCCACTCTGCCTGTCAAAAATTAAAAAAAAAAAAAAAAGACTTGAAGGGAACCTTAAATGTACTTAATATTATATAACAAGAAGGCAGTATGAAGAAACTATATACATTATTGCAAGTATAAGACTTTGTAGAAAAGATAAAAACCTACAGAGACAGTACAAAGATCACTGGAGAGCTACAGGAGGAAAGGAAGAATGAAGAGTTGGAACATAGTGTTTCTTTTGAGCACTGTAACTATTTTATCTGATAATGTAATGCTGGATATGTGTCACTATACAATTGTCAGGGCCTCTGAAGGTTCACTATATGGAGTAAACCCAAATAAAAACTATGGACATTGGCCGGCGCTGTGGCTCAACAGGCTAATCCTCCGCCTTGCGGCACCCGCACACCGGGTTCTAGTCCCGGTCGGGGCACCGGATTCTGTCCCGGTTGCCCCTCTTCCAGGCCAGCTCTCTGCTGTGGCCCAGGAGTGCAGTGGAAGATGGCCCAAGTGCTTGGGCCCTGCACCCCATGGGGAGACCAGGAAAAAAAGCACCTGGCTCCTGGCTCCTGCCATCGGAGGAGCTCGGTGCGCCGGCCGCAGCGCGCCGACCGCGGCGGCCATTGGAGGGTGAACCAACGGCAAAAGGAAGACCTTTCTCTCTGTCTCTCTCTCTCACTGTCCACTCTGCCTGTAAAAAAAAAAAAAAAAAAAAAAAACTATGGACATTGGTTAGAAATAATGTATCACTAGTGATACATCAGTGTAACAAATGTACTGTATTAATGCAACCTGCTGGTAATAGGGAAAATTGCTCACGTGAGGGTGGAATGCGAGAACTCTTTACACTGTACTTTTTTTGCTCAGTTTTTATACAATCTAAAATTATAAGCCCCAGGATTCTCCCGTCAATTTTCTTTAAAATCATACCATACTTTTCCCATTTGTTAATCATGCTAGTTTAATATAAACACATGCTTAGTTTATATGCAAAATTCTCAAAGCTAGATTCTTGAAATTAAAAATTAAGAAATTCAGGTTAAGCTCTTTGCACATATCTGTTATCTTAAACTTTAATAGCACGTAATAGTTCTTAGTATGGTAGAACAGCCCAACTCTTTTATAATCTAATCCTTTTGGTACATAGTCTATTTATTTATTTATTTATTTGACAGTCAGAGTTACAGAGAGGAAGAGGCAAAGAGAAAGAGAGAGAGGTCTTCCATCTGCTGGTTCACTCACCACTTGGCCACAGCGGCTGGAGTTGCACCGATCTGAAGCCAGGAGCCAGGAATTTCTTCCTGTCCTCCCATGTGGGTGCGGGGGCTCAAGGACTTGGGCCATCCTCCACTGCTTTCCCAGGCCATAGCAGAGAGCTGGATGGGAAGTAAAGCCAGATCCGAAAGCCTGAACGGCTGATTCTGATGCCAGAGTGCTGTTTAGGGCATCTGCCATTCTTTTTTTTTTTTTTTTAACATTAATTTTATTTATTTGAAAGACCATTACAGAGAGAGGTAGAGATAGAGAGAAAAGTTTTCCATCTGCTGGTTCACTCCCCAATTGGCCACAACAGCTGGAGCTGCATCGATCCAAAGCCAGGAGCTTCTTTCAGGTCTCCCACGTGGGTGCAGGGGCCCAAGGACTTGGACATCTGCTACTGCTATCCCAGGACATAACAGAGAGCTGGATGGGAAGAAGAGCAGCTGGTACTAGAACCGGCACCCATATGGGATGCCGGTGCTCAAGCCAGGCGTTAACCTGCTGAGCCACAGCACTGGCCCCGGACATTTGCCATTCTATGAGTCTGCTGTGTATCCCACTTCCCATGTTGGATTATTCTCTTCTTTTTAATTCTATCAATTATTATTAGCTTATTTATTTATTTTTATGTGATCTTATTTATGTGATCCCTTTGACACTTAATCCTATCTTTATGATCAATTATGAACTTAAACTGATCACTTTAACTAGTAAGATGGCATTGGTATACTTACTCCGCATGTAGGATCTCTGTCCTTAATGTGTTGTACTATGTGAATTAACGGTAAAACTAGTATTCAAACTGTACTTTATACTGTGTATGTCTGTGTGGGTGCAAACTGTGGAAGTATTTACTTAGTATATAATAAGTTCATCTTCTGTATATAAAGATAATTAAAAATGAGTCTTAATGAAGATTGAGATGGGAGAGGGAGTGGGAGATGGGATGGTTTGCAGGTGGGTGGGTGGTTATGGGGGAAAACCTGCTATAATCCAAAAATTATACTTTCGAAATTTATAATTATTTAAAAAAAAGCTTTTTTTTTTTTTAAAAAGGTTTTCTGGGTAAGTGACTGGAAGAATATTTGTGGCAGTTAATTTAAAGTGCTTTTCTAGTAAATTTAATGCCAGGGACATTTTCTGTTAATTTCATGTTTCTTGTGAGTGGGGCTTACTTTTCTTGTTTCATAGCATGCAGACTAATTTTTTGTTGAAAACTATTTTGGGTATTATAACGTGGGAACTGGCAAGAAGGTTCTCCTCCTCGGCTTGCAGTTTCTTGTGACTGCTAGCAGTACCTGATTGCTGTTCAGTGACTTCTACCCCGGGTTTGAGAGCATCTTTCTTTGTCCTTTGTCAACAATGCTGGCCCTGTTCCTTTAGCTTAGTGGTCAGCTAGTGCTATCACAGAGTTTCCTTCAATGTCTGGAGCCAGGAAAAAAGAAAACTAAAATGATACTCTCCTGGACTTCGCTTGCTGTCCCTGTGTCAGGCCAGGTGCCCCTGGACCTGGCAGAGGCTTTCACACCACCACTTTTCCTGGTGTGGAACGCAGAAGGGCAGCCCGAGATGAAAGCTGGGCTCTTCAGACCTTTTCGGAACGTGAGTCCAGCACTGGCTAAGTGATGCTCTCAGTCCCCTTGGATATGGGCAGCCTAGCCCTCACTCCCATGTGTCTGTCTCCCTTCCCAATCCATTCCTTCCCACGCTGTTCCACGTGACTGTTCCGTAGGACTGCTTCTCTTAATGACTGCTTCCACCATAGCCACCTGAGACAAATGCTTTGGTGACTCTCAGTACTTTTGGAAAAGGACGTTAGGGAAGCCACTGTCGCGCTACTGAGAACCCTCTGAAGTGGGCTGCGAAAGGCAAGCACTGTGCTGCTGCTGCAGGAAGCTGCCGGGAGGTCGACACATTCGACCACAGCGCTTGCAGCGTACCGGCTTTCTGGCATCAAGAGTCTGAGCTGCCATCTTCACGATTTAGCTTCCTCCTTCTAGCAGTGCAGGCAATTGAAAGTGACACAGCACTCTGTCTTCATCTCTCTCCTGTTCATTTAGCTTTTGAATAGATTTCAGAGTTCTGCAGAAAGTTTGGCCAGCTTGTTAGTTGTTTTAGAGGTGTTACATAGCCAAGGAATTTCTGGCTGTGCCATTATCATACTGATATACTGTGAAGAGGTTTTTAAATTTTTACTTTTAAAAAATCCTATCTTTTAAAATAATTGAGGAGAGAGCATACACATGCAGCAAAATTGTCAACCATGTTTTCAGACATATGTACAGAGCATTCACAAACTTTACAATACTGTTAACAACGATAAACCCTTTTCTTATTTCAGTACTAAAAGTATGTAATAAATCCTAAATTCCTGTTTTCTGTTTTTTTATTTTTAGGAGATGATTTTGATAAGACTGTACTTTCAAAATCTTTAGTGTTGATGTTCTATTCTTTAATATAATTTTCATTCTTATGTTAATCGTTATTTCCACTAGATAATTCAGTGTTCTTCATAGTTACTGTGCAAAGAAAAAGAATTTAATATTATTACTCTTGGAGAATTTTCTAACAAAATTCATGTTGAAGGCATGGAAATACAGCCATCTTACATGGGGCCCTGTGGATTCATCTGGGAAATGAGGTTTATCTTGTGGAGGTTATATATCTTATATTACCTGTTATCTCAGGTATAAAAGTCACCACAAGGTGCTTGGAATAATGAAGTTTGTTACCCATTATCTAATGTGAAGAGACCCTGTATAAGTTACTAATTTGCTGATAAATATTTGTCCCTGAAGTTTTAATATCACCCATATAATAGTGAAGTCTATCTTAATTTTTAATAGGGTCTTATGATTAAGTTTCTCCCTATTATGGCATCAGGAGTATGACAGTTTTCATACTGAGAAATTGTGTTCCATGTTTGTGTGTGTGTGTTAGAATTGTGTTACATGTCATTTTTTGTTTATATGCTTAAGGTTAAGCTATGATTAGGAATGATCTATTGGTAGAGTTCTTTGGATAACTTATCTCCAGTGAATAGTGTAGTGTTTTTACCTAATGAGACCAGTTCCTTCAGTCATCTAGTGGTTTTATAAAAAGCTTTTAAACAAAAAATTATGATTGTTTGCCAAAGTCATCTTGTTTGGGTTACTGTGTTTGATAATCAAAATAATTTTATTTTAAAATATATGTTGTTGGGCTAAACTGATTCACTGACAGTATTTTAGGTTGTTTGGAGATTAAATTATTTTTGTAGCTGGTAGCCATGATACTTTAATAGTCCTTTATCTATTTTTAATTAGTTGCATGTTAAAATTAACATGACAAGTTACTTAGTAATAAGTTAAACATAAATCTTTTGATAATTGAATTTCATACACAAAATACAGAATTTTTAAAAATTTATTTGAAAGCAGGAATTATACAGAAGAGATAGTGAGATAGAGAGAGAAAGAGCAATCTTTTCATCCATTGGTTTACTTCCCAAATGGCCCCAAAGTCTAGGGCAGGGTCAGGCCAAAGTCAAGGGCCAGGAGCTTCTTCCAGGTCTCCTGTGTGGCTGCAGGATCCCAAGCACTTGCGTCATCCTCCACTGACTTCCCAGGCACATTAGCAGGGAACTGGATCAGAAATGGAGCAGCTGAAACATGAACTGGTACCCATATGTGATATTGGCATCCCAGCTGCTTCACTTCCGATTTGGCTCCCTGCTGATGGCATGAGAAAAAATAGCAGAATGACTCAAGTGTTTGGGCCTCTGCCACCCATGTGGAAGACTCAGATAAAGCTCCTGGATCCTGACTTTGATCTGGCCCAGCCATGACTATTGGGGCCATTTGGGGAATGAACCAGAAGATGAAAGATAGATATCTTGAGATTCTCTCTCTCTCTCTCTCTCTCTCTCTCTCTTTCTCTCCCACTTCTTTTTGTCCCCCTCATAACACTTTCAAAATTAATTTAAAAATAATAAAAAAAAAACTAACTGATTCAAGCCATTGAAAATTATTGCCCAGGCAAATATAGCTTTCCTTTAAACTTTCTCTGATGGTCAGACATGTAGAACCAATTAGGATTGGAAATCTAGAGCCTACTGGAAATTGCTTTTGGGAAAGAGGGCCGGGAAGACTCTTATGGTATTGTATAGAATTAATTTCTAACAACTTGCAATCCTTATACTCTAATTTTAGAGATGGCTTACATTATCTCTCTTTCTATTCTTATTAACATCTACGCAAGGGACTAAGATAATTCAGATGCCCGGTTTGAAGGGAAATGATGGAAACACCAAGAAGCATTATAGGGTTGGTAATTTCTTGCCATTTAAACACACACATACACACACACACATTAGGTGTATATTTATGCACAATCTGGCCTTTTAACAAAGAAAAATAAGCCTATGTTTAGGCTGCCACTGATACAAACAAAACAGCTGAGACTTTAATGAGCACCATACTGAGGGCATGTAGGACAGAAGGAGAATTAAGCAGGTTACAAACTGCACATCTTCTGTTCAGATACAGTAGATCTCCCCAATCCTGACAATTAGTTGTACTGACAAGGCAAGGAGATAGACAGAAACAGAAGGAGATCATTTGTATCAATTTGAGAAACAGAACTAGTAATGAAACAAAATAGCCACAAAAAATAGTGTATCTTTTGCTTTAAAATTGTTTTTTCTTCAGATAATCTCCAAAAATAAACATGCACTGTTAAATGAAAGCTTCTTTTGTTTTGTTTGCAAATAAAGACCAGTGTAGTTTTTATTTTATTTTATTTTATTTTGAGAAAGAATTTCTGGACACCCAAGTGAATTTTAGTCTTGGTAACCTGACAGCTTTGTTTAAACATTGAATATGAGTTTCCTTTCATGAAAATCTTTTCAAAGTACAGCAGTTCAGCTGTGAAAACCTGAATACATTAATGATGACAAAGAAGCTCCAGAATGAGCCAACATTTGTTTTCTTCTTTTGCAACATTTCTTGATAAATTGCATACACAAAAGTGTTGCAGGGTTATTTTAGTTTCCCACTATTTCTTTTCTAATAAGTGTTGTGTTTACATTTTTAGGTATAATATCATATTATTAACCACTAGATATATAAATATATGTTTTTAAATGACTACATCTTTTTTAAAAATGCCTTAAAGATGCATATTGTAAGCAAATTTGAAATATTGTGTTTGGTGTATTAGATAAAACATCAAAATATATTACTCATGTTTAGGTTTTAGATAATTTTCTTCAAATTTAAGCCCCTTTCAACTCAGGCAACCATGCTTTGAAGCTATTTAAAGATCATTTACATTGTATCTTAAGTTATAAAAATGACACATCATTTACCAAAAACAGCAATATTGAAATATTTTAATGTAATACTGTTAGAAGGATCACAATTTACCTTATTAAACAGATTCATGTTTTTTAAAGATTTAATTATTTATTTGAAAGTCAGAGTTACATAGAAAGAGAAAGAGTGGCAGCGAGAGAGAAAGGGAGAGAGAAGGAGAGAGAGCTCTTTCATCCGCTGGTTCACTCCCCAATTGGCCACAACAGCCTATCTGGAGCCAGGAGCCAAGAGCTTCTTTGGAGTCTCCCACATGGGTACAAGGTCTTGGGCAATCTTCTACTGCTTTCCCAGGACATAGCAGAGAGCTGGATTGGAAGTGAGGCAGTTAGCACTCAAACTGGTGCCCATATGGGATGTTGGCAATGCAGGTGGCAGCTTTACCCATTAGGCCACAATTCCAGCCCCAACAGATTAATTTTTCTCAAGAGTAGGATTGTTTAATACCTGAAACAAATTTTTATGAGAGATTTTTGCTTTTTAAAATTTCATATGTATCCTTCAAAAAGTTTGAGGCATAATTTGGGACATAGTCTTGAAGATTAGCTTTGCTTTTCTGATTCTTTATACTGTTTACAAAATAGTTTACAGTAAAACCATTATGGCAATACATTTGTGATTTTTCTATTATTTTCTAAAATGTTCCTTGAACTGGACCTGATATGTTTTGCATTTACAGTTTTTAAATGGCATTCTCATGTATATCAGGACAGCCACTAAAAGGAGCTGTGTTGGCCATTTAGATATTTGCAATGTGTCAAGCAATAATATTTCATGTTACTCATAGTGTATCAGTTAGCTGTTGTTCATAACAAACCATCTATAACGTGATGACGTAAGAAGCGTTTATTCTGGGACCGGCTCTGTGGCACAGTGGGTTAACCTCCTGGCCTGAAGCGCCAGCATCCCATATGGGTGCTAGTTCTTGTCCTGGCTGCTCCTCTTCCGATCCAGCTCTCTGCTGAGGCCTGGGAAAGCAGTAGAAGATGGCCCAAGTCCCTGGGCCTCTGCACCCATGTGGGAGACCCAGAAGAAGCTCCTGGCTCCTAGCTTCAGATCGGCACAGCTCCGCCCGTTGAGGCCATCTGGGGAGTGAGCCAGCAGATGGAAGACCTCTCTCCCTGCCTCTCCTCTCTCTGTGTAACTCAGACTTTCAAATAAATAAATAAATCTTAAAAAAAAAAAGAAGCCTTTATTCTGGTTCATGGTAAAGTGATGTAATTTGGGCAGTTCTCTTGCTCTGGGCTGAGCTTGCTCGCGAGTGGCTGGTGTACACTGACGTGTGTGTCTGAAGATTGGCATGTGTTGATTGAATGGTCCAGTGGCTGAGCCACATGCCTAATCCTTCAGACTGGCCGTTCCTCTGTTACATCCTAAGAGCACAAGAGTCAGCTGCAGGTTTTCATGAGGCCAAAGATTGGTTTTGACACCTGTCGCATTTACTGGCCTTGGCAAGTAACAAAGCCAGGAAGAGTGAAGAGGTAGCAATTTCTATATCCTACCAGTGAATACTCCTACAATAATTTTAAGCAAAAAAAAAAACCTATTTATGATAGCCTTAAAAACACTTAAGTACCTAGAAATATATCTAACCAAAAAAAGTAGAGAAAGTATACCAAATGCTACAAAACATTAGTCTGTGAATTTAAAAAAGAAAGAAAGATACTAAAATAAACTGAATAAATAAAAATTATCACAATCATTTTGTGTTAAGAATCAGTGAACAAAGATAGAAAATACAAAAGAATCAACTGAAAAAATTTTTTGAAAATTGTAGAAAAATTTTTTCTGTATTTTTGGAATTACTAGGTTAAAAATATATAGCAAATGAAATGAGTTACATTAAGATCTTTAAATAAGATCTTTAGATGTGTTTAATAAAAAGTGAAATTTCAGGGAAGATTTTTTTTTTTAAAGATTTATTTCTTTATTTGAAAGTCAGTTACACAGAGAGGAGAGGCACAGAGAGAGAGAGAGAGAGAGAGAGAGAGAGAGAGGAGGAGTGAGAGAGAGAGGGAGAGAGAGAGGTCTTCCATCTGCTGGTTCACTCCCCAATTGGCCACAAAGGCCGGAGCTGCACCAATCTGAAGCCAAGAGCCAGGAGCTTCCTCTGGGTCTCCCATGTGGGTGCAGAGGCCCAAGGACTGGGGCCATCTTCTACTGCTTTCCCAGGCCATACAGAGAGCTGGATTGGAAGTGGAGCAGCCAGGTATCAAACCGGCACCCATGTGGTATGCCAGCACTTCAGGCCTGGGCATTAACCCACTGCGCCACAGTGCCGACCCCTAAAGATTCTTTGAAGTAGAAAATTATCTTTCTAAAATTCACTCAGTGATAAAAAGAAAGTAAGAAAATATTGTGAAAACCACTTCAAATCTGAAAAGTAAGGTGAAGTAGATAATTTTTTCTTTAATTTTTTTGTTGAAAAGCAGAGGGAGAGAATGAGAACTGGTATCTGGTATCTTGACTCTGTTCATTCATCCCACGAATGCCTGTAACAGCTGGAGCTGGGCCAGGAGCTGAAAACCCCATCTGGGACTCTGATGTGGGTGGCAGGGGTCCCCACCACTGCGGGCATTTCCTGCTGCCTTTGCGGGTGCACTAACAGAAAGCCGGATAGGGAGCAAAGTTGCCACGACTCAAACTGGCACTCTGATGGGGGACTTGAGTGTCTCAAGCAGTGGCTTAACCTGCTGTACCAAAACACCTGCCCCTGAATAAATTTTTCAAATAGTAGGATTAATAACAAAAAATCTATTTTAAGTAAATGTTGAGTATAATATATGATCCCAGAATATGTGCATTACTTTCTACCTTATATTTTACACATTAAAAGCTATTATTAGATAACTGTTATATAACTATTAAAGATTACAAAGAATTTATTTAAAAATGAGAAAAATTTGTTATTTTGATAAAATGTTTATATAGAACATACAAATATAGCTGGATAACAAATATTAAAATACAGAAGAAAAAATAAAATTCTGTGTGATCCTGTAAACATTAAGATCATGGAAAAAGCAGTCGTAAATCTACAGAGAAAACTATAGACCCAATTTGGGGACAGGTTATTTCTAACAAAAGAGAAATTTTTACTCTAGTAAAAATTCTTTCAGATAGTTTAAAAATAGGAAATGTTTTCAGATTTCTATTACAAGGCTTATATAACCTTCATAACAGTTCATCAATGGCATGTGAGCAAGAACAAGCCATTCTTGCTCATGAATGCAGATACAAGTAAAATTTTAGTGAAATCAATCCTGCAAGTTTAAACTATAATATATATGACTGCATTTTGTTTATCCTGGGAGTGCAAGGTTAGTTTTATAGAATTATCTATTTCTTTCATTCATCTCATTAACAACACTAGAATATTCCGTTAATTTAGGTGAAACATTGGAAAAAACCTCAGACAACTTTGGGATAAAGTGACTTATGAAATGTGAGTGGAAGAGTCTACAGCCATCCTATCCTGAATAAGGAGGCTTAGGCTTGGTTACTATTTGTGAGCCCTCCTGCAACTACCTGTCTTAGAAAAATAAATCAAAAAGAAATGAAAGAAAAGCAAACGCGAATGGGGGAGACCTTCTTTAATATGAAAACAGGCATCTATAAAAGAACTACCACAATCGGCCAGGTGCTGTGGCGCACTAAGTTAATCCTCAGCCTGCAGCTCAGGCATCCAATATGGGTGCTGGTTCCAGACCCGGCTGCTCCTCTTCCATGACAGCTCTCTGCTGTGGCCCGAGAAGGCAGTGGAGGATGGCCCAAGTGCTTGGGCCCTGCACCCACATGGGAGACCAGGAAGAAGCACCTGGCTCCTGGCTTCAGATGCGCGCCGCGCTGGCCATAGCAGCCATTTGAGGAGTGAACCAACAGAAGGTTGTGTGTCTGTGTCTCTCTCTCACTGTCTGTAACTCTACCTGTCAAATAAATTAAAAAAAAAAAAAAAAGAAGAACTACCGCAAAATCATCCTTAACTGTAAGTGATAAGTGATCTCTATAAATGAGAACAATCTACAGGTAAATTATTAGAATTAAATAAATTATTAGAATTAAAATTTTAGTTTTCCTGTATCCCTTGGGGTAAACCCTTGTTATAAAATACAAAATCATTTGCACTCAGAAATACTAAAGAAACAAATGTACAGCATTTATGGTGGTATAAAAATTTGAATAATCCTTGACTAAATTTAAATTTAATACACTATGTTTCATGGAGAATGTTTTGAAACTTTATTGGAAGATATTCAAGAAGGCTTGAATAAATGTAGAGATGATCATGAATGAGGCAGCTCATTGTCACAGAGCTATTAGATTTTCAGAAATTGATGTGTATATTCAATCTACTTTCTTGTAAAAAAAAAAGTCGCGTTTTTCTTTATTTGTTTAGCTTTCTTTCAGCTTGGCATATTGATTCAAGCCTTGACATAGCAGAAAAAGAAGCATGTGATAATCAAAACACTTCTGAAGAACAAGGATCATTGTATTAACTAGGTAATGTGGTCATAGTTCATAAATGGACAAATACACCAGTGGAAAGGATAGAGGGACTGGATGGACAACATGCAGGACAGCCTAATATGTGTCACAGTTGGCCTAGTTCATCAGCATTGAAAATGGGGCTATTCATGAAATGGTGCTGAAGACACCAGTGAATTCTTTGCTTCATGTCTTACATAAAATACCAATGCCTTCTACATTGAAAACATAAATGTTCGAAGTAAGACAACAGAATTTGGGGGAGAAAATGAAATTTAAGACATTTAAAAGGGAGGCCAGTGCTATGTTGCAGCAGGTTAAGCAGCCATCTGCAGTGCTTGCATCTCATATGGGCGCCAGGTCAAGTTCCAGCTGCTCCACTTCGGATCCAGCACCCTTCTGATGCACCTGGGAAGTAGAGGAGGATGGCCCAAGTGCTTGGGCCCCAGTACCATGGGGGAGACCCAGAGGAGGCTCCTGGCTTTGGCCTGGCCCAGCCCTTACAGTTTCAGCCATTTGGGGGATGAGCCAGAGGATGGAAGCTCTCTCTCACTGTCTCCCCTTGTTTTTCTGTCTCTGTATCTCTGCCTTTCAAATAAATGAGTAAATCTTTAAAAAAGAAAAACTTTACAAAGCAAAATCATATAGAATTAAATTACTACAAAATCAAGGACTTGTGTCAGCAGAAGACATCCTGAAAGAATTAAAATACAAACCACTGTCTGGGAAAACACAAAGAACCAAAACTTGGCATCCCAGGTTGTATGAGGAAGCCTTTTGAATTGGTTTAAAAAAAACGCACAGGCACACATTCTGCAGTAAAGTAACAGTATAATAGTCACAGATACACAGGCTGCTGTCTTCTGTTCCAGTGGCCAATTTGTGTGTCTGTCTGCCAATACCATAGTAACTAGATAGCTGTAATGATACGTCTTCTCGATGAGGTTGATGTTCTTAAGGAGCAAAAATTTGGTCTCAATAGGTAAAAATATCTTACATTTTATATATTGTTGTATAATGTTATAGTTCTCCAAAAGATCACAATATATAAGCAGGTGTACATTTTATTTGTGGCATTAAAATTACAAGGATAGGAAACAGTCACAAAAATATTATCCAAAAATGGTTCCTTAAGAAGGTAATAATGAAAAAAGATTGAGGAATACTTTCATATAATAAATCTTAAAAACAAGTGATGTTTTTCTAGTTTATTACTTCTTTCCAAAGTTGTTTGGTTACTCTGGTATCTTTGGCTTTTCATATAAATTTTAGAGAATTTATACTGCTCTGCATCCTCTAAAAGAACTGTTAGAATTTTAATCAGAAATGTGATTCACATTTGTAGCAGTCTGTTCTATCTGTCTGTAGAAAATAGGTTAGGCAAGAGTGGCAATAGGGAGCCCAATCAGGAAGTAATGTTGCCCTCATAAGAGAGATGGCAATGGATGTAGCTTGGACATAGTGGTAGTGGAAATGAAGATTAAACATTATAGGATACCTTTTGAGTAGAGGTCACATAAATTGATGGTAAGAAAAAAAGTATACCCAGAAGAGTCCTAGATTTCATCATTGGGCAACTGACTGGAGAGACGATACTGTTTCACTAAAGTGTTGAGAACTAATGGAAAAATACATTTGGAAGTAGTGTGAGTAGGAGAGGAGAAATCAAGATGGCTGGTTGCCCTGTGTGGTGACAAATAGATATCTTTGTGGAGATACTCACCAAGAATTTAGCTATGTGAGTAAGATATCTGTAAAGTCCTGAAGTATCAGTTGGGAGATGTCAAAACATGCATGGTGTTGGATTTGCAAACATGTAAATAGAAGGGGTACAGAAGATTTTCAAAATGTTCTAGGCATTTAGAGGTTGGGAAATAAGGTTTGGTATCCTTAGGATTTGAGGATTCAGACAAACTGGTGAGAAAGGGGATATAAGCCAGTAAGAATTTTGTAAAATAAAGTATTTTGTATATTTAATAACTACATGCATAATAACCATGTTTGCCATTTAAGGAATAATAGTAAAATATGGTTTTTTTCATTCTGTGGTTTTTTTTTGACCAAATTGTCAAATGTTTGTGTAAAAGTATAAGGCATTGGCTGAGGTCCAGGGAGATGGATGTTTTCATAGTTTTAGTAGCAGTATATAAATTGATATAATTATTCTGGCAACAGTTTGACCATATTTACCCAGTCTTAATGTGTTCTTACCTGTAAACCTTCTAGTTTAATTTTTTAAAAAATTTTTCTCTTTCTGAAATCTGATGATTCCCCTGTCCTTTCCCATTTTTAGAATCATCTGCAGTGATGCATTGGATAGTTGCATCCATAGAAAGTGATTGAATGTAATCTGAAAATACATCTAAATATGTCTTCTGAAGACGAGGGTAGTTTTTTTTTTTTTTTTTGCTTCCCTGTTTACTGTATGCTACTATATATTTTTTTTCTTTTTAAATGATTTCTTTTTTATTTATTTGAGAGAAAGATATGTTCCGTCTGCTGGTTCACCCTCCAAATGACTGCAAGGGCTAGGGCTGTTCCAGACTAAACCCAGGAGCTTTGTCCTTGTCTCCCACATGGGTGCAGGGAAACTAATATTTGAGCCATCTTCTGCTACTTTCTCAGACACATTAGCAGGGAGTTGGATTGGAAATAGAGTAGCTGGGACTCAAACTGGTGCCTAAATGGGATGCTGGCATTGCAGGCTGAGGCTTAACCTGCCACCTCACAACACTGATTCCAATTACTATAATTTCTTTTTCTTTTGGATATCTTTCCGCTTTTTCCCCTGATGAATAGAGAATTGTTTTACTTTCAGGTGTTACTCATGTTGACTATACATAGTGCAGAGAACTTCATTTATAATACATTAAACAAGTTAAAAGCCGCTGGGGAGTGAACCAGCGGATGGAAGACTTCTCTCTCTCTGCCTTTCAAATAAATACATAAATCTTTAAAAAATATATAAACTCAGTGATGATGTAGCCCTTTTGTCTCAGTAAGTGTTATTACTCATAAATGTTTTTGATGAATAAATATTTTGTATTCTAGACAGATATTTGCCAGTATAGCTGTTTATCTCTCCTATATCCCCAAGAGGTTAGTTAAATAAAAGCAGCAAGTTTGATAAAATGATTACTGATACTGATATATGTGTATTTATTAAATGAAATGGTGGCTTCTATTTCAGTGTTTATCTGCTCCTCTCAATTTTGTGCCAGTTCACCCACTGTTAATTATTTTAGAGGAAAACTGCATATTTGAAAGTAACTAATGGTATAAAATTATATGTAAAAAGTCCTTGTCATGCCCTATATAGGATATTACTATAATGTTTGTACCAACTCAATGCATCATAAACAAGTAAAAAGAAAAAAAATTGAAAGAATGTAAGAGAAGATCCAGGTAGCACATTCACTCTGCATTAACCATTGAAACCTCAGATTTGTTTACATTTAAATAAAATCAATTGTATTAGCTAGAAAAAACGAGATGTCTGTCCTTACTGCTGCCTCCACCGGAGGGGAGATATAACAGGTTCTCACCCTGCATGGGGTAGGAGGACAAGAGGGACCAGCTCTTGCATCAGGTCAGAGCTTCATAGCCTAACCAGCTTCCAAAAGGCCCATCACCCAGCACTGACACGTAGAGAATTAAGTTCCAAACATGAGACGTCGAGGGGATGCATTCAGGCCATAGCGGGTGGTGACAACATTTTATACCAAGGATCGGGTAAGATGGAAGTACAAGGTGCTGTGTAGCTTGGAGGAGAGGCGGCCAGCTAGGCATGTGGGCTGGGGGGGGGGATCGTCAAAACAACCCCCAGGAAGGTGTGGCTTGAGGAGCAGGAAGCACAAGAGAACAAAGTGGAGAAGAGGAAGGATGCACAGAAGCTTTATCTAATCTCCCCCCTTAGCTCAGCATGTGACCTCTTGGAGAAAGGACTGTATATCCCAGTCTCCCTAGCACTTGGCTATGGCCTGGTGACTAAATTTTGGTCATAGGGATGTAAATGGAAGTCATGTGTGCAGCTTCCAGGAAGTGTTATTCAAGGCAATGGGTGTGCCCTGCTTTGATTTTCCTCTTTCTGCTAACTAGAAGCAGACAAGGTGGCTAGAATCAGAGCTGCCTTGTTTTAATAAGATGGAATACACTTGTAGACATGGACAGAGCAATAATACTTAAGTGCCTACATTTATGGTAAACACAACTAAATGTCTGACCTACGTTGTAATAAAAAGGAAAAGCCAAGTATCTGTCCCTTCATAGACATTTTCACCTTATACTTGCAAAATTCTCATCAAGTTTGAGTTAGTGAACCATGACTAGAGCAGATTTTTAGCATGATTGAAGGGAAAAGAAAGTTAAATATGTTGATCCACAAAGGTCCCTCCAAATTTTATTTTTTGTATAGGTACAAGAAATGTTCAAAACCGCTGTTCTGCTGTGTGCAAATACTATACCAGAGCTTAGTGTCTTACACGCTGCACATTTC
Source organism: Sylvilagus floridanus (assembly GCA_949820135.1). Classification (NCBI taxonomy): domain Eukaryota; kingdom Metazoa; phylum Chordata; class Mammalia; order Lagomorpha; family Leporidae; genus Sylvilagus; species Sylvilagus floridanus. The sequence goes on along the minus strand of OX463244.1, from coordinate 160,428,797 downwards.
AGCTTTATTTTGAGATTTACAAATATAGTTACATACATAGAGAATGAATGCTGCAGTATTCAGGCACTCTTCAGCCTTAAACATTTATGTAAGAATCCATGTGTTTACCTTAATATGCTAAGTTATTTTAATCTTCCATCAATATCACACTTTTTAATAGTGTGTTAAGAGACATAAAATTGTCCAAGGTAAATAGTTAATCTTTTAATTAGTCCCTGATTATTCAAATATGCTTTCCAGGTATAGACACCTAAGAATACTAGCCAAAGTCTGTTTTTATTCTGTTGTTCTAGTTGAATTTTTAGTCAGTGTTGTAGTTTTTGATAGATATGGTTCGCAGTTGTGATGTTTTTCTCCTCACTGTACTTCGGGGATTGAATAGATAACTGAAATGACTGGATGGGTAGACTGTGGTGATCTGGTGTATCTTAGCATTTACTAGCACAGTGGAATCTTAGAAGTCTTAGGATTTACTTGGGCTATCAGACATCTGATACCTACTAGCTTTCTTAACTGCTCTGGTTGGTTGTTAATGTACAAATTTTTTATTTTTCCTTTGGTAACATTTCTTTCAGTAGAATTTGTTGAGTTCCTACTCTGTGCCAACGTCTGTAACATATGCAGGGAGAACAGGTGTGAACAAAAAATCTTCTCTGCTGTGAATAAGCTTATAATTCTAATGAAAGTCTGATAATAAACAAGTTTAATGTGTACAATATATCGTGTTCCATAGTGATAAATGCCTGGAAAAGAAGAAAATGCAACAGAAGAGTAGAAATTTATTTAAAAAGGTATTAGAATTTTGGCTAGTGCAGCAGGAAAGACCTCATTGAGAAGGTATGAGATGGAAAACCCCTTCTTAGCTGTGTGGTAACAACCTCCTCTCGGAAAACCTCAATGTATTTAAATAACATACTAAATTGTTGAATTTTAGTTTTCTTAATAACTACTTAGCAAGGTTGAGTGCATTAGAAAATTGATAATGATCTGGAACTTGCATCACATCACCATTTATTTAGTGTTTCCTGTTGGTATAGTTTACTCTTTAAGTATTTACATGGTAAATGTCTTTCTTTGTTCTCACCTCCTGCAGTAGCACATGTGTAATCTGGTTGATATATCACTGCAGAAGAAAGGAACTCAGTTAAGTTTTATTAACACGTGTATTAATTAACACATGTAAGTTCTAATATACCAAAATACATTTTAAATCCATGGTATTGTGAATCCATGTAATGGATAACATCTTATTCTGATTTTTTTAAATAAATACTGTTTATATAGTACTATTATTTATCAGCTCTCTAGATCTTTTGCAAATGCTAGGAAATGGAAAAAGGCAGGTTGTTTCTTCTACAGTTTAAAATACTTTAAGTTCTTTCTCTAAAATCTTTCTTAGCTCTTTGCTCAAACTTTTTTTCTATTTTTTGAGCATCAAAATATTGACATTAATACCATTTCATTACTTTCTTAGATTTTAATCCTACTAGTACATCATTTCAAACATATTTTAAAACAATCATTATAGTTCCAATTTTTAAGTACAGGCCAAGAGAAGAGAGAATCACTACTAGGCTCTATATACCAATACATCCTGTGTACCTGGCTCCTGAGTCTTATGCTCTGAGCTGCAGTTCCCTCTAGCTGTCACTCAGGGGTACGATCGATTGTCCAGGCAGAAGGTCGGTGCTACCCTTCATGCTCTCCTGCTCCTTCTGGAGTGCTGGCACCTGTTGAACCCTACCACTCCATGCACTGATGCCTGGCTCTCAATAGCATGGTGTAGCCACTCCCATCCATACTGTCCCGGAGGGATGGTGCCTGTTGAAATGTTCCGGTTACCCACTGTAACGATGCCCATATTTCAGTAGTGTGATACAGTCATTCCCATCTAGACTGTTCTGGGCAGGCAACAGAATAGACCATTTAGTTTCCTTAAAGAAGTTTGTCACAAAAATCGATATTCTTTATAATTTGAATTTCTTACCATAGTTTACAAGTTATTCCCATGCCTTTGTGATATTGTGACATGGTTTGTAGTCATCTAAGTCATTATTGTTGTAAAGATTATTGTAATATCAAATTTGATGAATCAGTGGAAATAGAGGCATGCAACAAAACATCCTATTTCTATTTCCCCAAAACTGCAGGCCTTGATTCATGTTTTACATGTAATATTTTTACTTTTTAAAAAAGTAATGTGAAATAAACAGTGGATACTTAATATTTTCTTTTGTATTAGGTGAATTTGGAAATAATGCCGTTAGTCATTTTAGCTGTTTTAGAAAGTCCTCTTGTTGCTTAAAGTAACATTGTAAGTGAGTTGATTGAAATAGCTCAGTTTGGGAAGCCTAAAATAAGTGACTGAGGGACAAGTGTTTGCCCTAGTGGATCGGAAGCTAGGTGTGATAACTCTTTGCACTCTTCATTACAGCTTTTTGTTAATGCACACTCTTGGACACAATGGTGGCCCAAGTAGTTGAGTTCCTGCCATCCATGTGCAAGTCCTGGATTGAATTCCTAGGTCCTAGCTTTTGCCTGCCCATTTCAGGAATTTGCAGTGTCAACCAGTAGATGGGATATTTCTGTATATCTGCCCTGTCTCTGTCTCTCTCTGTCACTCATATAATTTTTTTTAAAAAAAAGATTTAAAAGGGACATGTGCTATGACACAGCCATTGCTTGAAACACACACAACCAATAGCAGACCATCTGATACTGAATACTCCCTCTACTACCCATCCAACTTCTTGTTAATGCACCTGGGAGGCAGCAGATGATCACCAAAGTACTTGGATTCCTGCAACCCAAGTGAAAGACCTGGTTGGACTTCTAGTTTCTGGCTTCTATCTGACCCAACTCCAGCTATTTCAGGCATTTGGGCAATGAACCAATGGATGGAAGATCTCTTTCTTTCTATCTCTCTACCTATACCCTTCTCTCTATCACTCAAATAAATAAGTAAATAAAACTTTAAAATATTTTAAAAGTGAATGAGGAAAAATGATAATAATGGAATATGATAGTAGAGTGAATAAATGAATACATTGTGGTATTAACTGGAAGATTACAAAGAAAGTTTATGAAGTTCAGGTTCACATAGGAGTGTAGGGAAACAAGTGACTGAAGAAGTCACAGCTCATTTCACAGCTTCATTTCAGATTGAATATAAAGGATTTTGGTAGATCAAAAATGAGATGATTAACTAAATTCTTTATATAAGACATTTGTTATTTTAGTGTATTTTGTTTCTTGTACGAAAAGTTATGTATCCTAATAAAAATTAAAGAGCAAGTTGCATTTGGAAGATCAGGTCATCGTAACTCATTGACATTAGGCCACATAACTGAATAATGTCTTCCTTCAGTGAAATACATCAAATGAGATCAACAATTATGACTCATAAACATGCCTCGCAGGCATAAAACAGCAGGGAATTAGCATGTGAGGCTGATAAATATGCATGTAAATAAGCTCCCAAAGGAATAACATGGGTTTGATTGATAGGTTTAGAATTGGAACATATGTAAACCCCTTTATTCCTCATTCTGGTGTAGCTAAGTAAAGATGCGTTTTACTTGTTAAAAAGTTTCAATAACTTTGTAAATCTTAATGCCACATCTGTTTTTTTTTTTTCTTGTGCATGTCACTTGTAAGATTAATTGAATTGTCTACAGGCTGGATAGCCCCTCATATAATGTAAATGGTGGAAAATGTGAATGAGTAGGGCTAGAAACAGGGTAAGAATCTTTGGGAAATCTGTTTTTACATTATAAAATGATGTATGACTGTAAGAAATTTCTTTTGGAAATAAAGTGTGACACAGCAGATGAATTGGGCTTTTTAAATTACATCTTTTTTTTTTTTTACCTGTTTTTAAAGGTTTATTTATTTGAAAGTCAGAGTTACAGAGAGAAAGGCATAGGCAGATTTTTTCCATCCACTAGTTTACTCCCCTGATGGCCACAATGGTCAGGGCTGTGTCAGCCCAAAGTCAGGAACCAGGAGTGTCATCCCAGTCTCCTATGTGAGTGTCAGGGGCCCAAACACTTGGACCATCTTATGCTGTGTTTCCCAGGCCATTAACAGACAGCTAAATCAGCAGTGGGGCAGCAGTACAGGCGGCGGGCGACTTTATCTGCTGTGCCGCAATACCAGCTCCAGCATTTCACTCTGACCAGTGTAATTTGCTATTTCCTTATTTCTGCTCTTACAGTCCATAATTACCACATATCTTTTTAATAGTTTATTTTTAGTCCCGATACTTATTCTGGTCCTCAAAGTCAGTACTGACAAACTGTTGTGGAACTTTATTAAAATAGTTACATGTTCAAGTGATAATCAGGTTCCAGAAGTACTGCAGTTCACTCTGCAAGCCTTGTAAACACCCCTTTACTTCAGCAACTAGTAATTCCCTTCCTCGGGCTCCAGTCATTTCAGGGAAATGGAAGAAGACATGGAACTTTCTGGTTTCCCGGTAGAGTCGAGCATTATGACTGTGGAGGATCCAGAGATTTCCTGACTGAAAATATTATGCACTCAGTGCTGGTTAATATGAGGCAGCTTTAGCCTGAGATATAGGATCCCCTTATCCATGGATTCAGTTACCTGTGTAAATTGGAGTCTGAAGCGCCAGCATTCCACATGGGCCCCAGTTTGAGTCCCAGCTGCTCCTCTGCCAATCCAGCTCTCTGCTGTGGCCTGGGAAAGCAGTAGAAGATGGCCCAAGTCCTTGGGCCCCTGCACACACGTGGGAGACCTGGAGGAAGCTCCTGGCTCCTGACTTTGGATGGGCACAGCTCAGGCTGTTGGGGCCATCTAGGAAGTGAACCAGCGGATGCAAGACCTCTCTCTGTCTCTACCTCTCTCTATAACTCTTTCAAATAAATAAAATAAATCTTAAAAAAAATAAAAAAGATTGTTTGAAGCCGGCAGCAGGCCCCTTGTGTGTTGTGTACACTTTGGAGTCTCCAGGACCAGGTCACCTAGCACTAAATGATTGTAAGTGAATGAAGGATGCCGGAGATTAGCCTTGAGTTCTTGACTGGGATAAAAGTTTTGGTAGTATGATTCACATGGTTTTCATGCTTATTGAATGAAAGAAAGGCCACTATATCCAAGAAAGAATTTCTTGGTATTAATATAAAAAAGAATGGGTTCTTATGTGATAACTATTATTGATCCTCTGGTAAAGGTTAGTGGTAAGAAAATATATACATAAATATTACTCTTAAATTATCATTTTATAATCTTTAGTAAAGATGATTTTTTGATATCTGAGTGGATTTGACCACTTGTATTCAAATAAAGGAGACAGAGCAAAAACCTTACCCATACAGGGTGTTATATAATGAAGCTGAGACTGGACCTGGACCTTGGGACTGTGTTCTCAGTGATGGGGGGAGGGAGACAAGGAGCTAAGAAATGGCCAGAAAGAAGCAGGGCCTTGGCTCGGTGGAATTTGGAGTTAGTGTACTGTTTGACAGAAGTTAAAAATGGACTGAACAATTTGATGAAGGATCAGTCTCAGAATAACAACAGAATGTACTTTCTAGGTGTGTACTTTGTCTGTAGCAAAGTGAAAAGTTCATAATCATCTCCCTAAAATTTGAGAGGGAGAAAGATCCTGATGAATTTCTAAAAAACCAGTCATGAATGTGAAAAAATTTGTTATATTGACCATTAATAATTAATGATAAACACTGAAACATGTCTTTTTAGTATTATTGCTTTATTTTAGAAACCACAGGATATTTATCAAGGCATCCAGAATTTCATTTTCAAATTGAGCCTTACTCCATTTTCATTATGAACTTTTAAATGTATTTGTGATAAATTTTTCTAATCCTGGTATATTTCAGCAACTTAATATTCCTGTTGAAGATAGACTATTTGAGTTGCCTTTGACCAAAATAAAACAAAATTAAATATATAATTACTAAAATCAAAATTGTATTTCTGGAGAACAGGCCTAAGCTAATGAAACCTAGGACTCTTTATTCTTATGGAAAGTCTTGTTTATGGTTTAACTTGATAGGAAGAGACGAAAGACAGAATCCTTAGAGGAAGGTGATGGCGGGCAAGCCTGTTAGTATCTCCTAGTCATGATCATACTGTGAACTAATAAACTATCGAAAATCCCCATCAGTTTCTTGGAGTAAGAGAAAAGAAGAAGTAAATAGAGGAGAGCAGTGGACAGGCGTAAATTGAAAAAATTGTGTCTGAATATAGTCTTAGATAAATTTTCTTGGCCAGCTGGATACACACAAGGTGTATGGCTGTCCATTCAGGAACCTGTTACACAGATATTCTTTAAATTTCGTTTTCAAACGTGTTTTCATAAATACATTATTTGTTGTTTGAAAGCAGAGGCTATATATTTCATCTTTGAACTCTCCTAGTCCCACAGCAGAAACTTGAGAAACTTGCTGAGTTCTTACTAAGTGAACCAAATCAGATATGCAACCCAGAAAGCTTCTTATGGCAAGGCCGTAGCATTTCATCAGGACATATGAAAACGCTGACTCGTATTCTCATTGAAAAATGTTTTTCCTTGGGTATTCATTATAGAGATCCTAATAGACAGGGCCAGAAATTTTTTTAAAAAGCAATTCATGTTCCTAAATTCTGGATTGGTACCTCCAGAATTTCATTGTGCAGAAAATGGCAGGGCCAGCTTGAACTGGAAAGAATGATAAGAAAGTGCTGTCACTTAGCCCTGTCAATTGCAAGGGGCGGCTCAGTCTGCACAGCACCTGAAATGAAGTTAACAGCATCACCTAATGGGCCTCGTGGATGGAATTGGCTAAAAGTATGGTCCTTTAGGAATTGCCCTGCTGAATTGACTTCTGTTAGTATTATTTTTTTAAAAGAGATATGCAAAATTAAGCATTGGTGGTACTTAGAATATTTATCAGTAATCTGCCAGACACCAGGAAGAAATTCTGATGTTTAAAAGGAGAATAGTAGGAGAGCAAAATCAAATGGTTAAAGGAGTGTGGTTTTCTTCTTCTTCTTAACTCCATTGCATGCCTGAACCATTGAAATTCAACGCTTTTGAGGAAAGGAAGCCATTTTCTTCTCTGAGTTGACTTCTGATAGAAAAGACTGTTTTATGACCTCGCTGACACATTACTCCCAATTGATAATATATTGTGGTGGAGGTAAAAGAAGATAGGTCATGACAATTTCATTCTGATGAAGGAAAATTAATGCTAGGAAGGTGCATAAAACCACGTGATGGATCTATGATGTCTGGCATTGCATTTTTATGGGTTTCATTTTAAAGGGAAGATCTGATTTGATTTATCCAGAATGTGTTCTTCTGTCTAGAGAAGCAAAAAGAATCCAGGTGATCTTTCTTCTTCCCTTTATGGCCATACTAAACAAATGATAACTAATATTAGAAATCTTACCAAGTTTCTTTCTTTCTTTCTTTCTTTCTTTTTTCTTTTTTTTTTTTTTTTTTTTGGACAGGCAGACTTAGAGAGAGACAGAGAGAAAGGTCTTCCTCCTGTTGGTTCAATCCCCAAATAGCTGCTACAGCCGGCACGCTGCGCCAATCCAAAGCTAGGAGCCAGGTGCTTCCTCCTGGTCTCCCATGTGGGTGCAGGGCCCAAGCACTTGGGCCATCCTCCACTGCCTTCCTGGGCCACAGCAGAGAGCTGGACTGGAAGAGGAGCAACGGGGACTAGAACCCTGGTGTGCTGGCGCCGCAGGCGGAGTTTTAGCCTAGTGAGCCGTGGCGCTGGCCGCCAAGTTTCTTAAGATCTGAAGAATTTAAATACAAATACGTTGGGATTTAAGGAAAACAAAGTAATTCAACATCACCATCCTCTTCTTCAATTTATTAGGAAAATCAGAGCTGACTACTCAAGAATGAACAAATAATCAAAACCCACAAGACAGTAGTATTAAAGAATGGGAGACTTTTCCTTATAGGAAGGAGGAAATACATTTTTGGAAAAGATTCAAATGTAAGGAAAACAAATTTTTATTAAAATACCCTATGTTCATTTAGAGAACATTCTTTTGAAACAAAGTATGAAAACATTGAAAGAAATTGTGATATAGAAAGTAGAAGGAAAGAGAAAATGAAAAGAAACTGAAATGTAATAGTGGACATTTAACGTCTCTTAGAAGCAGTAAAAAAATGAGTAAATCAGATCTTAGTCCAGACAGAGGGGAAATTTGAAGGGAAGGTGTGAAATGAGGTGATGGATATAGTGAGAACCAAAGTTCCTTGGAGAGCATTGAGTATATAGGTGGAGGCTCATAGGAGATAAGAGGCTAGTTCACTAGGAACTTTTGTTCTTTGAGGGGCGGAGTTTAGATTTGCATAGTAATCAGGAAAAATAACACACACCCACTACCCCATGTTGCAAATCCTTACACTTTGTCTTACCTTCATGAACATGACTATTTATATGAAAATTATGCTTTAGAACTATTGAGGAATAAAATGAAAGCCAAACAAATTTCTGATAAGTAGCAAGTCTGTGGTTTAGGTTATGAAGCCAGCGAATGGAGGTGTGGCTTTGTAAATTAAAAAGTAATATAAGGAGCTTAGATCATCATGCACAGTAAATCAACACACTCATGGGAATAGCTATGACCCCCTCTCCCAAAAAATCTTCTAAGTCTTGGATTTAAAACAATCCCATCATGAATACATAAGAACATATTAACCAAACTTGTTGGAAATGTAGGAAAGGAAACTTTAAGTCAGAGGGGTGTGGGTATGAGGTGTACGTAAAGAAAAGATGAACAGTTACCTTAACTGAAAATGATGGTAAACTTTGCTTGCATTATTGCATTGGTATTAACCTGTCTGAGAATAAGACGTGCACACATAGATATAGTTTTAATTATACTGCCTTGTCCTATACTATGCTTGAATTAACTTACTGTAGAATGTTACTTCCTGTGCTTTATTTGCAAGTTAACATTTTAATAATTATCATAAATAGTTACTTGATTTGCATATTGTGGTTTATAATCCAACTGTTCTGTGGATCAAGCACAGTTCTGCCAAGACTTCTATATTAGTGTGAATAATCCTAGACTGCATTTCTGTTTCCAGTTCTCTGAGCTTTTTATAATTCTAAATATAGAGTTTTTTTAATCAAAAGATCGAATCATATATGTCCCGGTATAAGTCTCTTTGACCCACTATTATATTGAAGCTAATTTTTATTGTTGTGTGACCAACATTTCTATTCAATAGGTTCTTTGTCCAAACCTTCATAGCTTTATGAATTTGGTAGTCAAGTGATGCATCAGTTTTTTGTCCTTTCAGAATACATGTCAAAATGGGAAATAGTGGACATATATACCAAGAACTGAAAAAAAATTGGAGGTCAAATTTTAAAGAGCATAATAGATATAATCATGATAAAGAAGTAGAATGGGTGAGAGACTAGATCAAGGGCATGGCTATAATATAATTAATAGTACTAATACACTTAGAACCAATCTGTCTGAAGGAGGATTGGCTAGAAATGGGAAGGAGTGAACATTAGTAATAACCTTCTGAGTATTAGCTGCTAAAGTGATGGCCTTATTAGAATGCCATCATTTATCTCCAAAGATGTGGTAGAAAGAGTGCATCAAGTAAGAAGAGTTTGAAGCCATGAAAATCAGATTATTCTAACTCCCTCCTCTTTGACATCTTCCTTATTTATTTAACTTTTGAAATCTTGGTGTCCCAGGTGGTTTCTGTGATATGTAGAGAACACATAGATTAGACTTTCAGAAATATATGACTCTTTTCTAGAATGTTTCAGAGGTGGCTCTCTTATAACAGATTCATTGATTGGCACAGATTTTAATATTTTATATAAACAGGAATAGGTTGAAGTACCTGACACCAGTAAAATCAGAAATACTGAAAAATTCAGCTTTTAAGACATAAAGACTACACACTTACTCTCTGTTAAAGGTACAAATATTAAACCACATTCTGTGAAGGCCTCCTTTATGTAATATACTCCTCTCCTATAATCAGATATCTCCTCCTTAATTTTATTTTCTTCCTGTTCTTGCTTGCCATTTTCTATAAACTTTCACAGTGTCAGTTTTGCAAGGGAAAACCTATTTTTTTCCCTAAAGCATTGTATCTCTAATTCATCAATTTGTTGCCAGTGAGAAGTCAATATTTTTTATTAACCCAGGCTTTAAAGCTCTCCTTACCAGAGATATGGTCCAGTAGGTAAGCTGCTGCTGTGACACCAGTATCCCATATCAGAGTGCCAGTGCTAGTCTTCACAACTCTGCTTCTGATCCAGCTTCCTGCTAATGCACCTGGGAACTATCAAAAGATGACTCAAGTGCTCCCATGTGAGAGACCAGGGTAGGATTCGTGTCTCCTGGCTTTAGTCTGGTTCAGACCTGACTGTTAAGACCGTTTGGGGAGTAAACCAGCACATGGAAGATTTCTCTCTTCTCTCTCTCCCCACCCCTGGCCCCTTCATATTTCTCTTTTTCTCTATCAACCTGACCATCAAATAAATAAATCTTTTTAACAAAATACACTCTGAACATTTATAGCTATGGGTTATTGATTATGCTTTATGGCATCATTTTTTGTTTGAAGTATTAAAGATCTTCAAATGTTCATGGAAAATTATATTATGATAAGATTGTCCACTGATTTTTAATTTTTCTCCAAAATGTATCTTTTAATTTCATTTTTCATGAAATTTTTGAGGTGTTCTTATATTCTTTATAAGAAAGCATTATTGGGCCGACTCCGCAGCTCACTAGGCTAATCCTCCACCTGCGGTGCCAGCACCCGGGTTCTAGTCCCGGTTGGGGCGCCGGTTTTATGCCGGTTGCTCCTCTTCCAGTCCATCTCTCTGCTGTGGCCTGGGAGTGCAGTGGAAGTTGACCCAAGTCCTTGGGCCCTGCACCCACTTGGGAGACCAGGAGGAAGCACCTGGCTCCTGGCTTCGGAACGGTGCAGCGCGCTGGCCGTAGCGGCCATTTGGGGGGTGAACCAACGGAAAAGGAAGACCTTTCTCTCTGTCTCTCTCTCCCACTGTTCTAACCCTATCAAAAAAAAAAGCATTATTGAAGAGATGAAGTTTATTTTTATAAAACTTTTATTTAATAAATAGAAATTTTGAAAGCGCAACTTTTGGATTATAGCATTTTTCCCCCCATAACCACCCTCCCACCTGCAAACCATCCCATCTCGTACTCCCTCTCCCATCCCAATCTTCATTACAATTCATTTTTAATTATCTTTATATACAGATCAATTTAGTGTATACTAAGTAAAGATTTCAAGAGTTTGCACCCACACAGAAACCCAAAGTATAAAGTATTGTTTGAATACTAGTTTTACTGCTAATTCACATAGCAAAACACATTAAGGACAGAGATCCTACATGGGGAGCAAGTGCACAGTGACTCCCATTGTTGATTTAACAACTGACACTCTTACTTATGACGTCAGTGATCACCTGAGGCTCTGTCATGAGCTATCAAGACTATGGAAGCCTATTGAGTTCACAAACTCTGACCTTATTTAGACAAGGCCATAATCAATGTGAAAGTTCTCTCCTCCCTTCAGAGAAAGGTACCTCCTTCTCTGATGGCCCATTCTTTCCACTGGGATCTCACTCACAGAGGTCTTTGATTTAGGTCATTTTTTGCCACAGTGTCTTGGCTTTTCATGCCTAAGAAACTCTCATGGGCTTTTTAGCCAGATCTGAATGCCTTAAGGCCAGAGTGCCATTTAGGGCATTTTCTGTTCTATGAGTCTGCTGGGTATCCTGCTTCCCACGTTGGATTGTTCTCTCCTTTTTAATTCTATCAATTATTATTAGCAGACACTGGTCTTATTTATGTGATCCTTTTGACACTTAATCCTATCTTTATGATCAATTATAAAGTTAAACTGATCACTTTAGCTAGTAAGATGGCATTGGTACATTCCAACTTAATGGGATTTGGAGTCCCATGGCATGTTTCTAGCTCTGCCATTAGGGGTAAGTCCAAGTGAGCGTGCACTGAACTGTACATTTCCTCCCTCTCTTATTCCCACTCTTATTTTTAGATAGTAAGCTGTTCTTCAACAGTCAGGACAAGGGCTGATCAAGTCATTGTTTCTCATAGTGTCCATTTCACTTCTACAGGTTTGCTTTTAGGTGCTCAGTTAGTTGTCACAGATCAGGGAAAACGTATGATATTTGTCCCTTTGGGACTGGCTTATTTCACTCGGCATGATGTTTTTCAGATTCCTCCACTTTGTTGCAAATGACCAGATTTCTTTTTTTTTAACTGCTGTGTAGTATTCTATAGAGTGCATATCCCATAATTTCTTTATACAGTCTACTGTAAATGGGCATTTAGGTTGATTCCAGGTCTTAGCTATTGTAAATAGAGCTGCAATAAACGTTAAGGTGCAGACAGCTTTTTTATTTGCCAATTTAATTTCCTTTGGGTAAATTTCAAGGAGTGGGATGGCTGGGTCGTATGGTAGGGTTATATTCAGGTTTCTGAGGAATCTCCAGACTGTCTTCCATAGTGGTTTAACCAGTTTGCATTCTCATCAACAGTAGAAAAGTGTGCCTTTTTCCCCACATCCTCGCCAGCACCTGCTGTTAGTTGATTTTTGTATTTAAACCATTCTAACCAGGGTGAGGTAAAACCTCATTGTGGTTTTGATTTGCATTTCCCCGCCGGCCAGTGATCCTGAACATTTTTTCATGTGTCTGTTGGCCGTTTGGATTTCCTTTTTTGAAAAATGTCTATTGAGGTCCTTGGCCCATCTCTTAAGTGGGTTGTTTGTTTTGTTGTTGTGGAGTTTCTTGGTCTCTTTGTAGGTTCTAGTTATTAATCCTCTATCAGTTACATAATTTGCAAATGTTTTCTCCCATTCTGTCTGTTGCCTCATCACTTTCCTGACTGTTTCTTTTGAAGTACAGGAACTTCTCAATTTGATGTAATCCCAATTGTTAATTTTGGCTTTGACTGCCTGTGCCTCTGGTTTCCTTTCCAGTAAGTCTTTGCCTGTGCCTATAATCTTGCAGGGTTCCTCCAATGTTCTCTAATATTTTGATGGTGTCGGGTCATAGGCTTAGATCTTTAATCCATGTTGGGTGGATTTACACAAAGGTGTAAGGTAGGGGTCTTGCTCCATGCTTCTGCATTAGGAATCCAGTTTCCACAGCACCATTTTTATTTGTAAAGGAAAGTGTACGTGTATTTATTAATATATAAGAAATAGGTGTGGGGGACAAATCTGTAACAGGATATAACAAAATATTAGCAGAGGTCATCTGGAATTAGAGGATACTTTCTCCTTTGTGTTTTCCATTATAAAAATATCTGCATGCCCAATTTGTTTACACTGGGTGAATAGTATGCGTTCGAGAGAGAGAGAGGAAGGAAAGCAAGGAAGGAAAATGAAAAATGTCATTCATATATACACACTTATATCTTTAAAAAAAAAAAGCCAATGGTGGGGGGGCTGCATTGTGGTGCAGCACATTAAGCTGCCTGCAACAGTGGCATCCCGTATGTGCACTAGTTGGAGACTCGGCTGTCTTCGCTTTAAAATTCAGCTCCCGGCTGATGTGCCTGGGAAAGCAGCAGCAGTACTTGGGTCCCTGCCACCCCAGCAGGGGGCCTAGATGAGCTCGTGGCTCCTAGTTTCAGCCTGGCCCAGCCCCAGTCACTGTGGCCACGTGGGCAGTAAACCAGAGGATGGAAGACCCCCCTCCCTCTCTCTCTCTCTCTCTCTCTCTCTCTCTCTCTCGGTAACTCTGACTTTAAAAAAAGATTTATTTATTTGAAAGGCAGAGTTACACAGAGAGAGAAGGAGAGGCAAAGAGAGAGAGAGAAAGAGAGAGGTCCACCATCCACCGGTTTACCCCCCAACTGGCCACAACAGTCAGAGCTGTGCTGATCCGAACCCAGGAGCCCGGAGCTTCCTCTGGGTCCTCCCACGTGGGTGCAGGGGCCCAAGGACTGGGGCCATCTTCCACTGCTTTCCCAGGCCATAGCAGAGAGCCGGACTAGAAGCGGAGCAGCCAGGACCCAAACCGGCACCCACATGGGATGTCGGTACTGCAGCTTTTTTTTCTTTTTCTTTTTTTATTCTTTTTATTATTTAATAAATGTGAATTTACAAAGTGCAACTTTTATATTGTTGTGGCTCCCCCCCCCCAACCTCCCTCCCTCCTGGGCCCTCCCCTCTCCCACTCCCTCTCCTATCCCGCCCTTCATCGAGTTTCATTTTCAGTTACCTTCATATACAGAAGATCAACTTAGTATATACTAAACAAGGATTTCAACAGGCTGCCCTCACACAACCGCACAAAGTGTAGGGTATTGTTCGACTAGTAGTGTTGTTTTTAAGTTTCATAGTAAAACACATTAAGGACAGAGATCCTACGTGGAGAGCATGTGCCCAGTGACTCCCGTTGCAGATTTAACAATTGGCACTCTTATTTATGGCGTCAGCAATCACCCGAGGCTCTTGCCATGAGCTATGTAGGCTGTGGGAGCCCCTTGAGTTCACCAACTCTGAACTTGTTTAGTCAAGGCCATATCACAGTGGAGATTCCTTCTTCCCTTCAGAGAAAGGTGCCTCCCTCCACCCCAGCACCATTTTGAATAGATTGTCCTTGCTCCAGGAATTGGTTTTAGCTCCTTGATCAAATATAAGTTGGTTGTAGATGTTTGGATTGATTTCAGGTTTTTCTATTCTGTTCCATTGGTCTATCCATCCATTTCTGTACTGGTACCATGCTGTTTTGATTATAACTGCCATGTATTATGTCTTAAATCTGATATTGTGATGCCTCTGGCTCTATTTTTGTTATACAGGATTGCTTTAGCTATTCGAGGTCTGCTGTGCCTCCATATGATTTTCAGCATCATTTTTTCCAGATCTGAGAAGAGTCTGGTATTTTGATTGGTTTCACATTGAATCAATAATTGCTTTTGGGAGAATGGACATTTTGATAATATTGATTCTTCCAATCCATGAACATGGAAGATTTTTCCATTTTTTGTTATCCTCTTCTATTTCTTTCTTTAAAGTTTTGTAATTCTCATCCTAGAGATCTTTGACATCCTTGGTTAAGTTTATTCCAAGGTATTTGATTGTTTTTGTAGCTATTGTGAATGGGATTGATCTTAGCAGTTCTTTCTCAGCTGTGGCATTGCCTGTGTATACAAAGGCTGTTGATTTTTGTGCATTGATTTTATATCCTGCTACTTTGCCAAACTCTTCTATGAGTTCCAATAGTCTCTTAGTGAAGTTCTTTGGATCCCCTAAATAAAGAATCATATCGTCTGAAAAGAGGGTTAGTTTGACTTCTTCCTTCCCAATTTGTAGAGAGATAAAATTTTGAAATTACTTGTATTTTGCCAAGGAAAGTGATTTCTTTTTCCATTTTAAGTTGTTAAACTACAATATTTAAACCTAATTCAAATAAAAAGTAATCATAAATATTTTCCCTGACCTAAGTGAATTCATCCTGATGGATAGATATTGGATAAGCTTGCCTTGGTAGGGGATTTGGTGTAGGATTTAGTGAGCTGCTTAAGTTCCGCAGAACTAAAGTATTAGATTTTGGCCTGTTGCATGTGGAGCAGTCAATTATAGCAGTACAGTTGGTAAATGAATGAGCCTAAGTGGAAAGCTAAGCTGTTAAGCTGTGGAAACCATAACAATAGAATATTATACATATATAAATCATATTTACATATATAAATATTGGGGATAACTTCTGGTTTCTGCTCAGAGATGAAGAGGGCTGGAGAGGACATCACTGTGAAGATTACCACCAGGCAAAACTGTATTGATACACAGCTGACAATTCTTATTGAACACACTGAGTGCTGAGGTTGCAGAGCAATGGAACTGGTCCATAATCTGGAATGAGTGACAGACACTGCAGAGAGGCATCTGCGATTACTGACTTACCCGAATAAAACTCATTCAGAAAGAGTCAACAAAGGGGAGTCCCAGTACTAATGACAAAGAATTTGTCCCCTGGAAGCCACAAATATAGAGAGAATCTGTACATGCTTTCAGGTCTTGATGAACTCAATTAACAAGTCGAAGAAAATGTTCCTGCAGTGGAGAACAAGGGGAGGATTGTCGCAGCACAGGGGGAAGGATAAGGAACCCCACCTGGTCTCTGCATCCTCTTTTTTTTCTCATGGAATAAAGCCATCTTGAGTTTCCTGAGCTCATTATAATATTCTGAATGTTAATTTTCTGTCACATGTGTAGTTTGCAGATATTTTCAACCATTCTGTCAGTTGCCTCTTCACTTCGTTTAGTTTTTCCTTTGCTGTGCAGAACCTTCTTAGGTTGATGTAACCCATTTGTCTATTTTTGCTTTTATTGCCTGTACATCTGGGGTCTTATCCAAGAAGTATTTGCCTATTGCAATTACTTGCAATGTTTCCCCTATGTTTTCCTGTAAATTTGATGATTTCAAGTCTTAGATTTAGATCTTGATCCACTGTGAGTTGATTTTCGTATAGGGTGTAAGGTTAGGGGTCTTGTTTCATACTTCTACATGTGGAGAGCCAATTTTCCCAGCACCATTTATTGAAGAGACTGCCATTTCTCCAGAGAATGATTTTAGCTCATTTTGTCAAAGATTAGTTAGTTGTAGATGTGCAGATTAATTCACAGGGATTCTAATCTCTTCCATTGGACCACATTATTATTTTTGTGTGTGTGTGTGCCACTACTGGGCTCTTTTGATTAAAACTACCCAGTGATATGTCTTGAAGTCTGGTATTGTGATACTTCTAGCTTTGTTTTAATTGTCTAAGATTACTTTGGCTTTCAGTCCCTCTTTGTTTCTCTCTTTATCTCTCTTCCTGTTTCTCTCTCTCTCACTCACTCTCTCTTTCCTTGTCTCTTTCTGCCTCTCAAATAAATGAAATTAAAAACTTTTTCTTATATTGAGTAGTTTTTCTATCTTGGAGTTTATATGTACTTTTAGTGTTTATATGTACTTTTTTTGAAAAAAAAAGATTTATTTATTTATTTGAAAGGTACACAGAGAAAGAAGGAGAGGCAGTAAGAGAGGTCTTCCTTCCATTGATTCATTCCCCAGATGGCCACAGTGGCCGGAACTGCACTGATCCGAAGCCAGGATCCAGGAGCTTCTTCCTTGGTCTCCCACGCAGGTACAGGGGCCCAAGGACTTGGGCCATCCTTACCGCTGTCCCAGTCCATAGCAAAGAGCTGGATCAGAAGAAGAGCAGCCCGCAACCCAAACTGGTGCCCATATTCGCTGTAGGCTTTACCACTAAGCTACAGTACTGGCCTCTATATGTACTGTCTAAGCAAACACACAGAGGACAAACCCAATTAAAAAAATGGTATTTGTCTAAATGTAACATATCTTTTTTATAACCAATTAGCAAAATACAAATGTAAATGATAAAACCAGAAACATTTCTACCATCCATGTTACAAAAATAGTTTTATTTAATTTAAAGAAATTTTACAAATCAAGTAAAAGACATTTTATAATTGAAAAATTTAACTGGCTTTTCAAATAGAAAGAAATACAAACTCCAATAAACATATAAAAATATGTCATTTTCCTTAATATTCCAAGAAATATAAATGTACTTAACATCATATTAAGTGAAGAAAATATCATGAAATGTTCTCATTAAGCAATCAATAAATTGATAATAGCTTTATAGAAGACAGTTTGGAATGTATGTACCAATAACTGATATTCTATCCCTACTATATGATTTAACTTTTCAGCATAAATTTGCGGTCTACACAGTAGTAAGTGCTTTGTCTCTTTTCTCAACCATTCCAAACCCTTTGTAATCTTCAACTTCTGATTCCCTGAAATGGCCTGGCACATTGCACAGAGAAAACAGGAACTGCTCTTTGGGGTCTCTTTTAGATATAAGAGATACCTGAACCATCTTCCCTTTTTCTCCCAAAGAAGTCTTATCCTGTCAAGCCAGTTCCTCCACCAGTGATCTGGCTGCTTTACCCTAGAATCATCTCGAGAATCCTGAGCTCTCTGAGTTATCTTTCTCTTTCTTGACTGGCTCTTTCCTGTTTTGTTGATAGTTTCTCATGTGTCCTGGTTAATTCCTGTAGTATCACTCTTTTCCTGTTGATTCCACTTCTCCTTTCAACTACTATGGTATCTTTTCTCTCGTACTCATGGTCATAGTTAAGGTTGTCTATATTTTCTGTTGTACTCAAGTGTCTGGTGCCTCTCATTGTACCTGAGTGAATCCTCACTAAGAGTAACAATGGTCTCTTAAATTAAATCCATTTTAAGATGTTTCCTGACTTGGCAATAACATTGTACATACTTGACTGCTGTTCTCAAAATGTTCTCCTCTTTTAGCTTCATTGATACAGTTTTCTCTCAGTGTTTCCTGGCACCTCTACTTTTGATACAGCCTTTAACATTTAGAGATCCTTTGGGTTTTCCCTGTCTCTGCTCTGATTCTATGCTTTAGTAGCTTCCAGGTGTCTGTAGATACTGCTCCTATAGTCCTGAACCTGACTTCCTGAGTTGCATTTTCTCTTAGATTTTCCAGATTTCTTTCCGTCTCCACTTGTCCAAAACTATATTCATGATCTTTCCTACAAACTCCTTTCCTGTTTTCCTTATCACAAGAAATTTAACCAATACCTATGTGTTTGTATAAGCTGGAAACTAAGGAACCATTATTATTAAAAATGCAAAAACTGGGTTGAATGTTTGACCTCATAGTTGAGACACCAGTGTGAATGTGTGGATTCAATACCCAGCTTCCTGGTGTGCTGGGCTCTGGGAAGCAATGGCTCAAGTGATTGAGTTCAGATATCCAGTGGGAGACCTGCATAACATTCCTTGCTCCTGGTGTCAGTTTAGCACAGTCCCAGCTAGTGCAAATATTTGGGGAGTGAACCAGGGATAGGAATGCATTCTCTCTCTCTCTCTCTCTCTCTCTCTCTCTCTCTCTCTCCCTCCCTCCCTTCAGCCCTCACCTCCCAAATAAATACAAAAAATAAAATGCAGAAACTGTTCTTAGCCTACAGGTTATATAAAATAGATCATTGTTATGATTAGGTCATTGTTCTGATTTAGCTGTTGATATTGACCACACTGTTCTTAATCCATGGTAAAAAAAAAAAAAAAGAGAGAGAGAGAGAGAGCTAATACAAGCATCAAATGTCTTTTTAAATAATTAGAATGGAATTTTCCCTATCACTTGTGAATGTAGATCTACATATAGGCAAAAAGGAATTGTGAAATAGTTTGTAACTGGGTTGCAATATACCCAGCAAGAAGGGAACAACAGATTTGGGGCAACAGTTAGTATTGTAAGATGCTGAAATCAATGTTCACAGAAATCACATTTCATGCACTGACTTTCAGCCAACTTATTTCTCACATGGACAGTTCTGTATAGGGTGCCATAGGATAATTTGCAGTAGATTACAACTTTCTGATAGTCTATAATTATTTTTCTGTATGCCTTAAAGATCCATTATCGTATAAAATTCTGTGCAGGGTCTGAAAATTATTTTATAATAGAATTAAACCAGATATTCAAATTACAGAATATAGAGAGAGTATATATTGTTTTAAAACTTAAGGAAAACTGTTATGATATTAACAGTGGTGGAATTATGTGTGGCTTTTCTTTTTTTATTTCCTTAATTTTTTAAAGGTTTATATATTTATTTGAAAGTCAGAGTTACACAGAGAGAGAAAAGACAGAGAGAAAGAGGTCTTCTTTCTGATGGTTCACTCCCCAGATGGCCGCAATGGCCTGAGCTGCACCGATCTGAAGCCAGGAGCCAGGAGCTTCCTTCAGGTCTCCCCACGTGGGTGCAGGGGCCCAAAGACTTGGGCCATCCTCTACTGCTTTCCCAGGCCATAGCAGAGAGCTAGATCAGAAGTGGAGCGGCCGGGTCTTGAACCGGCAGCCAGATGGGATGCAGGTGCTTCAGGCCAGGGCGTTATTAACCAGTTGCACCACAGCACTGACCTCTCCTTAATTTCTTTGAGAAGCAGAGAGGGAGAGTGGAAGAGAGAAGAGAATGAGTACTTCTATCTGCTTGTTCACTTTCCAGTTGCCCCCAACAGTCAGGGCTGGGCTGTGCTGAAGCAGGAACCAGGAACTCAATCCGCATCTCCTATGTGAGAGACAGGAACCCAGCTGTTTGAGCCGACACTTCTGCTTCCTAAGGTCTGCATTGCCAGGAAGCTTGAGTCAGTAGGTAGAGCCAGGACTGAACCGAAGTAGCCTGATGTGCATATCTGAACTGGCATGTTAACTGCTAAACTAAATGCCTCCCTCATTTTCTTCTTTATATAGATCTACACTTAAAAGTTTTCTACAACAATTATCTATTAGTTTTGTAATTTTTGTAATTTTGTCAATGCCTTTCTTTCTTTTTTATTTTTTTTATTTGACAAGTAGAGTTACAGGCAGTGAGAGAGAGACAGAGAAAGGTCTTCCTTCTGTTGGTTCACCCCCCTCCAGTTGGCTGCTACGGCCAATGCTGTGCTGATCTGAAGCCAGGATCCAGGTGCTTCTCCTGGTTTCCCATGCAGGTGCAGGGGCCCGAGGACTTGGGCCATCTTCCACTGTGCTCCCGGACCACAGCAGAGAGCTGGACTGGAAGAGGAGCAGCTGAGACTAGAACCAGCGCCCATATGGGATGCCAGTGCCGCAGGCGGAGGATAACCACATGAGCCATGGTGCCGGCCCCGTCAATGCCTTTCAACCAACCAATTCACTTATCTATCTTAAGGCAGCTGAGGAAAGATTTTTGCACAAAGTTTTTTTTTTTTTTTTAAGATTTATTTATTTATTTGAAAGATGGAATTATAGGGAGGTAGAGACAGAGAGAGAGAGAGGTCTTCTATCTGTTGGTTCACTCGCCAGTTAGTTGCAATGGCCAGAGCTAGGCTGATCTGAAGCAAGGAGCCAGGAGACAGGAGCTGCTACCAGGTCTCCCATGTACCTGCAGGGACCGAAGGACTTGAGCCATCTCCCACTGCTTTCCCAGGCCATAGCAGAAAGCTGGAATGGAAGTGGAGCAGCCAGGACTAGAACCTGTACCCATTTGGGATGCTTGCATTGCAGAAGATGGCTTTACCTGCTATGCCACAGCACCAACCCCTTGCACAAAGATTTTTATTTTTGTGTTATTTAGAATAGATAAATATTTTAAAAAAAGGAAATATCCACTGATAGAGGGTAGTTAAACTCATTATTGATCATATATTGATTACTATATAATGGAGCCATTTAACATTTAATTTTTTCTTGTTCATTTTGACCCCAGGAGGCAACAGGTGGCTTAAGAAGTTGGGTCCCTACTGCCCATGTGGGAGATCTGGGTCCAGTTTTCAACTCCTGGATTTGCCTGCCCTCTCTCCTGCCACAACTGTTGTGGGGATTTGAGGAGTAAAGGAGGAAATGGGAGCTTTTTCTCTCTGCTTCCCTTGCTCTCAAATAAATAAAAATTAAAATTAAAAATTCATTTTGTTTAAAAAATTTAGAAAATAACCTGAGAGAAATACTTACATGTATAATACAGTGTAATAATATTACACAAAATTGTTTATTTACATATAATTTCAATTTTGTAGAAGTCAAACAGGAAAAATGTTCTCCATATAATTGCATTATAGGTGTTCTTTCTTTTCTCTTTTTCTTTTTTTTTTTGCTATTTAGATTTTCTCTTAATTTTAAGAGTACAGTTTTTGCCATATATGTTTTTACAACTAGAAAAATTATGTATATGAAATTAAATGGAAACACTAGAGACAGATTTTTTTGCATTCTAATATTCTCATTTTTAATTTATTAATTTTAATTGTACTCTTTATGCTGAAACCACATTTGAATGAAACCAATAAGAAGATAATTAGATTACATTGATAATTTATGCAATGTGATTCTGATAATAGTTTTGAGAAGGATTTGCATTTTGAAGATTTACCAAGATTCTATACTGTCCCATGGATCCCTGAGGCTCCATTCACTTTGTGTTTTATTATCTTGTTTCTCTGTGTTGATCTACCTTCTGGTTATTTGACTCACTGCTCTATCATTTCCATCTTGTTTTTCTATCCACCTAGCACATTTTAAAATTCTCAGATATCATCCTTTTGCATCTAAAATTTCCATTTGGTTCTTCCTAATTGTTTGTTTGTGGGGCTTTTTGTTTCCTTTTTTTACTGTGAACTTCAGTTTTTCCATTCATTTCAAGAGTATACACTTTATGGAGAAGAGTTACAATACTTTTTAAAATCGTTGCCCATCCTAACACCTGGGTCATCTCAGTGTTGGTGTCTGTAAATTGTATTTTACTTTGCAAATTGGTAACATTTTCCTAGCTTCTGACACATCAATTAATTTTGGACTATGTCCTGAACACTTGAACATTTGCTGCAGAACTAGATTCTGGTAAATCCTCAGGAGAATGTCTCCTCCCCCGCCCCCTCCCAGCTCACACACAGTTCCCCTGACTTCCTTCCTTCCTCTTTCTTCCACTCCCTGTTTTTGAGGGAGGCAGACTGTCCACTTGTCCATTCAGTAAAGTTCAGATTACAAGATTTTTCTCACATCCTGTGGCTTGGTGTCCAGTATCAGCTCAGTTTTCAAAGCCCTCTGCTTCTTGACCTGCGGGGTTTAGTGTAGGACTTCACTGCTAGATTATGTTGTAGTTCAGGCCTCAAAAGCTTTCCCTGTGTCCTTAGAGTATGTTTTGAACATGTGCAGCATGGGGATGAGTCCAGTTTTCTATCCAAAAAAGGTGCCCTGAGTCCTAGGGTTTTAGGTTCCTGCTCCACTGCTACCATCCACCCAGTATGGCAGTGTAGTTCTAAAACTAGATCTGGCTTCATCGCAAGGTTGGAAATGAAAAAAATGCAAAGAAAAGATGTTTCTCCTGCATCCTCCGTGTCACCACCTTTCCCAGCAGACAGAAGGGGTCCAGTGCTTGGGTTGTTGCAAATGATCAGCCTCAGTCAAGAGTTGTTGAAAGGAAAGCTTTCTTACCTGTGACAAGTAAAGGAGACAGTGGGGAGCTCCAGCGCTGGAGGAGAAACTGCCTTCCCGGAGAAGCAGTCTCCCAGGGCTTTTCCAGCAAGGGTTAAGGAAGCATCCAAGATGTAGCACTTCACTCATCCTCTGAGGGCCCTGATGCTGTCCTGGAAACATTTTCTGAAAAATAAAGTCAAGAGTATATGTTCTTAAAAGTGGCTTCAGACTATCTGTCCGTGTCCTAGCCACTCCTTTTTGGCTCAATCCTACATTGTTTATACCAGTTCCTGAAAAATGAAAATCTTTGGAGGTTTTGCGCACTGTACCTGTTCACACTCACATCCCGCCTGCCCTGGTCCAGAGATGAGAAACAGTGGAGAAGAAAGCAACAAACATTATCACTAATGACTTCCTCCTCAAGTCAGCTTGCTGCCACTTGCTTGTTAGGTCCCCGAAATAGCTGCTTTGTGTTTTGTTCACAGTTTTTAGTGTTTAATTCCTTCCTCAGCAGGAGGAAGAAGCTGAGTTGGTACTGCAAGGTGGGCGGAGCTGCTAGGATCTAAGATGTGCTTTTTGACCTTTCTTCTGTTCAGTGTTTGTGATTTAGCTGTCAATCACCTTCAAGAACCAAGTCAACTACTGATTTATATAAACAGGACTTTATTAGAATAGATAAAATTATAAATCAAATTAAAACAATTCTTTGGAAATAAAATCTTAAAGAACACAATTATTTACTTTTCCTACCATTCAAACCCTATCCTTTTTATAATGTCCTGGAATAGAATGTATAGTGATTTCCACCTTGTTTGTCATCCAGATCCTGGCACATCCTGCTGCTTCTTTGTTCCCCTTCCACTCCTCCTGCAAGCAGGCAGAATGATATTTTCCAACCATGAATCAATTTCCTTCATCACCAGACTTCCCTTTTATAAAAGTTCTGTGGCCACTCATTCATTCTGTAGACCTCATCTCATGTCGGTGTGGGCTAGACAGGCAGCTATATAGGATCTGAGGGGCTGGAGGGACCTGCAAGCTACAAGCCCCCATGCCCTGTGTAGTGCTATCCTCCCACTTGTCAGTCAAAACACCCCCTTTCACACCATGCGCCTGTGTCCTTCTGGGAAAGGTAGCATGGGAATACGGGTAAGAAGCTCCACTTGGAATTTTATGGTGGTGTCATGAAACTCTCAGGTGGTTTCATGTCTGCAGTCAGCCTCCCCTATGTCATAAAAGTACGTGCCTGGAGGTGCTCTCTTGCTCTTCTGCCAGAGACCACAACTGGAGGTGGTGCTGGGGTGTTCTCTGTCTCTCTTTCCCCAACCCCTTCTTCTGGGCCCACCTCCCACTCAGGGCTCCTATTTCAGAGTCTGGGCGACCCATGTTCACATGTGTGCGCGCGCATGTGTGTGTTTTCTCAACTTTTTAAGTAACACTTTATCCCCTTATACGTCCCTGCACTTAAAATGCTTCTTTAAGCACAGGCAAGAACTAGATCTGCTCCTCTACAGTGATACCACTCTACTCATAGTCCTCCAGCCACTGTGGCTTTATTTCCTTTCCTAAAAGTCAGCTTCTACTCCAGTAGCCTTTTAATATTAAACTGTTATTGTGCCCTTTCCTTTACATGTTCAAATGTCTTACTTTTTTTTTTTTCTCGTGACTGGAATCAGAAGTCAGATATTACCTTTCTCCAGAAAACACCCCACCCCAGTCTCTGAATGTCACATTATTCTGCTTTATTTATTCTACAACCCGTATAATTCTTTGAACATATACTACTGTTTATGGGTTTTTTGCCTGTGTTTGCTTTCCCTGTCCCTCCAACTTAATTCTGTTTTTTTTTTTTTTTGACAGGCAGAGTGGACAGGGAGAGAGAGAGACAGAGAGAAAGGTCTTCCTTTGCCGTTGGTTCACCCTCCAATGGCTGCCGCGGACAGCGCGCTGCGGCCGGCGCACCGCGTTCATCCGATGGCAGGAGCCAGGTGCTAGGTGCTTTTTCCTGGTCTCCCATTGGGTGCAGGGCCCAAGCACTTGGGCCATCCTCCACTGCACTCGTGGGCCACAGCAGAGGGCTGGCCTGGAAGAGGGGCAACCGGGACAGAATCCGGTGCCCGACTGGGACTAGAACCCGGTGTGCCGGCGCCGCAAGGCGGAGGATTAGCCTGTTGAGCCACGGCGCCGGCCCTTAATTCTGTTTTGATCACTGTAGCACTTCAGTTTCCTTAAGACTGGAATTATGTGCATGGCACATAGTAGGTACTCAGTAAATATTCAATGAATGAAAAGTGATTCACATAAGGTTAAAATAGAAACAGGCCTTTAAAAAAAAATTAGAGATATGTTTTATTTATTTGGAAGCCAGAGTTACAAAGAGAAGAACAGGGAAAAGGGATGAGGAGAGAGTCAGAGATAATCTTCCATCTGTAAGGTGACTGCTCAGATGGCCCCAGCAGCCCAGGCTGGTCCAGGATAGGCTGAAGTAGTAGCGTGGAAATTTATGAAGGTCTACCGCAAGGGTGGCAGGTGCCCAAGCACTTGGGCCATCTTCTGCTGCTTTCTCAGGTGTATCAGCAGGGAGCTGGATCACAAGTGGAGCAGCAGGGACTCAAACCAACACTCTTATTGGATGCCAGCATCACAGACAGAGGCTTAACCAGCTATACTGCAACGCCAGCCCCAACGGGCTTTCTAAATGATAACTTGCCATACATGAGACAGTATCACCAGGGCATTGAGACTATTGATAACAATCACATCATTGTTTGTGGTCTTGGAATATGCTACAAGACTTCTTACTCAGTTTCCCCTCACCTACTCTTACACTAAACCGTAAATTTCCTGCCCCTGAAGTTCAGGTGATCGTTTACACTGTAAATTTTGCCATATTCTACTGCGTAAAATACATTTTACCTTTCAGTCCATCTTGGGGTAAAACCCAAATCCTTAACATTACCCTCCCCCTATCCTGGTGCATGCTGATCTTCAGTGGAATGCATTTTATGCTGGTTTTGGTCCATGGCCCCTCTGCAATCATATGTTGCTACAGCAAAGTATGTAGCTATCCTGTTTAACATTTTTCAAAGTTATCTTAACATTGCCTTGAAAAATCTCTCTCATTTGTTGGACTTTCAGCATGCTTAGGAATGTCTGCTGCTGGACTTGAGCTTTTGCTTATCACTAAAATATTGGTAGTAGAATATTGGAGGTATTTAGCGTATGACTGTAGAAATAGTGTTTAAATCTTAAGAAAGCTGTCACATAGTACAGGTGCATGACTACAGGTTAGAATTAGAGAATGCATTAATTACTCAGGGCCCATTTATAGTTTGGATAAAATGCTTAATAAGTAACTGTTTCAAATGGAATTTTTTATATTGAATGAAGATGGTTGAATTTTGTACAACATTGTGTGTTTCCTAGCAGATTTGAAGGAGTATTTTTTATATTTTAACATTCCTAGTTATTAAGTTTAAAAATAATCTCCATTAATAATTATGCATTGTCATTAAATGGTAAAATAGGTCATTTTATGAATTTGGGATATTTTTCTTTGAAAACTATTTTAGTGCAGTAAATCTTTGATGTCTTTGTAAAAACAATTTATGAAATAAAATTTTTGTGTGACTCAATATAAATTTGGAGTTTTTAAAAGATTTATTTATTTATTTGAAAGGCATAGTTACAGAGAGAGGGAGAGACTGAGAAAGACATCTTCCATGCACTAGTTCACTCCCCAGATGGCCGCAGTGGCCAGCACTGGGCCAATCCGAAGCAAGGAGCTAGGAACCAGGAGCATCTTCCAGGTCTGCCCCATGGGTGCAGAGGCCCAAGCACATGGACCACCTTCCACTGCTTTCCCAGCACATTAGCATGGGTGTCCATGTGGGATGCTGGCATCATAGGCAGCAGCTCTATCTGCTGTACCCCAGCAGAAGCCCCTGGAAGTTTTTACTTGAAGGAACTGGTAAACTTTAACATTTTTTGACACTATTTTTCTGTATATATTAATTTGACTTCAGTTAATCTTTCTTAGACTAAATATGTGTCTGAGAATCTTTACCTTTAGTTCTTTATCTGAGCTTTGGGACTTTATAGTTGAAATGCCTATTATCCTTTTTAAGTAGATCTTCGTTGTAAGAACTTCTTCAGTTGGCTATTATTTAAAAGACATAAATGAGATTAGTTACCCAGGCTCATGAACAGTAATTTATATACCATGAATTGTTCCCAGTTGAATATTTCAGGCACCAGAAAGGGAGCTATCTAGAATAAAGTGTCTAACATACTTAGGTTAATGGATACCTTTACACTTTATGAGATCTTGTCCACTTTACACTAGTCTTAAAGGAAGTAGCACTGATTTTTATCAACAGTGAAAATGGACAATTCCCTGTAGAAAAAGTTGTCTCCTTTTTTTAAACCTTGAGAAAAAAACAACAGTCTTGATTACTATAAATATTTCATAGATATTATTCAAAAGATTTATAGAAAATGAAATAGGACTTAAGTACTAGATCTACTTTCTTATTTACAAATAATATTTATATTCCTTTTGTTATACACTGAACGGATAACTAAGCTTAGGTTAGAATTCCTTAGCTATCTATTAGATTCTCTTGGAAAATCTAATTTTTTAGGTATATGTGTTTTACTTAAACATTTGTAAAACTAGTAGCAAAAGTAAATTATCAGCCAGCCAAAGTTTTAAAAAATTGGTATTTTTGCCAGCGCCGTGGCTCAACAGGCTAATCCTCCGCCTTGCGGCGCCGGCACACCGGGTTCTAGTCCCGGTCGGGCGCCAGATTCTGTCCCGGTTGCCCCTCTTCCAGGCCAGCCCTCTGCTGTGGCCCAGGAGTGCAGTGGAGGATGGCCCAAGTGCTTGGGCCCTGCACCCCATGGGAGACCAGGAAAAGCACCTGGCTCCTGGCTCCTGCCATCGGATGAGCGCGGTGCGCCGGCCGCATGCGCCGGCCGCGGTAGCCATTGGAGGGTGAACCAACGGCAAAGGAAGACCTTTCTCTCTGTCTCTCTCTCTCACTGTCCACTCTGCCTGTCAAAAAAAAAAAAAATTGGTATTTTTAACTTACTAACACAAGAATGTAGTGAATGGCAAATTACATAATAATCATCTTTGGCTTTAATAGTACTTTTCATGTTTAAAGAAATATTTTAAAATATTCTTTGTCAACATGTTCATTTTTCAGCATGCTGTTCTCGGAGTCTGCTTTGTAGTTTATTTACTTAGTCTCAACATGCATTTGTAATTGTTCAAACAAAGCTCTGCCATTATACAAGTCTTTTGTAGGAAGGTGCTTTTGAGGTCTCGCTGGTCTCCCAGAGAACCACACAAGCCAGTAATAGTATTCTGCTTTGTACTGCAGAACTACACCCCCACAAATAAACAGTATATGCTGCTGGTGATACTACGGTAATGTGGAATTGGTATTGCTCAGTGAAATCCAGTACTACTGGAGGACGAGATAACTAGTGACTTGTTAGTCCATAGTAAATGCAGACGGCATAAGATGCTTAGTAATCATCTCATTTGTGGCCAATTAAATTGCCTTCTATAACAAGATAGTTTCTTTCAGCATAGTAGAGGAGCATTATTTTAGAGCAGGGGAGATCTGTAGATCA
Source organism: Sylvilagus floridanus (assembly GCA_949820135.1). Classification (NCBI taxonomy): domain Eukaryota; kingdom Metazoa; phylum Chordata; class Mammalia; order Lagomorpha; family Leporidae; genus Sylvilagus; species Sylvilagus floridanus. Next base: position 160,400,138 of record OX463244.1, on the reverse strand, counting down.
TCAGAATAATCTGGGGAACTTTGAAGTAGAGTCCTGGATCTCCCAGGTAATATTTCAGTTTTACCTTTTTATTTTTTTTAAGATTTTATTTATTTGACAGGCAGAGTTACAGACAGTGTTTGTGAGAGAGAGAGAGACAGAGAGAAAGGTCTTCCTTCTGTTGGTTCACTCCCCAAGTGGCCAAAACTGCCAGAGCAGTGCCAACCCGAAGCCAGAGAAGCCAGGTGCCTCTTCCTGGTCTCCTACATGGGTGCAGGGGCCCAAGCACTTGGGCCATCCTCCACTGCCTTCCTGGGCCACAGCAGAGAGCTGGACTGGAAGAGGAGCAACTGGGACTAGAACCGGGGATCATATGGGAAGCCGGCGCTGCAGGCGGAGGAATAACCAAGTGAGCCACTGCATTGGCTCCCAGTTTTACCTTTCAATCACTCTTTTTTAAACATATATTTTAAAAATGATCACAATTAGAGAAAAGAAGAGAGGGAGGGAGAGGGAGAGAAAGTGAGATTTTCCATCTGCTGGTTCACTCCAGATGACCACAGTGACCAGGACTGGGCTGGGCCATAAGCCAGCAGCCAGGGGCTTCATCTGCGTCTGTCTTCCACGGGGCTGGCAGGGTCTCCAGATACTTGAACTGTTTTTGATTTTTTCCTCAGGCCATTAGTAGGAAGCTAGATCAGAACTGTAGCTGATGGGACTCAAACTGGTGTCTTAATGGGATGCTGGCATCGCAGGTAGGGGATTTTCCTGCTATGTCACAACACCAGCCCCCTCAATCTTTCTGTCTGTCTCTTCCAAACATACACACATACTTGCCATGAACTTAGAATGATCTCATCATCTTTTTGTAGTGGATGTGTAGATGGTGGAGCCAAAGACATTAGTTTCCTTAGAATTCTGTGTTCTTGCATGATTCATGGTTCTCTCTCCCTCCTTCCCTACCCAGCCCCAACACCCCCTCCCCTCACCTCTCTCTCTGTCTTTCCTAAGATGTAAAACAGTTTTGAGATCCATAGAGTACCTGGAAAAATGATAGATATAATAGAAATTTACTTTTCTGTTATTAGATGTTAATTTAAATTAGGTAATTCTACTTAATTTTTTTAAAACTACATACTCAAACCATCAACGACATATGATTTTTTAAATTTATTTTATTTATTTGAAAGGTAGAGTTACAGAGAGAGGTAGAGACAGAGAGAGAGGTCTTCCATCCATTGGTTCACTCCCCACATGGCCACAACAGCTGGAGCTGCACCTATCCGAAGCCAGGAGCCAGGAGCTTTTTTTGGGTCTCCCATGTGGGTGCAGGGGTCCAGGGACTTGGGCCATCTTCTACTGCTATCCCAGGCCATAGCAGAAAGCTGGATCAGAAGAGGAGCAGCTGGGGCTAGAACCGGCACCCATATGTGATGCCAGCACTTCAGGCCAGGGCTTTAACCTGCTGCGCCATTTAGTTACAGAATCATTAATGAATTTTTCTCATAACTTTCTATTATGTTATTTTAATGTTTGTGTAATGCTATGTACTGTCTTATATGTTGTTTGTATTACTAGATGGAATATACTTTTAGTTCTTTATCTGTATTTTGTCAGTTCCAAGAAACATATATCTATATGAGTGTGTGTGTGTGTGTGTGTGTGTGTGTGTGTATTAAGCTCACTAATTTGATGAGTTAAAGTCTTAAATTTTAATTTTATTAAATTTGCTGTATCATTTCCATTCTTTTCCTTTGTGTCACTTGTGATGTTTAATATGATCATTGACAGGAATGATGTTACAAGGATACACAAGTTTGGCACATCATTCTTGTGTAATGTACAAAATAAAGTTTTGGTCATTAAAGTATCAGAAATAATGCCTTTTATTTATTAAGAACAAAGAAGTGGAAATGTTTAATTATTTTAGGTGTTTAGGAGTAAATATATTATTTTCCTACAAGACTAAGAGACTTTTTCTTTTATTCTTTCATTGGAACCAATATTATAAATATATTGAGTAAAATGCTCATACAATGATAGCTTTATTGAGGACTTACATTGTACTATATACTGCACTAAGCACTCTATATACATTTATGTCCTTTATTCTTCCTAATCCCATTTTGTCATATAAATTGCTAATTATCTTCATTTTGGGAAAATTGAAGAAAGGTTTTTTTAAAATTTTTTAGAGAGGCAGTTAGAGAAAGAGACAGAGAAAAGCTCCTTTCTACTGGTTCACTTTCAAAATGCCCACAGAAGCCAGAGACCAGGCACTCCATCCGGTCTCCCACGTGGTCTCCCACTTGTTGTATCCCAGGGTGTGCACCAAAATTGTACTTGAGAATGGAGCTGGGACCCAAACCTCTCCACTTCATTATGAGATGCAGACATCCCAGCCTGTGTCTCAAATGCTAGGCCGAATGTTCTCCTCAAGCATGTGGTCAGATCCGTCTTGCCTGTGCCTTAGCTATTAATCATGATGGTCCTGTTTCATGGCTTTTTTAAACGGAATGTGGCAGTTTAATTTTACCATTTCAGTAAGGTTTTCACCTGGGGGTGGGAAAAAAACCTTTTAAGTTTAACCAGGGCTCATTCAAAGCATTTTTATTCTTAAAAACTAAAACCACTGTATGTGTATGTGTATGTATCTGTCTTTGTATACATCTGTACATCTATCCATCCATTGTCCATCTGTTTATCTGTCCTATAGGCATATTTGTATTATATTTCAGAATTTTTCACTTTTGACTTGTCATTGATTTCTTACTCCCTTTGGATCAGCAGGATACTTTGTAGGATTTCAGTCTTTGAAATATATTGATACCATCTGTGGCCATCCCACCCTGAAAGCTGCTCCCAATTTTGTCTGAAATATATTGACACTTACTTTGTGGTCTAATATGTGATCTATGCTGCAAAATATTCTGTATGTAATAATTGATTTGTTTACATATTCTGGTTTTATTTACCGGTGTTTTTCTATATACAGGGGGACTTTAAAAGTTTCTGGGAAAAGTGAATGAATTAAAAGATAATTTCAGGGCCGGCGCCGTGGCTCAATAGGCTAATCCTCCACATTGTGGCGCCAGCACACTGGGTTCTAGTCCCAGTCGGGGCACCAGATTCTGTCCCAGTTGCCCCTCTTCCAGGCCAGCTCTGCTGTGGCCCGGGAGTGCAGTGGAAGATGGCCCAAGTGCTTGGGCCCTGCACCCCATGGAAGACCAGGATAAGCACCTGGCTCCTGCCTTCGGATCAGCGCAGTGCGCTGGCCACAGTACACCTGCCATGGCTGCCATTGGAGGGTGAACCAATGGCAAAGGAAGACCTTTCTCTCTGTCTCTCTCTCTCACTGTTCACTCTGCCTGTCCAAAAAAAAAAAAAAAAAAGATAATTTCAGGCCTGCGCTGCAGCTCAATAGGCTGATCCTCCGCCTGCGGCACCGGCACACCAGGTTCTAGTCCTGGTCGGGGCGTCGGATTCTGTCCCAGTTGCCCCTCTTCCAGGCCAGCTCTCTGCTGTGGCCCGGGAGTGCAGTGGAGGAAGGCTCAAGTGCTTGGGCCCTGCACCCCATGGGAGACCAGGAGAAGCGCCTGGCTCAAAAAAAAAAAAAAAAAAAAGATAATTTCATTATGGTGCAAAAAAAGTTTAAATCCATCTATGGTTCATTTATTTCTTAATTCATCTTTAGCATGGATGTTCTATCCATTATTGAAAATTGTGTATTGAAATCATCAACTATTCTCCCTCAATTCTATAAATATTTCCTTAATATATTTCATGTTCTGTTGTTTGGTGCGTGTATGTTTATGATTGTTGTATCTCATTGATAAATTGGCCCTTTTATCCATATATGTTATCTTTTTTTCATTTTTAAAGATTTATTTAGTTATTTGAAAGACAGAATACATAGAGGCAGAGGCGGGGGTGGGGAAGGGTGTTCTGTCCACTGATTCACTCCCCAAATGGCCACAACCAGCAGAGCTGGGCCAATCCAAAGCCAGGAGCTTATTCTGATTTCCCTCATGATTTCAGAGGCACAAGCACATGGGCCATCCTCCACTGCTTTCCTAGGCCGTAGCAGAGAGCTGGATCTGAAGTAGAGCAGCTGGGTCTTGAACTGGCACCCATATGGGATGCCAGCACTGCAGGTGACAGAATTACCCACTATGCCACAGCTCTGGCCCAGTGATGTTTTTCAAGTTTTGACTTAGTCTGTGTTGTTTGGTATTAGCATAGCCATTCCATCTTATTCTGGTTAGTTTTTTTTTTTTTGTGCAATACACGGACTATCTTTTTCTGTCCTTTCATTTTCAATCTGTTTTTAATTTTGGATCTTAAGTAAATCTCCTATAGAGCAAGTATAGTTAGTATTTTTTTAGACCAACTATAGTTAGATCATGTTTTTTTAAGAGTCCACTCTTCTAACCTCTGCCTTTCCACTGAAAAGTTTAGTCTTCTTACATTTAAATTAGTTACTGATAAGAGAATTTCTTTCATTTTGCTATTTGTTTTCTAAATGTGTATTCCATATACCTTCCCATTTTCTCCATTAATTCCTATTCTTTGTGTTTAGTTGATTTTTAAATAGTGGCTAATTTTGATTTTCTTTTGTGTGATTATTTTGGTTATTATGAAGATTACATATAACACCCAAAATTTATAACAATTTAATTCAAACTGATGTCAGCTTCACTTGACAGGTTACTAAATAATCTGCTTCTATACAACTCTGTTCCTCCCTCCTCATTTTCATTTGTTGTTATCACAAATTATGTTTTTGATACCATAAATTAATAATTATTGTTAATGAAATTTGTAAGAACTAAAGCAGCGTACAACCCTTAGGTATAATTATACAGTTTTATATTTACTTACATGTTTACCTTTACCAACAATCATAATTTCTTTCCACAGCTTTGAGTTGCTGTCTGTCTTTTCAACAGGAAGGGTGACCCTTGAATGATGTCCGTTATTTTTTCTTATGGGTGTGTCTCATAGCATCAAGCTTAGTTTTTGTGTCTAGAAAAGTCTTCAATTCTTCCTAAATTCTGAAGGAATATATTGCAAGATATGAAATTCCTGGTCGGATGGCTTCTTCTTTCAATACTTTAAATACAATTGTATTTTCAACTATTTATGGAACATGGAATTAAATGATAAATTTTTGGTGTGAAAAATATTGAAATCCATATATATGAAGGTTCTTTAAAAGTCCATGAAATCTGAGTTATGAAAAAGCCTGCATGGATTTAAAAATGTTTTTGAACCAAAATTAACTTTTATTTTAAATTCGTTTTTCCACTAAATTTTTGAAGTACAATGGGATGTATATGTCATCCCACTGTCATTTATTTATTTGAAAGGTAGAGTTAAAGAGAGAGAGTGGGATAGAGAAAATGATCTTCCATATTCTGGTTCACTCCCCAAATGGCCACAATGGCCAGGGCTGGGCCAGACCAAAGCTGGGAGCCAGAAACTTCTTTTGGGTCTCCTACATGTGTGCTATTATTTCTCAGAGTTTCAGGTTCCTGCTCTATTGCTACCACCCCCACCCCCACCCCCACCCCCAGTATGGCAGTGTAATTCTTAAACTAGATCTGGCTTCATCATAAGGTTGCCAATGAAAAAGAGAGGGTAGAAAAAAAGGATTTTTCTCCTGCATTCTCTGTGTCACAGTAGCCTCCTTTCCCAGTGGACAGGCACATTAGCAGGATGCTGAATTGGAAGTGGAGCAGCTGGGATTCAAACTGAAGGCCATATGGGTTGCTGGCACTGCAGGCAATGGCTTTACTGCTATGGCACAACATTGGCCCCCTGTCGCAGTCCTTTTTTTTTTTTTTCTTTTTTTAAGATTATTTATTTGAGAGGTGGAGTTACAGGGATAGGGGTGTGAAGGAAAGAAAGAGAGAGAGAGAGAAAGAGAGAGAGAGAGAGAGATTGGAAGGAAGCGGTCTTCCATCTACTGGTTCACTCCCCAAATAGCCGCAATGGCTGGAGCTGTGCTGATCCAAAGCCAGGAGCCAGGAGCTTCCTCCGGGTCTGCCATGTGGGTGCAGGGGCCCAAGCACTTGGGCCATCTTCTACAGCTCTCCCAAGCCATCAGCAAGTATCTGGGTCAAAGAAGCAGCAGCCGGGAGACAACAGGCACCAATATGGGATGCTGGCACTGTAGGCAGGGGCTTAGCCAAGTATGCCACAGCACAGCCCTCCCCCCACACTCCCCTTGCATACAGATCTTTTGGTCTGAATGCTTTCTGATGAAAAAAATCATCTAGTCTTACTTTGTTGGTAATGCTCACTTCTCTCTTGTTTCTCTCGAGATACTCTGTCTTTACCCTTCAGAGGTTTGGTTATACTATGTCTTAATGTAGATCTCTTTGAATTTATCCTACCTGGAGTTCATTCAGTTCTTTGGATTTGTAGAATTTTATCTTTGATGAAACTTGGGAATTTTTCAGCCAATATTTCTTCAAATATTCTTTTGCCTTTTTCGCTCTCTACTTCTGAGACTTCTATCACTTGGAGGTTGGTCTGTGTCTGATGTCACGCAGGTCTCTTAGACTCTGTTCACTTTTCTTGGTGCTTTGTTATAGCTGTTCCTCAAAGTTGATGGTTGCAATTTACCTGTCTTTGAACATGCTAATGATGTGTGTGTCTGCTCACATCTGTTTTGAATCCTAGTGAATTTTTTATTTTAATCCCGCCCCCCAGCTCTAGAATTTGTTTTCCTTTGTAAAATATCTCTTAATTGATATTCTCATTTTATAAATTCATTACTTTCTTTATTTCCTTTCATTTTTTGTTTATATTTTCTTTGTTCTCTTTGACTTCTGTAAGACAATTGTTTATACACTGTTGTCTAGTCAGTATGGTTTCTGTATGCCTTATGAATGGGTTGTGTCTTCTTTTTTCCCCTTTGAATGTGGCATACTTCTATTTTCTTTGACTATATTTTGTGATGTTTTGTAAAAAATTTTGTACTGGACTGTTATTATTTGTTCAGTATGGAAATCAGGTTTCCTCTTGTTCTGAGGTTTGCTGATTTTATATTTTCTTAAGATTTATTTATTTGAAAGAGTGACACACACACACACACACACACACACACACACAGAGAGAGAGAGAGAGAGAGAGAGAGAGAAATGGAGAGAAAAAAATAGAGAAAAAGAGAGATCTTCTACCCACTGGTACATTCCTAAAATGGCTACAACAGCCAGCGCTGGGCTAGACCAAAGCCAGGAGCTTGATCTCCTACCTGGGTGACAGCGGCTCAGAGTACCATCATTCACAGCCTTCCCAGGAACATGAGCAGAAAGCTGGATGGGAAGTGGAGTAGCCAAGCCTCAAACTGGCGCTGTGATATGGGGTGCTGGCATTTTAAGTGGTGGCTTTACCCTCTGTGCCACTTGCTGCCCCCCTTTTATTTATTGCTGAAGAGTATAGTAGTCCATTTGCTCAGTGCCTTCCCCAAACTATTTTTTTTTTTTTGAAAGGCAGAGTGGACAGTGAGAGAGAGAGACAGAGAGAAAGGTCTTCCATTGCCGTTGGTTCACCCTCCAATGGCCGCCGCGGTCGGCACGCTGCGGCCGGCGCACTGCGCTCATCCGATGGCAGGAGCCAGGTACTAGGTGCTTTTTCCTGGTCTCCCATGGGGTGCAGGGCCCAAGCACTTGGGCCATCCTCCACTGCACTCCCGGGCCACAGCAGAGGGCTGTCCTGGAAGAGGGGCAACCGGGACAGAATCCGGCACCCCGACCGGGACTAGAACCTGGTGTGCAGGCGCCGCAAGGCGGAGGATTAGCCTGTTGAGCCACGGCGCCGGCCCCCCCAAACTATTTTTTGAAAATACTTAGTCATTGTCATATGTAGTGACTGATGTCTTTGTTTCTTATCTTGTGTTTACCAGAGATATCTTTGAATGTCAGGAGCTATTAAGAGCAACAGCAGTCACAACAACAAAACCCTAGTACAGGAAAACCAGGTGGCACCACGTCTTTGTAGATTGACTGTGCTGCCAGAGTCCTTAATTCGCTCAGGCCTGCACTGCTTGCTGCTGGGAAGCTGTCCTCTCTGTTTCTTTCTGATCATGCATATTCCTCTGCAGAATGGCCTTCTGCATTCTCCCACGTATATGGGTCCTTCTGAATGTCCTAATTTCCCAAAGAAACTCTCACTAGCTTTTGCTCCCAGGCATTGGGTTGGTCTGTTTTGTGTTTCATTTGTAATCTTTTGCCCCAGGCATCCCTGGGCTCTTAGTTTGCCTTGCGTTATGTATCAGTGATGCCCAGTGCTTTCTTCTAAGTTGCCTAAACAAGGAGAAATGTCTTTTTGGTTACTCCTTCAGGTTGCCCCTGAACAGGTTCAAGCAGATGTGCACAACAACTTACAAAATGATCTGCTGTGCTCTGTCTGGAACCAGGTACCAGATTCCCAAGCTGTGTGGATGAGCTTCCCTCTTGAAGACTGCTACAGCCCAGGGAGAGGGTGGGCTAAGGGCAAGTCAACAGTGCCACAGAATTTTCAAGTTCTCTTTTGCTTGATTCTGTATTCATTTGGCTTTTGTAAATCTTTGACTGTTTCTCAGAGTTTTGACAAAGTTTGCTTGATTAATTGCTTGTCTTTCAGTGTTTCTGTGGGAGGACAAGTACTTGGAGTTTCATACTCTGCCTTTTTGCTGATGTCAGTCTGCCTTCTTTTTTAAACAACTAATTCTGTTAATTATTTAATAGAAATTACAAGATGTCTTCTAAAATTAAAATGGTCTACCCAGAAGTGTTTTTTATTTAAAATAGTTCGCTGTATTTCTGTTTTATATCTGACCTTTCTTTATCTGAAAAAGAAAAATTTTAAATGTTAGACAACTAATTATGAACATTAAATCATTAGAATGCAGATAAACGAATACACACAATGGGAAATTACAAAATTCACAGATTTCATATCTTGACCTAGCACTGGCTGTTAAAATCTAGTGGGCACTGCTGGAATTTTAGCATAAATAATTAGCCTAATAAGGTTTATGGTTACTCCACTTCCTGAAGTGGCTACTGGTGTGTTTATGGATGCTTCTGAGTCGTTGCCTTTTCTCTATGTCAGCAAAGGAATATACTTTTCTGAGAGATTTCTTAAAGTCATTCACTTTATTAGGGATTTTATAATTTTAACTAAAACACTGCAGTTAATTTAATTAAGACAGAAATCCTTTAGGGTCTTTACGCCATCAACCTGTGACTTTGTTTATGATTTGAACCAAATCATTTTTGTCTTCTTATTCTTACGTGTCATACATAGTTGGTGATGATCCTCGAGCAGTTCAGGGATTAAGTCTTTTCTTATCACTGTGTTAGATTTCAGAACTCATAGCTGGTGTGAAGTGATACTCTTAACACCGGTGTTTTCAGATGTCAACTGAAAGCACGTTTGAGTGGGTGTACTTATTGTGCAGTGTTGTTCTGGCTGTTTTAACGTAACCTAGAAGCAGACAGGTGTTTGCGTATACAACGGACTGCAGAAACCTGTTGTTTACTTCTATTTACCATGATTCAGTACAGCACTGATCAAACCTGCAGGTGCCCTAGCTGAACTTGACTGCAGTTCAGACGAGGAGTCTGAATTCCATTCACTTTGTTAAAAGTAGGTTAGAAATGACTGTTGTAAAATACTGTGTTTTTTGTATTCTCATTTAAGCCAAGACAACCTACTAACATGTATTTTTCAAATCAGCCAACTTATTTTAATTATCAATGTTATAAATTTATTTTGCAAAGTTGTTTAGCAGTTAACATTGTAAATTTCAAACTTCTGGCCCTAAGTAATTGGTGAACTGTTTATTTAGTTAGAAAAAGTATTGTGTTTTTACATATGTGATAACACATCTAATATGTGTAGTATATATTATTTATGCATGCATTTAAAATGCATAAAGAACCATATCCAGATTATCTTAGTGGCTATTTTACATTACTTATTAAAATACCTTTAAAATTACAGTTGTATTTTAGAAATTTACTCTTAGTTAAATTATTACTCAAACAAGTGAAATGTGTTATCTTAAAACATTTTTAGATATTGGGGCTGTTTGATCATTTAAAGCTCCTTAGGTAAAGTATGATTGGAAAACAGCCTGTGCATTCCTGTTACAGTTATGGCTGCCTGACAACTTAGTTCAAAATCTGAATAGCAATGAAAAGCATCATAGTAAACTCTCTTGCACCCTCTATTGTTATTTTTGGGCAACACTACACATATGTTCCCGTGATTGTATTGTCATTACACTTATTTAAATCCTTGATAAAATTATTACTTATTTTATTATGCTTACCTAGAAATTAGATTCAGAAGTAAAACAACATTTGTTTGTAATTCTTAGTTGGTATTCTCTTGTGTCACAAATATGTTTTTATCATATAACAGCTTAGATGAAATATGGACCTTTCTGTTCGTCTTTGATTTCTCCTAGTTACCAGTATTAATCCCCTCCAAATGTTTCACACAAACGAAATCTCTACAGGATGTAGCACGTTGTATGTACAATTTTCCAGAATTACAAGTTCTGTCTGTTCTTTTGTAAACCTTTCAATACTCCGACAGTTTCCTTCCAAAATAAGAGTCTGGAATCATCCATACTAAAATTAAGAATTTATAACTGTGAGGAACAGATGTTTTCATAAACATTTGCTATAATTAATTTCAACTAGAGGATTGAGGAAACAAAGCAGTTTTTCCCGCTTCAAAACTTTATTGCCTTTTTCCCATATAGCAAACTCTGAAATATTTTTTCTAATATGGTTAGTGAAACGATTGTGCTCCTTATTTGGTATGTTTTTGAAAAAAAAAACTGCTTTTTTTCCTTATTGCCATCTCTTGTACCTTGAAAGTTAAATTTAATGTGATATTTTCATTTTGTAGCAGTTATAAACTGGAGAAGGCTTTTGTAATTTTGTAATTTCTTAGCATGAAAAAGACTCTTAAAAATCAAGTCTCAGTTATTTGAAGGATTTTATATTTGATTTGATAAATATAAGCTTTAAGAAGAAATGGTGAGATGCGTTATTTGTAAATAATCATAATCCTTAATTATAAGGATAGAGAAGATTCCTATTTTAAATATATATCATACTGCTTATTCTGTGCTGATTATGGGATATTTCACAGGAAATGTCTGTAGTATGTGAAATAATATGTTGTTGGAAATTTTCATTTAGCAAGACAAAGCCTAAACTTTCTTTAGCTCTTTCAGGTTTATTATAACACTACTAATTTTTTAAAAATAAAGTGACGTGTACTTTGCCTAAGTTTTCAACTAATCAACAACACATATACAGCTGGATTAAATTGTAAATATTTAACTTTTTTAGTCATCATTTACTAGTGCTGTAATCCATCCTAGGATTCCCCCACCCCCTTGTTTTTAAGAAAAAAAAAAAGAAAAGAGGAAGAAGAAAGAAAACCTGGAAGTGCACGTTGCAAAATGAGTTAGAGGTGAAGGTTCAGTAAGTGGGCACAGTCCACTTGCCATCCTCCTGATGAGACTTTGGCACAGCTGCAAAGATCTTGAAGAGAACGAACGTTCTTGACTAATCTGTCAGCTATAGAATGTGTATAGAAAAATAGGTAGCTACCATTAAAATTACATTTCAGCTTTCAGTAACCATTTAATGAGCAGCATAATTATATAAGTATGGTACCTTAAGTACTCTACTCAATAATTAAAAATAATCTCGTCTTTACACTGAAAGCTCTGTAATTACTATTTGACTTCACCAGGACCACTGTGAGGATCTCCAGTGGCATGTTCAGTTGTTCAGAGTGGATTAAAATCATAAGATAAAATTGGATAAATCATTAAATTATTAAGCTTTAAATATTACAAGAATGAATGTATCCTGATCTTTGCAAGTTACGTTGTAGGAATTTGGAGTCTAAAACCAGATTCTTATCTGTGTAATTTGTTTGGAAGAACAAATGATACTTTAATAGTACACAGTGTTTTCATAACTAAACGTTGAAATATGTATTTTAAAAATTAGAATATTAAATTTCTATCAGTAAGAACATATATTTTACAGTGGGGCATTAGTAAGCATTTTTGCAGTGTGTTCAGTAAACTTATTTTTATTCTATACAATTTAAACTGTTATGTGCGAATTTGTTCTAACTTTTATTTGATGAATATTCCCGTTTCTTGAGTAAAATATTTTTTCTAGATGTTTGATAGTATTGCAGGAGACATGAATACCTTTTGGTATTATTGTTTTTTCATGTTTTAAATCACTGAACTTTTGACAGATATATCGTAAAGTTAGCAATTAAAACATAGGTTTTTGGATAAACCTCTAAAGTGTATTAGAGGTTCATTAAAATTTATTTTTGACCATTGCCTACCTAATCTGCTTTATGTTCGTCTCTGCTTCTTCAATTTCTAGCAAATGGAAAAATTGGGAACTAGAAAACCGTCCAGGTCTATTCTCTGACTAATTTTTTTTTTTTGACTGTCCCAGTTGTTAGCATGGTGACTTGATCACCAACAGAAAATTCTCTTTTATGAAAATGCTAGCATATAACTAAATGGTTTATATATTTTAGGTTTTTCTGTCAGTTTTATAATTTGTTTTGAAGAACAAATGATCTATTTAATCATGGTGAACTATTTTTAATAACTAAACTTTGAACTACATATTTTGAGAATTAAATTATTATATTTCTATCAATAAGAATATATATTTTTTATTGGGGTATTGATTAGCATTTTAAGTTTCTTTAGTAAATGTATTTTTATTCTACAGACTTGAAGTTGAAATGTATAAATTTGTAAGAAAAAACCCTGCATTATATTTCATTTATTCTTACTAGTGATTACATGGATAGCATTATTATACAATTTTGGAGTCCTGTTCGTTTATATTTTGGCATCAAGATGAGTATTTTTCCTAAAACACTTTTGAGACAGGAGATAATTTAGGGGAGGGGCAAGGGATATATATGTTTTGGCTAATATACTGCATAGAACTGTTCACAGCTGTTTCTTAACTGAAATATTGCTTTGTAATCTCCGTTATTTTAGTGCGTTTTTTTTTTATTTTTTTTCCAGGAGATTCAAATAGAAATGGAAGAAGAACAAGTTCTACTTTAGACTCTGAAGGGACTTTTAATTCTTATAGGTAGGTGGTAAATACAGAGATACATAATATTATGAGAGAATATATAAGATCCAATATCTTAGAATAGCAAGGAATTATGACTTGCGCTTTTAAAATGTGATAATATGTAAATATAGCTGTGATATGTGATTATCTGCAGAAATAATGAGTAACAGAAAATGTAATATTCCAAATTCTTGTAAATGAGCTTACGTCAGATATCTGTTGCTTTTATTATCCTATAGCACACTAATTAGAACAAATGTACATGTCGTATTAACCTTCATTATAATTTGTTTTTGTTTTTCTCATATATTTGTTACAGTACTAAAGACTTCTTTTGGAGTACCTAAGAAAGGTTAAAATGTAAATGTGATTGAATTAAGTGCTGTTTGTTAATACCTTTTTAGGGCTCTTCAGCAAACAGGGCAGTTACGGCTCAAATAATAATTATTTGAAAGGATTCAGTAGTAAAGAAATATGTATTTTATTTAGTGTTTTTGTCACCATTCACTTCATAACTTGATTTTTTCTTTATTAAATGTTTATGAATTTTGGGCCTTTATAACAAGAAAACCCAGGGAAAGCAAAACAAAGTATTTTCTGTATTATTTGAGAATTTACGTACTGAACCAAGTTGTATAAGATCTTGACTTTTTTTTTTTTAGGAAAAGTACAGATTCAATATTAGTACATTTTAGCACTGTAGAGGACCATGTGTATTTTTGAAGAAATACTTTGAGCTCATTGTCCTTAGGGTGCATTAGTTCTGCTGCTTGTCTAACAGCTCTGTGAAATATATGTGAGAATCACTGTGTACCTGGAAACTCATCTGAATATTAAACTGTATCTTCTTTTCTGTAGTAAATGTGGAGAATCTGCTCTTGGGCAGTTTGTACTTTTATTTGTGTCCATATTCCATCTCCCTTCCCGGGGCTGTGTCATTTGTTTCCTCAGACCCCAGGCTGGCTTTAATGTGTAGAATGGTGCCTTGTATGTAGGAAGCACCTCAGAATGTGGCAAATGAGAAAATTTTCACAATTTGTTTATGAATTCCAGAAATGAGATGATAATTGAAACACTTGACATCTTTATTTTATACCAGTTGGAATCAGTGTAAATATTCAGTCGTTCAAGTGTCACAGACACGACAAAAGGCTCATGTGCCTGTGGAATTCTGGAAGGGCAGCATCACAGCGGTGAAGCGCTATACTGCTGTGGTGCTTTCACTGTGCCCTGCCCGTCCTACTTTATAAATGCTGTAGCTCTCCAAATCCTACTTTTAGTCCTAAAGGGTAATACAAAGCTTAGAATTTGACATGTTAAATAATAGATTCCCCTATCTGAACCTGTCACAGCCGATCACAAGCAAAAACATCAATGTGAAAGATAAATAAATATTCATGATTTAGCATGTAACTGAGGAATGTTAATATGATAACATATGTGAAATATATGATGGCAATACTATTAGTAAGGGTAAATATGATTAAAAAAATCACCAAGTCAAAATGGAGGGAGAGCATGAATTTCAGAGGCAGAAGAATGTCTTCATATGTGTACAAATTTTGCTGGTGAATTCCGTCTTACAGTTTCATTTTGAGTTTAATTATAAAAAATAATGACATAAGAAGAAATGTATGGTGAAGATATAATGTTATCTTTTAGTTTATTTTGTCCTCGAATATTTGAAGATTAAAATATCTTAGTATTACTGTATTAAGATTATGTTTTGAAAAATTCCTAAGGCCACTTTGCACAATAAATACTATTGTTGTTCACTAAATATTTTAATCAGTGCTTGTCACTGTTGTAATGTTAGCACATTAACTTATTGTTATAATAAAAAGGCAAGATAAAAAGTTCAGGTAATACAGTATACTATGTAAAAGCAGGCTTTTAATAGTTGGCAGGCTAACACTGCTATTAAATAGTATTATAGTATTTAAGGTGTGAAATTAATATTTTTCTACCCAGTAGGCAGTAGCTCTTATAATATAATGAGCTTAATTGTGAATTTGACACTTGGGTTAAATGTAGAATTCATAGAAGCACAGTTCTGGTGTATATTTTCTTATTAATGTTAATAGACAAAACCTAGAAAAATGTAGCAAGATCATATTAAATAGCAAATAGCAACAGAATTATTAGTAAAATTTGCTTTAAAAAATGAAAGTTATTTTTCTGTTGCCATTACAGCTCTTTTAAACCAACTAGTAACCAGTTATTAGAAAACACATAAATTTTCCCATGTTCGGAAGTCCTTTTGTGTAACAACTCTTCTCTATTTAAACTGCCTCAGAAATCCCAACTTTTCTTCATAATCAGACAGCTCAGGCCTAAGCCTACACTGACACCCTAGAGCTTATGCCCGGGGTAGATTTGCTTTAGTTTCTCATCTGTAAAAAGGGCATTATATTGTCTGATTTGCTGCCTTCCCACAACTCTGTTAAGTACTGAGGTAAAATATGTAAAATGAAGCCTCTTGAAAATCTGCGTGTGGAGCCATCAGTTATTTATTTCTTTACACTAACCGCATGCAAGCAGAAACCTTTGTACCTTGGTGTTCACCCTCTAACACAAGTACCTTTTCCAGCATATGTTGAAGTTTTACTAATTTTTTGAATTCTGTCTTGTTTTGGTTATGGAAATCACTGTTTTTTTCCATTATTTTTATATTATAGTGTTAGATTGATAGTTTTAAGGATGCGTAGTTTGTGATTGTTTTAAAATAATATCTAAACATCGTGTGTTGCTAAAAATACTTTGAACACTTTGGACAGTCTTTGCCTCCATTTCCTCACTTTTGAAATGGGGATAATAAAATAGAGTTGCCATGAGGGGTTTTATGGGGTAATGTTCACTTGGTAAATGCTAAATAATGATTAATTGCTTTTATGTTACAGTTTGTTCTGTCATCATCATCGTTGTCATCATCATTAACAATTTGATATTGTAGGAAACTTTTATAGTGTACTAGGCTAGAGAAGCCAACAAGAAAAGACAAGCAGTATGACTTACAGGGAAATAGCTTTATTATCCAAAAGGCAGCTAAGAATTAGCTTAACACGGGGCTTTTATTAAAACTCTAAATCTCTGATATATTATTTCAAGCTTTCTGTGTATAGCAAATGTGTGTACTTGGTAAAAAGTAAGGGAACATATGATACTATTAGTATAAGATTAGAGGCGATACCTGATACTATAACAAATAAATTATGAAATTTAAAACCCATGGACCCTAACTATAGCTTCATATGGCTAATGTTTATTTTTATGGCCTACTAGGTTTTACTATGATTTACTATTTCTTTGGGGTTTTTCTTCATTGATTCAGATAGGTAGAGCACAACTGTGTTTAACTTCTAAGACATTTGTATGGGGTTATATAATGCCTGAATGGTATTAGGTCACATCTTGCTTTGGAAGTGTTGGTTAAAATTTAATTATTTGGCTTCCAAATAATTTGCAGTATTGTGTAAAAATGGTGAATTTCTAAGTATTAAGAATGCATTATTAGTTTTATGAAATACATCTTAACAGGTTTTACAGACCAATGTTACATGTTTTTTTGTCAAGTTAAATGTGAGAGAACACTGCCAAATATGAAGGAAAAGAGAGAGTTTCCTGTGTGTGCTGCAGTGGATGTTAACTTAGTGAATGGAGCCCACATGGCCACATGGTGGAGGGAATATTGTTTCTCCATCCTCCCTCCTCTTCCCAAGGGCAACTGACCTTCTCCTCGCCAAAAGAGGCGAGCCCTTGCCAGCACATATGACTACAGACTATTACATTAATCTGTTTAGCTGTAGTACCAGCTGCTTGCATGTTTTTAATTATCTTATTAGATGGTATAACAGTGACCTATGAAATAAATTGAAGGTGAACATTTTTAAACTTTCCTTTTATTACTCTATGTTTCTAAATATCTTTTTGATTAGATTATAACTTTCTACAAAAGTCCTAGGAAGTCTGTTTGTTTTTTGATTCATGTAATGCTTTTTCTTTAAGGTTTTTAAAAGGATAATGTCATACTTCCCAATATAGAAAATAACTTAATTTTTGTCTCATTTATTGATAGATTTTAGTTCTGTTTATATAGCCAAAAAGCCATAGTAAACTTGGCTTATTAGGCAATTTAGTTAGATTGAACTCAGACCACTTATTTGGCATTCTCTGGGAAACTCAAAATACTCCTTCATTTTCACACATCATCTTGGCATTGCATAAATGGCATAGGATAGAATACGAATTATTGTATCTTGATTTAAAATAAGTTTTAAATTATATTTAACTCTTTTCTAGGTTCTTATATATGGTAGTCGACCCTCAAGTTTACTCTATTTTTTTTTAATTTAATTTCACTTGGCATCATTGATGAGTATATTATCCCAAGCTGTGCTGTTAGGAAAAAATGTATTATCCTCTGGATTTTGACAATTGGATAATTTTGAAGTAATAATCTGTAAATGTGATGTTGACTTCAAGAGACACACAAAATAATAAAAACTAATGATGTTCAATTATAAGTCTTAGCCAACGTTCTATTATAATAACTTAGCTAGGGACTCTGATGCTGGATTTAAAAAAATAAAAGTTCCTGAATGCAGGGAGATCACAAAATACTTCTCTGTGTCTTTAGTAAATAAGACTTGAACTGATACAGTGGGGTGACTGGAGACTTAATTCTTAAGAAATATTTGTGAATCCTGTTTTTTTTTTTTTTTTAAGGAAAGTACTCATACTTTCTGACAGGTGTTTTACTCTGAAGATATACTGTATCTCATATTTCAAAAAGCTTTTATTGATGAATAAAAGGGAATGTTTCCATATATGTATTATTTTATCCCTTCTAAGGAAAGATAGTAAGAGGCACTTGGCCTCAAATAGTGGCAGTCTAATTTCTTATATTGAAGAGCGCTTCCAAAATCGCTTCCCTCTCCATATCACTGAGTCAGAGACTACCTTGGTAAAAAGTCTTTTCATTATTATTCTATTAAAGCATTTTTGATTAGCATGCAGTTCTTTTACGGTACAGTATTTCAGTACATATACAAAGCATAAATCCGTCAAACCAAGAAAATAGCCTTCTGTTTCCTTAGCTTTGCTTTGTGCTGGTAGCTGCTAGTTCCTCTCTCCCAGTTACTGTGAGCAGTAGTGGGACAGGAGAACTGTGCTGTGAACACTGGAGCTCGCTCCTGCTGTCTGTTATCCAGTCTCCCTCCACACCCTTCCCAGCCTCACTGTGGTTTTCATTTACATTTCCCTGATGACTAGTGATATTGAACTTTCTTTATGTTTTGTTTTCTTTTGTGTTTCTTCTCCTGAGAAATATCTATTCAGATTCTTTACCTGTTTGTTATCTGGACTGTTTGGGTTTTTGTGGAGTTTGGGGGGTCTGTGTATGTTCTGAGTCATAATCCCTTGTTAGATGCATAGCTTCTAACTGTGTTCTGTCAGCTGTGATTTGGTTTTTGGCTGTACAGAAGCTTCTTGGTTTGCAATGGTCACATTTGTCTATTTTCCCTTTCCTGTCTGTGCTCTTGGGGGTCTTATTCAAAAGAATTTTAACAGTTGCCAGTGTTTCCCCTATGTTTTCCTCCAGTAGTTTCATAATGTCGGTTCTTACATTTAGATCTCTTGTCCATTGTGAGTTGGTTTTAGATTAGGGTGAGATGCACATTTGAAATTTTGGATTCTGGGTATGGATTTTTTTTAATTTTAAAGATTTATTTATTTTCAATTGAAATGCAAAGTTAGAGAGGCAGAGGCAGAGAGAGACAGAGAGGTCTTCCATCTGCTGGCTCACTCCCCAGATGGCCACAATGGCCGGAGCTGCACTGATCCTAAGCCAAGAGCTAGGAGCTTCTGGGTCTCCGACGCAGATGCAGCAGCCCAAGCACTTGGCCCTCTTCTACTGCTTTCCCAGGAAATAGCAGAGAGCTGGACCAGAAGTGCAGCAGCCAGGACTGGAACCAGTGCCCATATGGGATGCCGGTACTGCAGGTGGCGGCTTTACCTGCTGTGCCACAGCGCCGGCCCGTGGATATGGATATCTAGGTTTAGGTTTCCCAGCACCATTTATGGAAGAGACTGTCCTTTCTCCGGTATGTGTTTTTGGCACATTTGTCAAAGAGCAATTGGCTGTAGATATGTAGATTAATTTTTGAGGTCTCTGTTCTGTTCCAATAGTCTACATGTCTGTTTTTATGTTGATACCATACTATTTTGATTACAGTAACTCTATAATATGTCCTGAAATCTGATGTTGTGATGCCTCCAACTTTTTTGTTTCCGATATCTTTATCTATTTGGGTTCTTTTAAAGTGTTTCTATATGAATTTTTGGATTGATTTTTCTAGTTCTGTGAAAAATGTCTTTGTTATCTTGGTGGTAAAATTACACTGACTCTGTGAATTGCTTCAGGTAACATGGACTAGTATTAATTTTTCTAATCTGCAAATAGAGCAGAACTTTGTATTTTCTTTTGTCTTCTTCATATTATTTCATCAGTGCTTTGTAATTTTCGTTGTAGATGTCCTTGGTTAAATTTATTCTGGGTGATGGGAGGGCAGATCTTGGCCTAACAGTTAAACTGTAAAGATTCTCATGTCGCATTTGGGGTGCCTGGGTTCGACACCTGATTTCACTACTGACTCCAGTTTCCTGCTCATCCAGACCTTCAGAGGGGATGGTAATGACTCAAGTAATTTGCCTCCCATTTCTGGGACCTGGATTGAGTTCTTGGATTTTAGGCCTGAGCCAACCCTTCTGTTGTGGGCATTTAGAGATTGAACCAGCGGATGAGAGCTGCCTGTCTCTGTCTGTCTGTGTGTCTCTCTCTCTCTGTCAAATAAATTTTTAAAAATTAAAGTTGAAATTATTTCAAGATATTTCATTTTTCTATAACTATTGTGAATAGGACTGCTTTTAATTTCTTTCTTAATGAGCTCATTGTTGGTGACAAAATTATTGCTGATTTTTAGGTTTTAATTTTGTTTCCTGCAGCTTTACTGATTCATCTGTCAGTTCCGATAGTCTCTTGGTGGAGTCCACGTTACTCTATAAAGAGTTACGTCATCTGCAAACAGGGATACTTGATTTCTTCCTTTCCTACTTACGTGTCTTTTACTTTGCTCTGTGGGATAATGGCACTTGCTAAAACTTTCCGTACTATATTGAATAAGAACAGTCAAGAGTGGACATCCTTGTCTGATTCCAGATCTTAGAGGAAAGACTGCTCTTTCCCTGTTCGGGTTGCTGTTGACTGTGGGTTTGTCATGTATAACTTTATTTTTTTAAAAACTTTTTAAAAAGATTTATTTATTTGAAAGAGTTGGGGGGGAGGGGGGGAGATAGAAAGAGAGAGAGAGAGAAAGAGGTCTTCCATCCATTGGTTCACTCCCTAGGTGGCCTAGGCCAGGCCAAAGCCAGGAGTTTCTTCCCAGTCTCCCACATGGAACTTGTCTTCAAAATCCAAGTTACATTTCATCGAATTATATATATACATATATATATATATATGTGTGTGTGTGTGTGTGTGTGTGTGTGTGTGTGTGTGTAAATTTCTTCTCATTTGTTTTGGCTCTGATTTTTTTTTTAAAGATTGATTTGAGAGGCAAGTGTTGTGGCACAGCCAGTGAAAGGGCTATCTGCAATGCCAGCATCCTGTATAGGCACCAGTTCAAGTCCTGGCTGCTCCACTCCCAGTGCATCTTCCTGCTAATGCACCTGGGAGAGCAGTGGAAGAAGACCAAAGTGCTTGAACCCCAGAACCCATGTGGAAGATCCAGAAGAAGCTCCTGGCTCCTGACTTTGGTCTGGCCCAGCCCTAGCCCTTTGTGGTCATTTTGGGAGTGAACCAGCAAATGTCTCTTCCTCCTCTCTGTATAATTCTGCTGTTCAAATAAATACAGTAAATTTAAAAAACAATTAAAAGGTGATTGATTTATTTGAAAGGCAGAATGACAGAGAAGAAGGAAGGTGAGGGAGAGAGAGAGAGATCTTTCATCTACTGATTTACTCCACAAATGGCTACAACATCCAGGTCTGGGTCAGGCCAAAGCTAGGAGCCAAGAACTCCATCTGGGTTTTATACATGGGTGACAGTGGCTCAAGTGCTTGAGTCAGCATCTGCTGCTTCCAAGGTGCATTAGTGTGGAGCTGGATTAAAAGTGGAATAATGGGGGCCAGCACTGCAGCATAGTAGGCTAAGCCTCTGCCTGTGGCACTGGCATCCCTTATGGCTGCTCCTCTTCAAATCCAACTCTCTGCTATGGCCTGAGAAAGCGGTGGAAGATTGCCTAAGTGCCTGGGCCCCTGCAGCCTCTTGGGAAACCCAGAAGAAACGCCTGGCTCCTGGTTTCAGATCAGCCCAGCTCTGGCCATTGAGACCCTTGGGGGAGTGAACCAGCAGATGAAAGACCTTTCTCTCCATCTCTCCTTCTCTCTGTCTGTAACTCTACCTCTCAAATAAATAAAATGTTTTTTAAAAAAAAAAGTGGAATAGCTGAGACTGGAACTTGCAGTCCAGTATGTGGCGCAGGCTTCACAAGCTGTAGCTTTAGCCAGCTGGATCACAATACCAACCCCAGATCTTTATCAATTCTTTCGCTGTACCAACATTTGGTTTGGTTTATTGTTTTTCTAGGTCCTTGAGATGCATTGTTAGGTTGTATATTTGATGACTTTTTCTTTATCTTGCTCTTCCTTTTTGTCTTTTCTTTTTTCTTTTTTGATTGAAAGGCAGAATGACAGAGAGAGAGGGAGACAAAGAGATGTTCCATCTGCTGGTTCATTCCCCAAATGAATGCAGCTGCCTGTTCTGGGCCAGGCTGAAGCCAGGAGCCTAGGACTCCGTGTGCATCTCCCACATGAGTTGCAGGACCCAAATACTTGGACTGTCTTCTGCTACGTTCATAGGCACAAGCTGTACAGCTGACTCCTTAGATGGCCTCAACAGCTAGGTCTGGGCCAGACCAAAGCCAGGAGCCAGGAACTCCCTCCATATCCCAGAAGGGTGTCAGGGGCCCAAGCATTTGGACCATCATCTGCTGCTGTTCCAGCTGCGTTAGCACGGATCTGGATTGGGAAGCAGAGTCACTTGAGACACTAACCTAAGATCCCAAATCAGCTGTGATTTAACGCACTGTGCCACAGCGCCCCCTTGTTGCCTTCTTATTAGAACACTAAAAGTAGGCACTGTGGTCACCTTGCTTCCTTGGCTTCTGTGAAGGTGGGAGATGTTCACCTGAATATCTTACTCAGCAGCCGTTTGGTCCTTCCCAGGGAGAAGTTTTCAAAGTACAGTTAGTTTAGCCTTTTGACTCTAGAAGTTAAATCATTTCTTAAACAAGAAAAAAATATACATTGATTTGTACTCTCTTGAACTGCTGAGTATATTTTAAAAATGATTTCAACTCTTGATAGTAAAGATTATTATGTATCTTTGTAAGTAATCAATAACTTGAGAAGATGCAGGAAGTACCTTCCCATCATTTACATTTTTTTGGTTTAGTACCTCTTACATTCATATGTAAGATTGTCATACATCTCATTTAAATAATAAACAGTGGTTCAGAGTATTAGAGGAGAGAGTGATAGTGGGACACAAGTCTTCTTTGGGCAACAAGATTTAAAATTCAGAAATTTGGGTTCTAGTCAGACTCATACAATAAAATTTTGTTTATTTTGTTGTGTTTAATAATATGAGCTGATTGGAATCAATTAATCTACTGGCAGTTCTACTACAGATAAGGGGGTTCAACCTGAAACCTCCCCCCCTCCATGCCAGCGTCTGAAATTCCCAAGGCCTAGGTATTTTAATTATTTTTCCAGTTTCCTGCCTCAGTAAGTAGCAGAGGAGGAAGCAGGGACTAGAATTCAGCTTTCTTAGCTGATGGCATTGCTTTCCTGACTTCATTTTGTCGCCTGTACTTTGTTGTGAATCTGTAATTATATGATACAAACTTTGTAAGTTCTTAAGAATAACTACATGATTTAGGGAAGCAAAATGGAAAAAGTACAAGGAAGTGAGACAGAGTTGACATCTTAGCTCTGCCACTTACTAAACATATAACCCGAGGCAAGGCAACTAACCTCTCTGATTGCTAATTACCTCATCTGTAAAGTGAGATTTTCAATAGCACCTATGTCATACAGCTGTAGTCACCTATAAATTGTGTGGCACCCCTGGCCCCATTACGTAACATATAGTTAGTAGGTAACAAGTTTTCTTTCTTCATATGTCCTTTCCCTCTCCTTTCTAAAGTATGCTTTAACTTTCAATCAGCTGTTTCACCTGATAAATTTGACCCTTATCTCAAAAAGTTTTTTTAAAAAAATTAGTTCTAAATTGATAATAAATGAGTATTTTAAGAATCTGATTTATTTACAATTACTGTAGCTTATATAGTGTGGATTTTTATGTAACCTGTTCTTATATTGAGTCTAACAATCTCATTAGCAGATGTTCTTATTTCTAGTTTCTGTAATTGCTCCAGAAGCACCACACCTTGATAGTTATGACTTCAGGAAGTACAATGTGTGTGACCTTGTAGTTTTCAGAAACCAAACACAAAATACTACCTTTTGTTGTAATCTCCACAGTGGAGACACTTTTGGGAGGAGAAAGAAACATTTTTGAAGGATGAACATGTTTCCTTGACAAATGATAGAACTGGTCAGTATCTGTTTTTCTATATTGTATGGGTATAATCTCTCTGAACTAATTGGTTACTTAAGACTCTGAAATTATTACCTTCCATTTAAAAAAATTAGCTGATTTTTGGATCTGTAGCCTTACATTAACTTATTTTTGCATTTATAGTCTTGAATTAACTAACCAAGCTGGTTTGACTCTGCTGTTACAGTGTGAGTTCCTTTCCTTCAGAAACCACTTCCAAGCCATTTTGATTATCTTCTGCCAGATTGTAGGGGGAAAATTGTTCAAGCTTGTTTATTTACATTTTCATCTATAAGCCCCATCATCCAAGGCATGGCAGTGTTTATCTTTGAGTAGACAGGCATTCATTTGAAACATAGGACAAGCTGCTCTGAATCAGTCCTGTCCCCTACACAGACTTCTTTTTTTTTCCCTTTTTTTTTTTTTTTTTTTTTTGCTGGTGCTGTATTCCAGGTTGAAATGCCTTCCTGTCAGTGCCATGGGTCACTGCTGGTAATATATATTAGTGTGTTGTGTGTTGTAGGTGTGGTGGTAAAAATACATAACATCACTTAACATTATTCGGTCAATACTACTGAAGTAATTTGAGGAAATATTGCATACATGTTCAAAAGTAGTGAATTTTTTAAAAAATTTATAAAAACTTCTGTATTTATTTACTAGCCTGCTTAGTAGTAATATATTGAATTCTACTTAATTTTCATTATCTGATATTTGACTTCACAGCAGGTTGTTATACTCAAAAGTAAGGTTTAAGGGAGAAATTTTCAAAGAAATTTTATTAGAAATTGAATTTTAATATTTGTCTATTCTGTATACGCATTGCCTTGCCTGTTGGGACACAGTGGCAGCAGTGAGTTTTCTTCTTTATTTTTAATCCGGGGCTTTCAAGTACTTTTCAGAGCTCTGTCTCTCTGTCTCTCTCTCCCTACTCAAGAGAATCTATCTTCAGTCATCTTGCACATCTTTCTTGTACTTCCGTTGTAGACAAGCCCCTGTGTTAAAACTAATAGACCCAAAGGGATGAAAACACAAACTCCTCCTACTGTACTGCTGCTGCTTTAGCAGGAGAGAGAAGCTTGGAAATAACGAGTGCAGCTGGTAACGGTGGTTACAGGGGGGGCTTTTGTCAAGACTCTGGAAAAGACCAAGTGGGGTGATTGAAATTAAATGGTACTTGGGAGGAAGATCTGTTTGCTCAGCACTCTAGAGGGGCAGGAGTTTGCAGGGAGGTGAGTGATATGAACACAGTCTTCGTTTTCTGCTCTTTAGGAATGCCTTCCTTTTGGTTTCTTCTGCAGTGTTAGAATGGGCTAGATTTAGTTTTAGTTTAGTCAATGACAAAATTGTACCTTACTGATGAAGATAGCTAATGTGACCCCACAAGATGGGTATTCACATAGCTGAGTATCTGTTTCATGTGGTGACAGTGTTACTTTGGAGGAACTGCTATTTTGATAATATTGAAGTTTTAAATTAAGCTATATTCAAATCTTATCAAAATATTTAACTGAGAGTTGAAAATGAGATCCCATACTATGTGAAATATTTGATAATGGGTATTATATGCCTAGATATATAAGGAACATCAGTAATGTAGCTATTATATTTTAAAAGATAGCCTGTTACTGAGAAACCTTTTGAAATTTAAAATATGTCCCAGTATCATCTGCACATAGGGATATAGTTTTCATTCTAGTTATGACAAATGGTATATATGACAAATGAGAAAGGTGTATAGATTTGATAATTCTAAAAGCTAATGTACAGTAGTCTCCCCTTACTCCCTAGTACATTCTAGTTATATGTACAGTAGTTGAGTCTGGTTGACATATTCTCAAACAGTTCCCAAGACTTCATTCTAATCAACCTGTTCAGGTTAGGAAACTAATTCAGGTGTGTGCCCTTTAGAAGCAAAACAGGATAGTTGCACACTCTGAAGTCTCACCTCCTTTTAAAGTGTGCTTCAAGTTCTTAAAGTTTTCTTGAACAGCACAATTCTGCTATCATAGAACTAGACACAGACTTCTTGTTCTTTGGATTTTCTTTAGTGCACAGGAGTAAGTTCACACTCTCCAAGGTAACTACTGTTTGCTCTACGCTTCCTCTGTGTTACCACACCTAGAACCTACCGATCTCCTTTGTACTTTGTAAGTCAAACTTTTTTCCCATGTGAGAGATTTGAGAGAGCGTGGAAGGGAGTAGGAGAAATGAATAAAGCCAAAGTGGTTTGTTTAGTGTTTTTGCTGCTGCCCCTGTTTCTCCTATGCCATCAGGGCTGCTGCTGGATTCTGAAGAAGGAACACCATTTTCCTGCCTCTGTATCCCTGGATGCCGTTTCTATTCATAATATTTTATTTATTCAGTTGAGAAGCAGAGATAGAAAGAGACAGAGGCAGATACAGAAAGAGCATTCCCATTTACTGGTTCACTCCCCAAGTGACTGTCATGGCCGGAACCAAAGGCAGGAATCCATTCCAAGTCTCCTGCATGTGTGTGTGTAACAAAGTAATTTTGCCATCACTTCCTAATTGTTCTACTTTAAAAGGATCTATAGAAAAATGAGATTTTTTTGGGTGCTAAACCTCAATTTTCTGATAATATTTCTGGGAACATCTGTTTGGTTCATATAAAGATATCTGTGGTCATATAATTAAATTTTTATGGCATTCATTTTGGGAATACTCAAAGTATTAGGAATATGAATAACACAATAGCAAATTTAATACACCAAAGGTAAAATCAGGACCAGATTTAGGTTCTATTAAAGTATTTGAACTTTAAAATAGTGTAAAATTTTCGCAGAAGGGTCACTTATAGCTAACATTACACTTTTGATGAAAATTTAATTTGGAAAAGGAAATAATAAGAAAATGGTTAATCTTTTATTGTGATTTGAAGAAACTATTTTTAAAAAATTAGTGAGAAAGGCCGGCGCCGTGGCTCAACAGGCTAATCCTCCGCCTTGCGGCGCCGGCACACTGGGTTCTAGTCCCGGTCGGGGCACCGATTCTGTCCCGGTTGCCCCTCTTCCAGGCCAGCCCTCTGCTGTGGCCCAGGAGTGCAGTGGAGGATGGCCCAGGTGCTTGGGCCCTGCACCCCATGGGGAGACCAGGAAAAGCACCTGGCTCCTGGCTCCTGCCATCGGACGAGCGCGGTGCGCCGGCCGCGGCGGCCATTGGAGGGTGAACCAACGGCAAAGGAAGACCTTTCTCTCTGTATCTATCTCTCTCACTGTCCACTCTGCCTGTCAAAAAAAAAAAAAAATTAGTGAGAAAAATACTACTCCTGGGACTGGCACTGTGGTGCAGCTGGTTAAACTGCTGCGTATGGCACTGGCATCCCCTATGGGCACCAGTTCAAATCCCGGCTGCTCCAACTCTGATTCACGTCCAGCTAATGCTTTTGGGAAAGATGGTGCAGTGGAAGATGGCTCAAGTGCTCAGGCCCTTGCACCCATGCTGGAGACCCAGATGAAGTTCCTGGCTCGTGGCTTTAGCATGGACCAGCCCCAGTCAATGCAGCCATTTGGAGAGTGAACCAGCAGATGGAAGATATCCTCTCTCTCTCTCTCTCTCTCCCCCTCTCCCCCTCTCCCCCTCTCCCTCTCCCTCTCCCTCTCAAATAAGTAAACCTTTTTTTAAAAAGAGTGGAAAAATACTCTTCTCACTGGAGTACCAACATTCATGAGAAACAGACAGGACCGAAGCCAGCTATCCACACCACTGATTTCTGTGCTAGGTCAAGTGATGCGATGTCTCCCATGTCTCCCCCAACACTTTCCCTCACTACAGTGCTCGGTATTACGGAAGGGTTTCCTCTACTTTCATTTGGATATGCTTTAATGACATGTGTTATTTCAAGGTCACATTTCTAATAGTTTTAGGGTGAGTGTTGCAGCACAGCAGGTTAAGCCACCCCTTGAGATGCCCGCATTTGTATCAGAGTGCCGAGGTCAAGTTCTGCCTCTGCTTCTAATCCAGGTTCTTGCCAAGGCAAGTACTTTCCTGCCGCCTATGTGGAAAACCTAGATGGAGTTCTTAGCGTCTGGCTTCAGCCTGGCCCATCCCCTGATGCTGTGATCATTTGAGGAGTGAACCTGTAAATAAATCATCTCTCATTTACCACTCAGCCTTTTAAATAAAATAAATAAACCACTTTAAATTCTAATAGCTCTAACCAACCAGAATATAATCAGAAACTTATAAATAGAGGAGAAATATTTGAATGGCTGAAAGGTCTATTTATTAAAGTATATTTCATCACAGGAAGGCCTTACCAATCAATCCTATTTTCTTCCATTTAGTCTTATTTCTCATTTCTCCCTTTATTTAAATTTAAGAAGATGATAGTTTATGATATTGAAATAGACTGAAATATACACTAAGTGTAAAGTCTGAGCAAATGGCAAAGGTGTATAGGTTTGACAATTCTAAAAGCTAATGTACAGTAGCCTCCTCTTACTCTCTAGTACATTCTAAGACCTCAGGAGTGTTGTGTGCATCAGTAGATGCATGAAACCACAGAAAATTAATCTGTTGCCCTCCCAACTAAGTCCTTACTATCAGACACTATGGCTGAAACGTCTGTAATGTTAGGCACAAGGCTAAAACTAGCGTGACATTCCTTTTCTTCCCTCACAAGATCACAGATCAAAGATGCATCCCTAATGTAGGTCAACCTCAGGGTATTTTTTTTTTATTAAGTCAAACTGTTTCACCTTTTTAATTTGCTTTTCTGTGAGATTACCTGAATTACCACATCACTGCTCTTGTGCTTTGAAATCATTATTAAACAGAATAAAGTTTCCTTGAGCATAAGCATTATAACTCCCCAACAGCCAATCTGAGGACTGAAATGGCTCCCAAGTGGCTAATGGGTGATAGTGTGCACAGCATGGATGCACTGGGCAAGACAGAGTAAAATGGTGTGAGATTTCATCACACTACTCATAACCACGTACAGTTTACAACTCTGAAATTGTTCATTTCTGGAATTTTCCATTTAATATTTTTGGATCCTTATTGACCAGGCATAACAAGCCATAGAAAGTGAAACTGCAGATAAGGGGAAACTGCTGTATGAGCATTAAATAGATTGGGTACATGAGCATAAGAGAAATGCCTCTGAAAATAGAATGGAGAGGTGTACAGAAAAAACCATTATTTAATGTAAGGACACATAGCTGTGTATCATCCAAATGTACTCCACATGTGGACAAAAATAACTTAAGTTTTGAAATGTATTGATACTTAGAACATTTTTGTGTAGAGGGGAAAACATCACTTCTGTGTGGCATTCATTGGTGTTTCATCATGCCAGATAGTTGAGAAATTCCTGTATGTAAGCATTTTTTAAATTAATGGAGTGTTAAAAACTATAATAAAAATCTGAAATCCTAAAGTTTCCATTGTGAATGCATTTTGTATTTCACATGAAGGATGTTTAACCAGTAAAGTCTATGCAGATCTTCCAAAATCTAAAAAATTGGGAGCACTTCTGAATCCGAACCATTTTGGATAAGGGATGTTCACCTTGTAATGGTGTTTAATGAATTCTTTTAGGAGGCTGAGGTGGTGATATGCATCTCCAGAATTGTTTATTGAAATATGTTAATCCCAACAAATTTGAAGTCCATAATTGACCTTAAACTAAAGCTTATCACATGACCCATTTATTTTCTTTTTAACCTGTCCTTTCTTGGTTCTTTTAGACAGTCTGTTGCAGAGTCTGGTCAGGGTCTTCCCAGCTCTGCCCACCATTGGTACCTAATAGAACTAACACTGCTGCCACTGAAGAAGGACTTTGCTCACTTTCACATGTGTATGTGAGAAGAGGTTGCTGAGAGGAGGCAGTGGCCTGGAGGTGGTGGTGGTGATAGATGGATGTACCATGGGAAAAGGCAATGAGAAAGACAGGAAAGAATAAGAAACTGCTACATATGTACCTGATAGTTCTTACTAGTGCCACTATGCACTTAGAATTACAACATACTGTGTTAAAGCAGCTTTTAAGGAATTACCTTGATTTATTTGACCACAGGTATTAGTTAACTTTAAAAAATGTTTTTTAAAATTGATTTGTATTTAGTCACACAGAAACACACACACACACACACAGAGAGAGAGAGAGAGAGAGAGAGAGAGAGAGAGAGAGAGAAAGCTTAGATCCCCTAGTTGGTTCCCCACATGCCACAGTGGCCGTCAGGCCATCCAGACACTGGAGCTGAGAACCAATTCAGGTCCCCTCCTAGGTGGCAGGGACCCAATGACTTGAGCTATCACCTGCTGCCTCCCAGAATGTACATTAGCAGGAAGCTAGAAATGGGAGTGGAACTAAGATTCAGATCAGACACTGATGTGTTTTCTGGGCATGTTCACTGGCTTTTTAACCACCAGGTCAAATGTCTGATTCCTTTTACTTTTAATGTTTGTTTTCTTTCTCCAGGTGTACTGCATATGAGTATGTATCATATGTATATTTATCTTTATATTCCTTGAAACTTAATAGTTTCTCTTTAAACCCGTGTGTGTGTGTGTGTGTGTGTGTGTATTATCAGTGTTAAAACATTTTGAGCTTCCCTGTCCAATATGGGAACTATTATCCATATAAATTTTGATTTAAATTAATTAAAATCAAATATGTGATTCTTCAGCTGCATTAGCCATATTTCAACTTGTTAGTTACTATGTGTGATGAGTGGTTACCATTTTGGACAGTTAGTTATAAAACATTTCTGTAATCTCAGAAAATTTTGTTGGATAGTGATGATGTAGACTTGTACAGTGAATGATGGATTCATTTAAAATATAACTAATTTTCATCTTTAAAAAGAAAGTATTTTTCACAAACATATATTTCTATTTGTATGATATCCCGTAAGTCCATCTAGTGTTGGAAACGTGCTTTAAGAGATAAGATGGAGGCCAGCATTAGGGCGCAGTGTGTTAAGCCACCACCTGTGACCCCAGCACCCTAATCAAGGGCATGTTTGAGTCCCAGATACTCTGCCTCCAACCCAGCTTCCTGCTAATGCCTGCTGGGGAAAGCAGCAAAGGATGGCCAAGATTTCCAGGCTCTTGGTTTGGGCCTTGCTCAGCCCTGGCTGTTGGGACCATTTAGGAGGTGGGCTCCTGGAAAGAAGATCTCCCTGTGTCTCTCTCTCTGTGACTCTACCTTTCAAATAAATAAAATGTCTTTTTTAAAAAAGAGAGATAAAATGACCTTTTAATTAGGACTTGGGATTTTACTAAATAAATGCCTGTTTTTAAATTCCCAGAAAATGATTTATTCTTGAACGTATAAGTATTTCCTTTTCAGTACTACTTACATTACAAACTGTTTGGCCAATTCTTTACCTTCTTATAGAAAGTTAGACATCAGGTTTATGCTGTTTATCCTACATACCAACGTAAATGAGGTCGGATGGCAGTATGAGGAGAGTGGGGGAGATATACAGAGAAACGTCTCAAAGGAGGGAATTTTTCCTGATGTATTTATTATATCAGAAATACCACGAGGGGCAAGTATTTAGCTCAGCTGTTAAGATGCCCACATCTCACATTGGAGTACCTAGCTTGGATCCCTAGCTCCAGCTTCCGATTCCAGATTCTAGCCAAGGTGCACTCTGGAAGACAGTGGTGATGCACAGAGTACTGGAGTCCCTACCAAACATATTGGAGCTGGGGATTGAGTTCCTGGCTACCACTTTAGCCTGGCCCAGGCCTGGCTCTTGCAGGCTTTTGGGGAATGGACTATTGGATGGGACCTCTCTTTTTCTATCTCTGTTTCGCCCTGTATCTCTCTGTCTCTCAAGTAAATTAAAAAAAAAAAAAATCAAAAGAAACCACAGAACTCAGAATAGAAAATTTATTCACTCCAGATAATTCACAGAGATTTCCTGGTCCAGGGTCCTTTCCCCACCTCATTCCTAATGTTGATCCTGTTTTTAAAAAATAACATGATGCCCTATTATATATTACATTTTTATAAAATTAAAAAGGTAAAAATTTTTCATAAAGTAAAACTTATGCAGATTTTCTTGATTATTTTTATAAAAGTTTCATTGAATTTCCCTCCTTTAATGTGACTTTAGAGGCTGCTAAACTTTATTTTTGAAAGATGTAATGCATATTTTTGTACAAAATCAGGCATTATATCTGACAGTCCCTGAGTTGTTTTTTTTTTTTTTTTAATTCAGTTCTTTATGTCCTTGTGGATATGGAGGTGGAATCTCAGGATTTCTCAATTCAAACCTTAACCTAAAATTGTCGTAACTTTAGCAGTCAGTCCTTCATGCAGTAAAGTGTTCTTTGCTTTTGTTTCGGTGGGGCCTCATCATATGGGAACATATTTTATCAAGACATACGAAGAAATCCATTTTAGGCTGCTGCATAATTGTGCATTCTGTTTTTATATGTATTTATAAATGTGTACGTGATGCGCCCTGATGTTTCATTATGGAGGGGAAAAAGCTTTAAATAAAAGTAAGTTTTAAAAATTCCTGATACAGGAAGCAAAAAAGCCAGTACAGTTTCTAATTGCCTTGTAGAGACTCTGAGTTCCCTCATTACCTGTGATTTAAGCTAAAAATGAGGTAATTACAGATAACATCAGTGTTTATCTGGTTGATCTTGGCACCTGCAGTCCTAACGTTGTAGCTTACCCATATCTGGTGCCACACTTTACAGTCTGATGCTGACATACTTAATTTACACTTCTCATATTTCCATTAATTTTAAGTTAGATATTCCTTCTTCTATTTGAATAGTATTTTTAAAATCGTACCTTTAAAATGGTATAAAAGTATTTACTTTTCCCTATGGAATATTGGAATAATTCTTTGCTAGAAGTCTTTCACTAATATATTTTATAAAGATTAAAAACATTCAGAAATTTACTGTCTCACTTTTTCTTTGCATTTGATAAAATGAGTGTGACATGATTAATACAGTGGTTTAGAATTGTATAAATGAACCTTTTAGTATCAAGTTCAGCTGTCTGACCTTTGGCTTCCTCAGCTTCAGATATTCCACCCATCTGCCTGTGACTGAGTCCTGCTTAAAGGTCACTTTCATCCTGCCCTGGCCTTTTCTGCTTTCTCTCTACTGATCTCAGTGAGATGAGTGTGATTGGTTGGCTGGCTGACTTTTGAACTGTGGGACTGGCTCTGAGAGCTGCCTTTGCCACACTGTCCTCTTAGCAATGGGTTCACACAGCCAGGATCTGTCCCCTGTCTCTGGAACTTGCTGATCTCGTCTGTTAAACACTCACTAATGTCATCATCAGTAGAAGCCCAGTGTCTCTCCTTAATCAAGTGTTGGAGATCTTCACTGCTAGACTGTATGACGTAGTCTTTACACTCTTTGCCAGGATTATAGTTTTTTGGCTTTCTTAAGTTAGATCCATAAAGACATTGATTCCTGTCCAAAAGATACCCAGAATTAGGATGGAAACTATCATATATGATACAGTAGAATTTTCTAAAACGTATTATCACATTTGGAACAATAATTCAAATATTTTCTATTCCTATATTAGTACATTATTTAGTCAATTATACATCATTTGTTTTTAAAACAATTAAATTTAGAAAATACTAACTAGTCTCATACCAATTTATGTTCATATCTTTGGAAAATATCAATATATTTAGGCATATATATCCCTTTGTAATCAGCTGCATTTCCTTATTATTTATATGTATTCATTGCATAGTCTGGTGGATTTGCGTGTCCTAGAAAACTCTTGGAGGAGATGGAGCTGTCTGAACAGGTCTTCTTATGGAGGAGGGCGTCAGCTATTGCTGTGAAAGTTTGATTGCCTGAGAAATGAAGGTGACATTCACGGCCATTGTTTGTAGTCAGGCACAGTGTCACAGTGTTCCTTTTCAGAGTCCTTCTCAGCATAGTGCCTCCATGACAGCCTCTGGTCCACTAGCATCAGTGTAGAAATGAAACCTACAGAGGGTGCCTCTCCCAACTTGGGTGCGGATTGTTTTCAGGGACCCGTGCCTGCAAGGCAGAATAGCTACCGCTAGACGGCACTCCAGCCTTTAAAAGGAATCCTTAAATGCCCATCCCTCTAAACTATTCCATTCAAGGCTTTTGCACACCTAAAAGACCCAGGTTATGAACCCTCCCAACAGCTGCTGTTAACCTACCTACACAGTGTGACTGGTGAAACCTTATCCCTGTGACCTTAGATGTGGTACTCCAAAATGAAAAATCTGGGGAACAAACCACAGATTTCAACCTTGCCTTGTTGCTAGAAGCAATTTTGCCCATGATATCTGGAATATCATGTGTCCCGTTAGTGTCTCTGGTCTTCCATCTTATTCCAGGGAGGTACCTTTTCTAATCGCCATTCTTTTTTTTCTCTCTCTACCAGTTATTCAGTTTTTTCTGAACTTTAGTTTCCTCATTTGGAAAGAAAGATTAAAAACACTCTCTGGGAAGGTTATTGTAGAGGGTAGAGGTGATTAAATAGATTTTTTGGCATTTTAATTACATCATTGTTAGAGTTTTGCTATTTATTTGTTCTCTCTCTCTCTCTCTCTCTCTCTCTCTCTCTCTCTCTTCCTTCCTCCCTTCCTCCCTCCCTCCCTCCCACACACTCTTTTTCTCCACATGTGTCTATTGTGAGTATTCAAAAAATTCATGGAAAATGTGTCTAGAGAAAGAACAATGCATGAATTTTGAAATTTTTGCACCAAAATAAACTTGTCCTTTTAAACAAAAAGATTTATTTATTTACTTACTTACTTACTTGAAAGAGCTGCAGAGAGAGAGAGAGAGAGAGAGAGAGAGAGAGAGATCTTCCATCTGCTGGTTCACTTCCAAGATGGCTGCAATGTCCAATGTTGGACCAGGCTGAAGCCAGAAGCCAGAAGCTTCTTCCGGGTCTCCTCCATGGGTACAGGGGCCTAAGGACTTGGGCCATCCTCCACTGCTTTCCGAGGCACATTAGCAGGGATCTGGATTCAATGTGGAGAAGCCAGGACATGAACCAGCTCCCACATGGGATTCCCGCATCATGAGTGGCAGCTTTACCTGCTGTGCCACACTGGCCCCTAAATTTGTCTTTTAATTCTATTTTCTATGAACTTTTTGAAGTACATATATATATATATATATATATATATGCTGAAAATTCCACACCTGACTCTTTGATCTCCCCCATTCTTTTTCCACGTGTTACTGAAGTTCAGGAGAAGGCCCACTATTCATTTTACGATGTATGAAGCTTTCATTTGGGCCTAGCTCCTCTAGAAGTGCTAAACCTTTCAGCATTTTTCCTTCTGCGGTCCGTGTAACCGCTAATAGCTTGAGACGTTCCTAAGGTGCTGCGATTATTTTATAACTTCGGTTTTAATTTTTGAAGTATGAAACCATTTTTCTCTCCTCTATACCTATTAGAGTACTTTGTATCAGTCATATTATTATTTGTTTATACAGCCTTTGTTCCACTCCCTTCACTTAATCCTTTAAAAAAAAACCTCTATGAATGCCAAGGACATAGCAGGTACTTAATAAATGTTTATTTACCACGTGCCACAATTTATTGATGAAACACTATTCCATGTTAGGGAAAGACAATGAGTAGATGGTCTTGTGGCCTTTCTGCTCCTCTGTTGTTAGAGCTCTCCATCAGTGGGAGATGTTGTGCCTTAATTAGAACTGTGAGTACCCGTGAATACATTTAAATGATTGTAAATTTCAGAGATAATGTTTCCAATTCACATGCCTTAGTCTCCTTTTCTCTGTACCAACACTGTAATCAAGGTACAGGGTCTTATTTAAGCTAACAAATAATTATCCTTCATTACATAAGTAGTGTGTAACTTGACCTTAAAAGCCTGCTTAACTTGACAAGATGGCAATGAATTTAGCCACCAGCTGTGCCTACATGTACTTCCATAGTTTCTTGGTACCTGAGAATAGGTCTTTATTTTGGAAGACTGAGGGAGTCATTCATATTCTGACTAGTATCCAGAATTATTAGTGTTTCCAGGCCATAGCACTGCAAGATTTCACATGAATTTCTGTCGGAACTCAAAATACTTTTGAATCTGTGCCTTTTGTTCCTTTTGCTCATAGACCTACAGGTATTCATGCATTTCTGAGATGTGTTCCTCTGATGTGCATATGTGCCGATTGCTTATCCTGCCTAAATTATTACCAAAAATTGGATGAAAACAAAACTTCAACAGTATGAGATTTGAGTGTATATGAAATTGTTTAGAAGTAGAAAATATTTAAAGTGCTATAAGTAATCCAAATGATTTAAGATGGTTAAAAAGAAAACAAACCAAGATTTCATTGAATATTTCTTTGACCTTAGAGTGATTAAAGGTTTCTTAACAATAGAAAAAGCAACAAAAAACCATAAAGTTACATCTAAATTATACATGAATTAAAAACCTTCAATGTTTTGAAAATCTAGACAGTTTGATAAAAAAGACTTCTGGCTGATAAACGTGTGATGTCTTTGATGTATGAAAGACTTTCCTCTTGGATCAATAAGGTATACTAAAATAAAAGCAATATTATAATTATTATTAAATAGTGTTAATTTTTTAAAAGCTTTATTTGTTTATTTGAAAGGCAGAGTTACAGAGAGAGGGGGAGAGAGTAAGAAAGAGATCCTCCAGTGGGTGGTTCACTCCCCAAATGGCCACAAGACTAGGGCAGGGCCAGGCTGAAGCCAGGAGCCAGGGGCTTCGAGCTTCCAGGTCTCCCACATGGCTGCAGGGGCCCAAACACTTGGGCCGTCCTCTTCTGCTTTCTCAGGCCATCAGCAGGGAGCTGTACCTGAAGTGGAACAGCCAGGATAAGAGCTGTTTACCCATGTGGGATGCTGTTATTGTAGATGGTGGCTTTACATGCTATGTCACAACACCAACCCTCATCAACAATATTAACTTTTAAAAGCATTTTGTGTTGGATATCCTTCTCCAGACTTTTCATATATTCTTTTAGCTTTCATTATAATTCTTTGAATAGATGCTATTACTCCATTTCACAGTTGAAGAAATTAAAATGCTCTTATTACTGCAATTCAAATGGGAGGCTAAGTAACTTGTTTATGCTGCAACAGCTAGTAAATTGTGTACTGTTCTTAACTGTAGGACTGGTTTTGTTGATTCTGGAGTGTGGCTTTGTTTTCCATGCTCTTAACCATTATCCTGTACTGCCTAAAATGGGCAAAGGACAAGAAAGGAAATTTTTAAAACATGAGATAAAATGACTCCCAAAGCATGAGCCTTTTGCAGTTTCACTAATAAATGCAAATTTAAATTAAAATACAGTGTTTTTTCTTGCTAATAGGGTGATAACAATAAGAAATTCTTGTGGCATGGTGGTGGAAATGCATGCATTTCAGCATGGGGTTAGAATGTGTGTCCCTGTTGGCGGAATGGATATGATTGAGGATAGATGTTCCAGGTTAAGGCTGAAAACCCTGCATCTGCCAGTAGGGAGTGGGCCATTGTCTTTGGTCGCACTTCTGGAGGTCAGATGTTTGAGCTTCTCGTGTTCAGTCGGTTATATTCATGGCTGTTAGCGTAGTATGCAAGATTGTCCTTTCCCCAGATGAATAGGGTCTGGTGGGTGTGACTGCATGTACATGTGTACAGGATGACTAGAGGTGACAGTGGCTTGCTTTTCAGCAAGTCTCTCAAGATATTGTTGCCAGGGTTTCCGCATTGATGATACATTTTAAATTACAGGCTTATTTGGGGCACGATGGAATTTGAGAGAAAATTCGTAAAGCTGATCTTACTTGCCTCCACTGTTGACAAATGATTCTTAATGTCTGATTTGGTGCAGAATGCAGGGAATATAGGTCTAATTCCTTTATTCAAACTCAGTAAATGGTTTGGGACAATTAATTTCCAATTGTTTCCCAGTAGAGCAGATTTACTTGTATATTAATGAGGCACAGGTGTTAGGCCCCTGGTGTCTGCATGCCTGGGAGGCATATTTCAGTTGTTTATCTACTCAGCCATAGGTACTGCAAGGTAGTCAGGCTTGCCTTGAACAGTTTTTACAGTGAGGCTTTTTAATTTTTTGATGCTTTTTTCAAATTTGCCCGCACCTGTTAAAATTTTAAAACTGATCATGTAGAAAGAAGTTGCAGAGATTTCAATAGTGAATAGCAATAACAGCTAAAGAAAGTAGTCTTATAATACTTAACTGCCCAGCCTAACATGAAAGAGAAACAAGTTTATCTACACGAATATTTCATGTGAGAATTCAGTGTGATCAACAATTCACCTTTTTGTGTGTATTTTTTGAGGAAATATGTCGTTGGCAGTCAAGTATTTATTTGGAGTCAAGTATTTATATTAATATTCATTTTTTTGTTTATTCACTGAACTGCACTACCAGCATTTTAGTGGAGATAGAATAGCCTCCTTAGACATTATGAATTTCAGTCGCTGGCATAATTATAGCTATCTACATATTCATTAAATCTACAGAAGAACTGTGTCCAAACAGACAGCCATGCATTCAGAAACAGTACACAACTAAATATACACGTTTTAAAAGTTGCGTTCCTTAGGCTTGTTTAAAATTAATTTCCTGTAGCATTCCTCTCTAAGCAGAAGAATTCTAACAAAGGGATTCCCGTACTTTGGTTTCTTTCCTGTAGGAAAGAATGGGAAGAACTATTTGTAAACAACAATTACTTGGCAACAATAAGGCAGAAGGGGATTAATGGGCAGCTGAGAAGCAGCAGGTTCCGCAGCATTTGCTGGAAGGTAAGAAGAAAATATTTATTTACAGTTTGTGATTGCAATAGATCAACACATTACCTGATGCCCTGGAAGATTACCCATGAAGGGGATCGCTGAATTTTCCAAGAGACTTCACTCCCAGTGTTTGGCCATTCCTGTTTATCTTTCACAGGACATTTCCTAATGAGATTGAACCACCTTAGTCCTGAGTAACTGGTGATGATAAAGCAATCATTTGAAGTAACCATCTTTTCTTCGATGGTGCAAAAATCAGAGCAACACTTCTGTGTTCTCCAAAAATGTTTGCAGAAATCCTTGAGCTGGGCAGGAAAGGGAGGGGGCAATTAGCTTTCAGGTTCTTACTGTATCAAGTGTCAT
Organism: Sylvilagus floridanus; assembly: GCA_949820135.1. Lineage (NCBI taxonomy): Eukaryota > Metazoa > Chordata > Mammalia > Lagomorpha > Leporidae > Sylvilagus > Sylvilagus floridanus. The sequence continues at coordinate 160,361,212 of OX463244.1, read as the reverse complement.
CATTTAGTCATCCTCGCTTTTCTTTTCATAAATAGAGGATCGAAAGAATTTTCACATTTCTTTTGTTGGAAAGCACAAAAGTCAAGGCAACAAGAAGTAGAAGGAAATTGGGTTAGTGTCTTGGAAGGAAAGAGCCTGTGGTTACCAAAACTGGTAATGATAATCAGCAGCTATTTTTTTAATTGCTTTGAAATAGTATCCCCTTTTGTTCTCCAAAAATGAATTAATTGGGATTTAGACTGGTTTCTAAAATGACTTCTACTGAAAGTTTTTAGGATTATCTGCATAAATTGAGCATACTGTGTCTGTGCAAGTAAAGACAGTAAGAAATGCATGATATATGGGACAGTTTTAGATTTAATAATTTAGATTTAATAATTAAAATACATTTTTCTTCCGTTATATGCAGGCAGCAAAGGCAGGAGACCTGCTGCTAAAATATTTGTATACAAATATTTGTATACCACCCCCATTCCCTGTTGTTTAACTTTTAGTATTCTTCATTTGCTAAAAATAAACCCAAATCCAGATTTATTTTAATGTTTTATTAAACTAAATTAAATCAGATTTGTCTTTTTAAGAGTGCTTGTTTTCTAAGCTGATTGCCAGTTATAAATTACATTTTTGTTGTTATAAGAGGAATCACTTCGCCTTGCAGACTGTGACCTCTGTCCTCACACTGTTTTTCTCTACTCTTGACCTGTTTGTTTTAAAACAGAGCCTTATACCTAGAGTTGATTCATGGGACTTTGTGCTTCTTAATAACCCTGCCACTTCCATTAACATTGAAATCATACTCAAGTGTGATTCAAACCTCAGTAAATTTTTCTTTATTTTTAATATAAATGTGGAGAGGGTTTTGACATGAGACATCATAAATATCATAGCTCTTTTCAATTTGTAGGTGACTGAGTTTGGCCTAGTTTCACATTTTATTATGATTTGTATGAAGATTTTGTTGTTTTTTTTTTTTCTTGACAGCTATTTCTTTGTGTTCTTCCTCAAGATAAAAGTCAGTGGATAAGTAGGATTAAAGAATTAAGAGCATGGTATAGCAACGTTAAAGAAATAGTAAGTAAATTTAATTGATGTAATTGTTTTCTTGTGTATTCTATATGGGTCAGAGTCTCTGATCTTTGTGTTTTTTTCTTCCCCAGCATATCACAAACCCAAGGAAGGTTGTTGGCCAGCAAGATTTGATGATCAATAATCCTCTTTCACAGGATGAAGGGGTAAAGTTTGTATTCATCTCTCAGCCTCTTTTAGCTGTAGGAAAAGGCCAGTGTGACCATTTATCAGTCGTTCTGTGTTACAATACACAGTGTATTTCATGTCAGCTCTTTTCTTACTGTACATACGGCAATGCTAAAACCTGACGGAAATTGCCCGACAGTGTTCCGTAGGAGGTGTAGGAGCTCTTTCTGCGGAAAGGCACCGAGCGATGTCCCAGGGGTCTAGGAGAAGGATGGGTAACCAGCGAGCGTGAAGTTGACGCCAGAGCCAGGTTGCCAAGGCTGCAGGGGACAGGGTGGCTGAGGACAGACAAGGGTTCATCTTGAAGGCCTAACTCCCAGAGAGGAAGAAGTAAATATGGAGGAAGAAAGAAAATACAGGAAAAGATCAGGCCTACCTCTACTCCTATTCCAGGGAAGACTGGAGTCTACGCTCAAGATACTGTGTAACTTCTTGAATTGCTGCTGCTCTGATTTCTATTTACCTGAAAAAGGGGAGGGGAAATTTCTCTTTAATATATATTTTCCCTCGATTATATATATGAATAGCATAATTCAGTCCTTGGTACAGCAGCATAAAATATCAAGTAACTTTTTTTTAAGATTTATTTATTTATTTGAAAGAGTTACACAGAGACAGGAGAGGCAGAGAGAGGAGAGAGAAAGAGAGAGAGGTCTCCCATCTGCTGCTTCACTCCCCAATTGGCTGCAATAGCTGGAGCTGTGCTGATCTGAAGCCAGGAGCCAGGAGCTACCTCCCCGTCTTCCCACATAGGTATAGGGGCCCAAAACCTCAGGCCATCTTCTACTGCTTTCACAGGCCATAGCAGAGAACTTGATCAAAAGTGGAGCAGACAGGACTTGAATTGGCACCCATATGAGATGCCTGCACTTCGGGCAGCAGCTTTACCCACTACACCACAGCACCAGCAAGTAATTTTTAAAACTTTCCTTAAATTCACATTTTAAAATGTACATAGGGCCAGTGCCATAGCTCACTAGGCTAATCCTTCACCTGCGGCGCTGGCACCCCGGGTTCTAGTCCCGGTTGGGGCGCCGGATTCTGTCCCGGTTGCTCCTCTTCCAGTCCAGCTCTCTGCTGTGGCCCAGGAAGGCAGTGGAGGATGGCCCAAGTGCTTGGGCCCTGCACCCCATGGGAGACCAGGAGAAGCACCTGGCTCCTGGCTTCAGATAGGTACCACGCGCCGGCAGTGGTGGCCATTGGGGGGTGAACCAACAGAAGGAGGACCTTTCTCTCTGTCTCTCTCTCACTCATTGTCTAACTCTGCCTGTCAAAGAAAATGTACTTAAAACCTATTAAGTTATACAAAAACCTTTATAGAAAACAGTACATGCCTTTCGTAGTGCATTGGTTATTCAGGTCAGATTGAAGCTGGGAGCACTTGGCCAGTGGGTGCTACTGTAATCCTTTTTGTTGTTTAGGGGTAGTAGCAAGTACAGACCAGTCAAAACATTGTTCACTTGATATAGGTAATAGAAATTTTTTAAAATATAAGCAATAATAACAATCTGGAAAAATTGATATTAAAATAAGGATATGCTTTTGAGATTAAACTGCTTTAATAAAAATTATCATAAGCTCAGTTTTCTTATCTGAAATATAAAATAATTCAGGGAAGAGTAAATCTAGTCATTTAAAATAGTAAATTGGAGCAGGGCAGGTGTTCTAGCCTAGTGGTATACGATGCCATTTAAAACTCCTAGGGCCCATAGTGGACTACTTGAGTTTGTATTCCGGGCTGTGGCTCCTGACTCCAGCTTCTTGCCAATGTAGAACCTAGGAAGTAGCTGTGATCGTCCAAGTAGATGAGTTCCTGCCACCCAGGATAGACCTGGATTGAGCTCCTGACTCCCGGCTTCAGACCTGGCCTAGCCCAGGCCATTGCAAGCATTTGCAGAGTGAACTACCTGCCTCTTTCTCTTCTTCTTAAGTTTTTAAAAGTTATTAAATTGACATCATAAAAGTCAACAAAGGTGTGAGCTTATTTCAGTTGAATTGTTCTTCTTATTCCAGAGTCTTTGGAACAAATTCTTCCAAGATAAAGAACTTCGATCAATGATTGAACAAGATGTCAAAAGAACGTATGTAGAACTGTTTGCAAGTTATTTCTAACAATTCAAGTTGGTGTCACTTCTTTATAATTTTAGCAGAATACAAAATCCATAGAAGAGCCATACTTAATTAAATGCAGTATTCTACTTGTGTTAACAATAAAGTTTTTTAACCAAATTTTTAAATAAATATTATTTTCCATTCCCAGCATACAGATTCCTATGTTCCCTTTAAAAAATAAATTACATTTGTAGTGCTCTTGATCTTAAAATAATATTCAATCAGTTCTATCAGTGCCCAACAGTTATTTGAAGTCATGTGAATCTGATAAGGTTGTACTGTGTAGTCATTATATTGGTATTGCTAGAAAAACTTATCTCTTGCTATTTGTGTTTGAATTCCTTTCTTACCAAATGACTTTTTAAGTAACAACCGTTATTCTCATCCTTCTCATTTTTCTTCCTCTTGAGACCATTCATTTGTGTAAGCAGCCCGTTCTCTCCTCTGCTCAGTATTTCCATCATGAAAGAAAAGTTCATTTAGCTCGTGGGTAATGTCCGTAGCTATTAGATATTGGACTTCCTCATTCTTGGTCATCCAGTGGAAGCACATGGAATCTGTGTCAGAAGATCCTAGAGTGGCTTCTAGCTAATTTACTCTCTAATTGTGGACAGTTTACTTCTAACATCTTTCCTTCTCAGTTTCCTCTGATGGGTATGAAATGAAGGTAATAGTGACCACCTCTCAGGACTTTTGTAGATTAGTAAGTACAGGTTGAATATTCCTTCTCCAAAAGTTGTGGGTTCTGAAATGTTTCCGATTTTATAGTTTTTTGATTTTAGAATAGTTACATTGACTTTCCTGAGTCATCATCTCTAATCCAAAAATCCAGTTTTGGATTGGATTAAAGATGCTTAACATGTAGATGTAGTAATGCTAGTAAATTAGGTTCATGCTTTAAACTAGGCATCACATAAATATTAGTAAGGTTAATTTAATCACGAGGGCCTGGGACTAGCCATGGATGCAGTGTACAATGTCATGAGGACCTCCAGTGGCTTCCTCTACATCCTTCTGTAGCCTTACCCATGTGCTCTGATTTCAGCTCTTACTATCTGTTACAATACCCAGACCTCTGGATTTCCACATTCATCTCCTCCCTTGTACCAAACACTGAATAGTCAGATGGTGTGGTCTGCTGTTAAGGTTACCTGCGTTTTAACGACGGAATTTTCTATTTTAAAATGAAAATCATTCAGAGGAACTGAGAGTTCCGAGTAAGCACAGCTGTAGATAAGTGTGGATGCTGAGGGAGAGCATTTGGTTGGCTTGTAGGGGCTACTCTCAGAGGTGTCAGGTGTCAGTGTTTCCTCTCCCCAGGGTATAGTTCCAGAAAGTACATCATCATTGTGTTGTCACTCAAGAGACACACAAGAAATAGTTGAATAAAACAGAAAAAGACATTTCCTCATTAACCATGGAGGTATCTGGGCAATCAGGCAGTAAAGCAGACCTCATAAAATCAGAATGTGCAACACTGATTGTTAACCAAGCAGTAAAGGTATCTCTTTTAAAAAGTGCTAGGCAGTTATTGTTACAAATTTGACAACTTCAGATTGGTCTGTCTCCTAACAGGGATTATAATTAATCTCTACGCATGGATAATGGAAATGGAGGGACTGTGGCTACTATGCAGTCACACACTCAGATGCCATGGGAGAAGATTAGTTAAAAGAAACAGCAACCAAGGCGGAAGGATGGCGGTGGATAAAACTCTGATAGCCACACCAAACAGGAAGTGAGGTTGGGAGCTTGTTGACTCAGACATATCTGTTGCACAGTGTAATAAGAAAGTGTGTTTTTTTTTAATAAAAATTTTATTTTATTTTTTTGAAAGGTAGAGTGAACAGAGGAGGAAAAGAGAGAGAGAGAGAGAGAAAGAGAGAGAGAGAGAAATCCTTTATCTACTGGTTCACTCTCCAAGTTTTGCAATGGCCAGGGTTGGGGAAGACCGAAGCAAGGAATCAAGAGCCCCATCCAGGTGTCCCACATGGGTAGCAGAGGCCCAACGACTTGAGCCATCTTTGTCTGCTTTCCTAGGCATGTTAGCAGGAAGCTGGTTAGGAAAGGGATCAGCTTGGACTCAAACCAGCACTCTGCTATGGGAGGCCAATGTTGCAGGCAACCACTTAACCTACTATTTTCCAACACCAGCCCCAAGTGTCAGTTCTTGAAAACTATATTCTTTCAGCTATTTGGTTTTCTGTTTTCTTTTTTTCATAAAAATATAAAATATAAAAATATTAAGATACAAATACAGATTATATATAAATAAATTTTTCTCAAACCTATCTTCACCAGTATATTTTAATTAACATCGAAAGCCAAGATTCAGAGAAAGCACTTAGGAAATTCTATAGGTTCATGTGTAGCTAGGGGGCTTCCCTCTCTTTTCTTCCTTGAAGGCTGTCCATGGCCTTGTCCATGTTTAGAATGAGTCTCCAAGCCTCCTCTCCATACATGTTCCGGCAAAGAACTTAGTGTGTAAAGTAAAGTGGTCAGTCTTATTTTAAAGCCACCAAACTGCTTAATCACAAAACCTGAATTGCTTGAATAATTTTATACCGCGTGTCTTCATAAGGTGCAACATGCTCTCACGTCCATGTCTTTCAATCCAGTCTGTAAAGCAGTTCATAACATAGTAAGAGAAGAAGCAAAGTAGAGCTCAGAGAAGCTTGTACAGCGCTGTTTGTACCCTAGAATCTGTAATTAGAATTTTGACTTTGTAAAATGTACCTTGATTGTCTGTTATGTTCCAGTCTCATCTTTGCATAAGGGGAGCAGAGTGGCGAGTGACATGGCCAAGGTCCTCCTATCACAGAATGTGTATTTTCCTGTGGTGGAGGAGTAGGGCTGAGATGGACAGAAAGAGAAGGGTAACTGTTGCAGGTGGTAGTTACTCTGAAAGAATAAAGCAGGGTAGGAGGATACTTAGAATCTGCTAGAGGGATGGCTACCTTAGGACTTGTGATCAGAGAGCGCATCTCTGAACAAACGATAGTTGAGCTGAGATGTGAAAATATTTTAAAAGTTAGACATGTGAGAGTGTAGAAGGAGATTGTTCTGGCAGAGAGAATTGGGAATGTGAAGTCTCTCAATGAAAATGAGCTCCGTGTTGAGAGAAACAAAAGGAAGATAGGTGTGACCACAGCCAGCTGATTTATAGTGGGAGATCTGAGATGAGGGCAAAGGCTAGACAGAGTCTTACAGCAGTGAGAAGTTTGCATTTTATTTCCATTGCAATTGGAAGCTATTGGTGAGTACTGAGCAGGGGTATCTTACCTAAAAAGATCATTCTGGCTGCCGCAGTGGGATGAAGGTGAACGTGAGAACAGAACCTGGAATAGGGTCTAGGAGCCTATTGGCAGTGTTCCAAGTCAGGTAATGTTCGTGACTTAAACTAAAGACCGGGAGTAGAGAAATGAAGGATATAAAGCTGATAGTTTTAAATACAGGTTAGAGGATCGTTAGACGTAACAGTCCTATGTTCTTTAGTTTTATTCCGTTTTTATTGCTATTTCAAGTATGTTTGCTTCCTACGTACAGTCTCTTAATTGTTTAATTTTTCTCTTCGGGTCTACTATCTTTCCACATCCAGTCCTGTCCATGTATTGTAATCACACTGCTCCCAGCACATTTGCAGTCTTGCTACTTGCCTACTTCAGAACCCTCTGTGACCCCCCATGGCCTGCACACACATGAGTCCTAACACAAACTCAGTTCCCTTTTAGACCAGTGATCCCAGCATTACTCCATGAGCAAGTGTTAGGCTTTCCTTTTTCAGTGCTTTGGAATATTCCATACTCCGCCCTGCTTCCTTCTACTGCTCTCTGATGGATTCCTGACAATTCATTCTTCAAGGGCTGAGTTCATCACCACAAAGTATTTTCTAGTCTTGATAATTATAAGTAATCTGTGCTTATCTGGAGTTCACTGGCATTTTCTTAATGACTTCATAACGACATTTAGGGTTTTCTTTGGTCATGGGTTTATCTAGGTTCATCTGTCAATGCATTCAGAACATTTATGTTAATATCTTCAGGTTAGGAGTCACTAGAGTTGTGAAGATGAATACAACATGGACCTTTAAGAACTCCCAAAGTCTAATAGAGAAAGCAGGGAGAAAACAAACTTCAAATTCAGAATAACTGGTGCTTTAATAGAGGCAGGCTATGGGTACTTCAGAAAGCTCACAGACAGGAGCTGTTATGGCATCACATGAAGCCATTGCCTCCAATCCAGCTCCCCGCTCATGTGGCTGGGAAAGCAGCAGAGGACGATTCAAAGACTTGGGCCCTTGCACTTGTGTGGGAGAACCGTGTGGAGTCCCCGGTTGTTGGCTTCTGACTGGACCAGACCTAACTGTTGCACCATTTGGGGAGTGAACCAACAGATGGAAGATCTCTCTCTCTTTCTCCCTTCTCCCCTCCTCCTTCCCTCCCTCCCTGCCGGTTTAATAAGTAAATCTACAAAAAAGAAGGAAGTTACTAATATCAACCTTCTAGTATAAGTTTAAATAAGATCATTTGACTTTATGAGATGTGTTTTTGTCATTATTATTGATTTTTTAAAAATATTTATTTTATTTGAAAGAGTTACAGAGAGGAGGAGAGACAGAGAGATCTTCCATCTGCTGGTTCACTCCGCAAATGTCCATAATGGCCATGGCTGGGCCTGTCCGAAGCCAGGAGCCAGGAGCTTCTTCCAGCTATCTCCACATAGGTGCAGGGGCCCAAGAATTTGGGCCATCTTCTATCACTTTCCCAGGCACATTAGCAGGGAGCTGGATCAGAAGTGGAGCAGCCAGCTCTCTAACTGGCACCCATCTGAGATGCTGGCACTGCAGACAGGGGCTTTAAAACCTGCTGAGCCACAGCACTAGCCACATTGTTATTGAATTTAATTGATTTGGATATGTTAGTGTATTAAATGTTACCTCTCCCTTCAACTAATTTTAATATTCTTTTATGCCACTTTCTTTACGGCCTCAAAGGGTTTTACATTGATTTCAATTAAGTGTTCTGTATCTCAACATAATGAATTTACTATTTCCATTTTTATTATTGAAAAAACTGATAATCAAAAGTAAATCAAGGAACTTCCAATTTACAGCATTTCTAATTCAAAGCTTCAGTTACATATTGTGAACAAGTTTTGCCATGTTTCAAAAGTTTTCACATTAAATGAAATGCAGCATTATTTAAAATTGTGAGAAATAATGAGTTCAAGAAAAAATATTATTTCCATATTAGTTGCCAAAGAAGTATGTTATTTGGTCTGTCAAGGTCTATTCTAAAAATATATATACAGCATCTATAACATCATTTGCAAATTAACATTTATAAGCTATTGCCAAATAGTCTCATCTTCAAATGTGTTCTCTCTCTCAAATTAAGTGATTAAAATTCTGTAACCTACTTTTATCATTTTAACTGACCATATTTAAACATTTATCTGATTGTTGGAAATGTTAGCCATTATCTTCAATTGTTAAGTCTTTTGTGTTTCTAGTTATTGTAGCTGACATTTTGGTTAGTATATTTGTCAGTTATTTTCTGTTTGCTATGTGAATATCCATGCCATGGTTAGATTTTTAAAGATGGAACATTCTCATTTAATGCTTAATTTTGTTTGAGGCTTAAATGTGGGCCAAACGTCAGAAATAATCTACTTAATCAAACTTTGATATTTTAATACTATCATCTGATATTTTTGGATTTTTTTAATAATTGCTAAAATTCTCTTTGTAAACTATAGACCTGTGCTGTCCAGTTGGATAGACACCAGCTATATTTGACTATTTAAATTTAAACTAAGTGTAAATTAAGTTTAAAATTGAGTCTTTATTCATGATAGCCATATTCAAATGCTAATGGCAACTGTAATGGGGACAGCATTATATATAATTCACTTTTGTATTGTTGCATAGTATATTTATTTCTAAATTTTTTATTCATGTTGGACTTTTACATTTGACCTATGCTAAATATCTTTACCTTTATTTGCTTTCTCTCTCTTTAAGAAAACCATGAATTTTTATAGTACATAAATTTTAGCTGTGTTTTTGGTAAATTGTAGTTATGTTACACTGTAGTATATGGCTGGAAACTGAACTACTTTTGAAAATTTTTTTTATTTGTATGAAAAAAAGTAATTTACCAGAGGTGACAGTGAGGTGTTACATTTTGTTTTGCTTTTTTTTAATTTTATTTGCTTTAAAGACTATCACCTTCTTAATTCTGATTTTGGAAGAAACACTTGCAATACTTTGGTCCATTGACTGTCCCACTTTACAAAGTTAAAATGTCCTAAATGTCGGTATATTTTACACAGTTTCCTCCAAGCCCCGTTTTTATTTAAATAAAAAATAAATTCCTCAGGGAAGGAGGATTTTATAAGCAATTTCAGAGCAGAATTGATTTTGGTGTGTGTTAATGCAGACAATCTGCCCAGTGTTAAAATGTTAAGGAGAAAAAAAAATACAAGCTGCCATATTCGTGTGATCACACCAAAATAGCAGCTTGTATTTATATTTTCAGTCTCCTCGAGGTGGACTGCAGGCACACATGAATGAGTGGATGTACTTGGTGTTGTGTTGTGATTTTATTTAATGTAGGCAGAGTACATGCTTGTGCATGCACGACCAGCCCTCACATATGCACTTGTTCACAGCCGAGAAAGTGAAAACTACAACACAAGCCGCTCTCTAAGAGTCGTCGGCAACCTGTGTGTGTGTTTTTTAAATATTAAAGAGGGAGAGAAACAGATTTTCAGGAATAAGAGAAGCAATTCTCTTGTCAAATGGCCTCTACTCTTTCCTTGTTTGATAGACAAGGTAAAAACAAAATAATTATTGTTGCACATATATGTTTAGTACTATGTGTTTTCCTCTACCACTCCTGTTTTAGTGTGTTTTTGCCATTTCTGTTCCATATAAGCTTGCAAATTCTAAGCATACATTTATACTAATTTATGAGCATTTTAAAAACCTTTACATTTTTTTAGTATCTCAGTGAAAATAAAGGTTTATTTGCTGCAGAGCAGACATTTCAGGGCTCTGGTGAGCAGCCTGGTGCCCTGATCTTTGGAACTGGCGAGCGATATACGTGGAGGGCAGCACTGCTGTGTTACACTGAGCTATGTACCAGCAGGATGTGTGCTCTGGACATCTTCTTTGTTTTAAATTAGCCAAGTTTGTTAGTTGTGGGCTTGTATGGTTAAGAGAAGGTAAAATCTGCTGGATGGTCAAGTACCATTCCATCCTGAAATGTTACCAGCAGCCATCCTGTGCTTGGGAGAATAACACAGTCTTTTCAGAACATTTAGGCAAGGTTGGAATTGAAGCTACTTGGGTATGTTGGGGCTAAGGTTTTAAATTTCTTTTTTTATTTAACCTTAGTTGTTGAAAAATTGCAAAATAAACTTTGTATTCCCAGTCATTACTTTCTTTATTAATTGCAACAACAACTCAAAGGCGGCAGCACCCTGCCCAGGATTCTCTCCTGCTTCACCTTCCCAGTCCTAGTCCCTGAGTGCACAGGCTGCATTTTCCTTTTCCTCGCTGTGTGTGTTTGTGGGTTCGTAGGTGTATTTGCTCAACAAATACTACTTGAGAAATTAGTACGTGCCAGCTACTGCCATGGAAGTTGAATATTCTTTTTTTTCCCCAAAGAAACCTTTTATTTAAGGAATACAAATTTCCTAAGTATAACTTTAGGAATATAGTGATTCTTCCCACCACACCCACCATCCCACCCATACTCCCACCTCTCCTACTCCTTCTTCTCCCGTTCCCAGTCCCATTTTCCATTAAGATTCATTTTCAATTAACTTTATACACAGAAGACCAACCCTATACTAAGTAAAGATTTCAACAGGTTGTACACAAACTCACATACACACACACACACACACACACACACACAAAACCTGAGAACAAGTTTTACAGTTAACTCTCATAATATAACACATTGAGGACAGAGGTCCTGCATGCAAGTTTGTGCACAGTGACTCCTATTGTTAATTTAACAATTAACGCTTTATGTATGATGTCAGTGACCACCTGAGGTTCTTGACATGAGCTGCCTAGGCTGTGGAAGCCTTTTGAATCCACAAACTCCATCAGTATTTAGACAAGGCCATAAGCAAAGTAGAAGTCTCCTCTTCCCTTTAGAGAAAAGTACATCCTTCTTTGATGGCCATTCTTTCCACTGAGGTCTCACTCACAGAGATGCTTCATGTAGGACATTTTTGCCACAGTGTCTTGTCTTTCCATGCCTGAAATGCTCTCCTGGGCTTCAGCAATTCTATTGAAGGCAAGACTGCACAATGTATAGAACTTTTTACCTACCATGCATTTTTTATTATATATAGTAAAATTACATGTATTTAAAATTATCTTTTAAATATGTATTTTCTCTTTTACATCTTAAGCTCTTTTTTTTTTTTTTGACAGGCAGAGTGGACAGTGAGAGAGAGAGACAGAGAGAAAGGTCTTCCTTTGCCGTTGGTTCACCCTCCAATGGCTGCCATGGCCGGCGCGCTGCGGCCGGCGCACCGCGCTGATCCGATGGCAGGAGCCAGGTACTAGGTGCTTTTTCCTGGTCTCCCATGGGGTGCAGGGCCCAAGCACTTGGACCATCCTCCACTGCACTCCGGGCCACAGCAGAGGGCTGTCCTGGAAGAGGGGCAACCGGGACAGAATCCGGCACCCCGACCGGGACTAGAACCCGGTGTGCCGGCGCCGCAAGGCAGAGGATTAGCCTGTTGAGCCACGGCGCCGGCCTTATCTTAAGCTCTTCTGTCTTCTGTTTTGTATCATCATATTCCCCATAGGAGCCATTTGTGTTATCAGTAGCTGTTTAGTTAAAACATTTCATTTTGCCAAAGAGAGAATGTGACCAGTAAGCTGATAGAACTTGTTAATGGCTAAAGTGGAAATGAGGTCTTTCTTCAATTCTGTAATTTGTGTTCATCTTGTTTGCTTCTTCAGTTGCAGAAACATTTAGTGCCTTCAGTGGGAAAAGCACTCTATGAAGCAGATGCCTGAAACATAAATGAACCCAGGTCTTGAGTCTTACTCAGAAAGAGATGGAGACTAAATAAGTTTTTTATTTTATTTTTTTTTTTATTTATTTTTATTTTAATTTTTTTTACAGGCAGAGTGGACAGTGAGAGAGAGAGACAGAGAGAAAGGTCTTCCTTTGCCGTTGGTTCACCCTCCAATGGCCGCCGCGGCTGGCGCGCTGCGGCCGGCGCACCGCGCTCGTCCGATGGCAGGAGCCAGGAGCCAGGTGCTTTTCCTGGTCTCCCCATGGGGTGCAGGGCCCAAGCACCTGGGCCATCCTCCACTGCACTCCCGGGCCACAGCAGAGGGCTGGCCTGGAAGAGGGGCAACCGGGACAGAATCCGGTGCCCCGACCGGGACTAGAACCCGGTGTGCCGGCGCCGCAAGGCGGAGGATTAGCCTGTTGAGCCACGGCGCCGGCCGAGACTAAATAAGTTAACACTGTTTCTGCCCACTGGGTTCCTTTATTCTAATGCAGTGTATCCAGTGTTTGTCAGCTTTGGAAATATTGACATTTGGGGCCAATCAGTCTTTTGTTGTGAGAGGCTGTTACGTGCAGGGTACGATGTTTCGCAGTATCGTTGACTGCCAGGGGTTTTGAGAGGTAAGCTTTAAAAATCTTTGGGGACTTTTGTGTGACTTCAGGACTCTCTGAGGCATCACCTTAGAGCTTTCTGAAATTTTAACAAAGAGTTTTACAGTCACACTTTTGGTGTTATGTTTAGATCTTGTTTTTCCCTTTGACCCATATTTGATCTTTGCACAATAGAACTGCCTTAATGTTGCTAACTGGAGAAGCTAGAAATGAAGATGAGTTCTATTTTCAACCCAGCAAGTTCTAGCACCTCGTTCTTCCTTTTGATTTTTCTTTTCTTTCATTCTTCTGTAAAAAGAAAAAGCCAGACAGCACTTACAAATTCTGCTTGGTTTTCTCCATAGCTACATCTCCCAATTTCTTAGGTGTATTTTCTGTTTTTTATTTAAGCAGAGGCTACTCTGTTGACAGACTTTGTCTGACTTCCTAATAGGGAACTGTTTTCTTTCATTCCCCATGTATTTTCCCTCACTTCATGTAAGTCTTCACTGGCACGCTGCTTCAGGACTGTCTCTCTTTCTAACAGTCTCTTTCATGGCCTTGAGTCTTCCACTGGTGCTCTCCTGAAAACTCTTCGGGTTCCTATTTACTCCCATAAACACTTTTATCTTGCAATTTAGTTTGTTTGTTAACCGTATCCCAGCGTCTGGTATCAAAACCTTCTCTTTTGCTACATCAACCAAAACATAGTGACTCAAGACAATAAGCACTTACTGCTTCATAGCTGCTTTGGATCATGGATTTGGGAGCAGCTTAGACGGGAGGGTCTGGCTGAGGAGTGTGTTGTGAGACTGCAGTGAGGCATGTATTGCACCTGCCAGCATTTGATAGCCTGAGTAGGGCTGGAGGGTCACGTTGGTTCCTCTTAGTGGGGCTGTGAACTTGAGACTGACTCAGTGTCCTGCAGAGGTGCTGGATGCAGAGCAGCTGAAGAAGCTGCAGTAGGAGCTGCGTTGTTTTGTGCCAAACCCTTAGAGCGAGGTGTCTTAAAGAACTGGCAGATGCATTTTAAATCCACTGTCTGTGTTTTATCTGTTTAAGAGGCAAAGAGACATCGAGAGATCATTCCCATCCACTGATTCACTCTCCAAATACCTGAACCAGCCGTACACAGGGGACCAAAATCAGGAGACAGGAACCTAATCCAGGTCTCCCAGATGGGGAACAGGAGCCCCATTACTTTAACTATCACTGTTACCTTCCAGGAACAGAGCTGGGTATTGAACCCAGGCACTCCACTAGGTGACATGGATGTCCTAACTAACATGTTAACCTGTGGCTAACCACCGACTCTGAGACATATTTTTAAAACTACCACAGTCCACATGCAGCTTCTCGGGTCTCCCTGGTGACCTTTTGCATTCTCTCCAGCTGAAAGCTGGTATGTGCACAGGTGCCTGTCAGGGGTGTGGGGTGAGGCGGATTTTGTGTCACTCATTGCTTCTTCTCTCAGTCTGTTGGTTAGCACTCAACCACATGTCCACAACTAACTGAAAAGGAAACTGGGAAGTGAATCCAACTGTGAGCCTAGGAAGGAGAGAAAATAGATGTGATTGAATAGGGAGAAAGGTGAAACTCTAGCACAGGAAGAGAAAGAATGTGGCGTGTCTGCTTTCATTCTGTGTCACATTGTCCTACTTAATGGTTTGGCATGATTTTTCAGTTTTCCTTGACTAAAATAATAAACCACAGTGAGGTATTATAGTTATTTTGGTGTTTAATAATATTCTGGGGAGTTTTTATCAGCTCATTTTAAATTTTGGATGAGTACTTGTTTTGATTTTCTGTTTTTGAAATATGGGCATAGCATCAGTTATTGTTCGTTCAAGTCCTCCAGTGCTGCTTTGTCCTACTGCATGATTATAAACCCTCACCAAGGGCTTTATTTTTTCCCTTGGGGCATCTTATTGAATACTTACGTCTTCAGTAATTCATCTGGGCCCAATGCTTTGTCTGTTTTAATACTTCTAATTACCTAATTATGTTCTATAATGCAGTGACAAAGCTCTTCGTCATTTCACTCTTTTCTTAACCCTTTTCTTGCTTTGGAAATATTATTTTTGTCTCTTTGTTGTCTGTGAAATTATAACAGCCCAGATAGTTCCCTGCCTTTTCCTTATCGTTTATATTACATTAGACCATTGCCCGGTTAAGAGTCTTTCCAACTAACTCCCATCAGGCATCTGGGTTCCTGTCTGATGATGCTGTAATGCTGCTGTATGGTTACCTTCCATTCCTCTCTTCTTGATTCTTTCCCGCATATTGCAGTCTTACAAGAAGACAGCCAAAAGGCAAAGAGAATAGTTTCTCTTGGATAAATAATCTGCTCCACTGGAAGGAAGAAGGTGGGGAGGAACAATTCTGTAAAGTAAAAAAAAAAAAAAAAAATCTTAAGATATAATAACAAATTCTAGTCAATAAATACTTCTTGGATCTTGAATGGAGAACTCAAAATTTTTGGGAAATCTGAGAAATATGAGAGTTGACCAGATGTTTGATTAAGTTAATGGATAATTTTTTTTGGCTTGGCTGTGTTGTGATAACTTATGTTTTTGAAGAGTGTTTATATTTTAGAGGTACAATTGCAACATGTAGATAAAGTGATGTTTAGGGTTAGCTTCAAAGTAATGCAGCATTTGCGAAAGAGTATATATATAGCATGAATTGGATAATGACGAAGCTATTTGATGGATAGAATGGGGTTCTGTCAATTCTATCTCTACTACTATTTGAATTTTTCATAATGAAAGATGTTTTAAAACTTATAGAAAATTATATTGCCTACCAATTTTGATTTTTTTTGAAATAGAAAACTCACATCAAATATTATGGTACCTGTTGTTAGTTTTGTTTATTTTGCAGATTTTAAAATATTTTATAATTTTATTTCAATATAACTTTTAATCGTGTTTTTTCTTTTTTTATTGTAGTTATAAATTATAATTATGTATATTTATAGGGTATAAAGTGATGTGTTCGTGACTACCATATAGATTGATTAAATGAATTAATTGACCTGTTCATCATCTCAGATATTTGAAATTTCTTGTGGTGAGAACATCTGAGAATTATTCTCTTAGTGAAGTTGAAATGAATGTTACTCAATGATTACCTCTGTCACCATACTGTGTTTTAGATCTCAAAAATTAAAATAGCCTATCTGGGGCTTTGTACCCACTGATTGTCCTCTCCCTGCTTTCCCCTATTCCCCAACCACTGGTAACCACCATTCTACCATCTACTTCTATGACTTCCATATTTTAGCTTCCACATTTTAAGTGAGAACTTGATCATTTGTCTTTTTCTGTTTTTTTTTTTTTGATATAATGTTTTCCAGTTCATCCAGGTTGCCCTGATAGAATTTCTTTCCTGTTTTAAAGGCTAACTAGTATTTCATTATGTATATATATATTTTCTTTATCTGTTGATGAACACTTCGGCTAATTTCATATCTTGGCTATTACGAACAATGTTGAAATGAATATTGATTTAAAATCTTTCCAGTAAGACAATTTGAAGCACTATTGTTAAATCATGTAGTGGATCTAGTTTTAGTATTCTATCTCAGCTTTATGTACTAATTTGTGTTTCCACCAAAGGTGTGTGATGGCTCTCTTTTTCTCCACATCCTTGCCGACACTTGACTATCTTTTGTCTTTCCAAAAATAGCCACTCTAACAGGTGTGAGGTTTTAATATATATATCCCTAAAGATTAGTGATGTTGAACTTTTTAATATTAGCCTTTAGTTTGTCTTATTTTGAAAAATGTCTATTCAAATCCTTCTTTTGAGAAATGTCTATTCAGACCCATTTCTTAATTGAGTTACTTGTTTTCTTCCTATAGAGTTGTTTGAGTACTTATATATTTTCTATATTAAACCCTTATCACATATGTGGATTGTAAATATTTCCTCCCAATCTGTAGATTATCTCTTTGCTCTGTTAATTGCTTTCTTTACTATACAGAAGATTTTAGTTTTCATGTAATCTCATTGTCTTTGTTTTTATTGTCTGCATTTTGTCAAATCTAAAAAAATCATTGCCTAGATCAACACTGTATAGCTTTTCCCCTATATTTGCTGTAGTAGTTTTACCATTTCATTTATATTTAAGTCTTTAACCCATTTTGAGTTGATTTTTGTTTTTAGTGAAAGATAATGTCCCAGTTCCTTATTTTATACTTGAGTATACAGTTTTCCCAACACCGCATATTGGAGAGACTGTCTATTCACATTGTGTAGTCTTGTCATGTTTGTCAGAGTTCAACTGGTGTAGTTGATGGGTTCTTTTCTTGAACTTCTGTTTTATTACATTGACCAATGTATCTAATTTTTGCCAGTACCATGCTATTTTAATTACTATTGCTTGTAGTATAGTTTGAAATCAGGTAATGTAATGCTCTACCTTTGTTCTTTTTGCCTGTGATTCATTTGGCTAGACTGTTTGTTTCTGTGGTTCCATATTAATTTTAGGATTTTTTTCTATATATGAAAAATGATGAAGTTGGGAGTGTGGGTGAGAGGGAGGGAGGGTAAAAAGTATCACTGTGCTTCTAAATCTTTGTGCAGGCAACACATGAAATTTGTTCACCTTATGTATATAAAAAATTAGTAAAAAAAGAAAGATGATATTGGAAATTTGATGGAGATTGTGTTAATAGATTAGTTCAAGTAATATTATTTCAGTAATATTCTTATAATCCATGAACACGGGATATCTTTCCATCTATCTGTGTCCTCTTCAGTTTCTTTCTATTTTTTTTTATTTTTATTTTTGACAGGCAGAGTGGACAGTGAGAGAGAGAGACACAGAGAAAGGTCTTCCTTTGCCGTTGGTTCACCCTCCAATGGCCACTGTGGCCGGCACACCGCGCTGATCAGAAGGCAGGAGCCAGGTGTTTCTCCTGGTCTCCCATGGGGTGCAGGGCCTAAACACTTGGGTCATCCTCCACTGCCTTCCCGGGCCACAGCAGAGAGCTGGCCTGGAAGAGGGGCATCTGGGACTAGAACCCGGTGTGCTAGCGCTGCAGGCAGAGGATTAGCCTATTGAGCCACGGCGCTGGCCTTCAGTTTCTTTTTTTAATGTTTATAGTTTTTAGAGTATAAATCTTTCACTTCCTTGGTTAAATTTATCCTTAATGTTTTACTTACTTATTGTTTTCTTATAGAAATTACTAAGTGCAGTTGGTCTCATTTTTTTTTTTTAAGAAAATTCATTGTGGCCGGCGCCACGGCTCACTTGGCTAATCTTCCGCCTGCAGTGCCGGCACCCCAGGTTCTGGTCCTGGTTGGGGCGCTGGATTCTGTCCCAGTCGCTTCTCTTCCAGTCCAGCTTTCTGCTGTGGCCCGGGAAGGCAATGGAGGATGGCCGAAGTGCTTAGGCCCTGCACCCGCATGGGAGACCAGGAGGAAGCACCTGGCTCCTGGCTTCGGATCTGCGCAACGCATCGGCCATAGTAGCCATTTGGAGAGTGAACCAACGGCAAAAGGAAGACCTTTCTCTCTGTTCTCTCTCTCACTGTCTAACTCTGCCTGTCAAAAAAAAAAAAAAAAGAAAATTCATTGTTAGGTGTAGAGAAATGTTACTGGTTTTGGGGTTTTAACTTAGTACTATGTAAAATTTGTTTAAATCAAGTTCTGTCACACATTTGAGAGAAGAACTTAGTTATTTTAAGTATTGATCAGTTGTGTTTGGGGGCTACATGGCATAGCGGGTTAGTCCACTGCCTACAATGCAAGAATCCCTTATGGGTACTACTTCCAATCCTGGCTGCTCCACTTTCAATCCAGCTCCCTGCTAATGCACCTGAGAATGCAGCAGAAGATGACCCAAATACTTGGGAACCTGTATCCCATGGGAGACCTGGATGAAGCTCCTGGCTCCTGGCTTCTGCCTGGTTCAGCCCTGGGTGTTGCAGTCATTTGGGGAGTGAACCAGCCGAGTGAAGATTTCTTTCTCTGTGTCTCTCTCTTTCAAATAAATAATACTTTAAAAAAAAAAGTGTTAAAGCTGATTATCATTTTTTTCTATCAACTAATTGAAATCTTAGATTTTTTAGTCTAAAGTTCATTTTGGAATACTTATTTTTCTTTGTATTCTGTATTTTCAGAGTTTTCTCTCATCTGTTTCACAGTACCATTATCATTTTTTCACCACATGCAGAAACAGCTTCTCTTGTACTTTTGTGGATTTTTTTTAAGATGTATTTATTTATTTGAAAGGCAGAGTTACAGAGAGGTAAGGAGATAGGGAGGGAGAGGGAGAGAGAGAGACAGAGACAGAGACAGACAGAGACAGAGACAGAGAGGTCTTCGATCTGCTAATTCACTTCCCATATGGCAACAGTGGTCTGAACTGAACCGATTCAAAGCCAGGAGCCTTGAGCTGCTTCCTTGTCTCCCACGTGGCTGAGGATCCCAAGCACTTGGGCCATCTTCCACTGCTTTCCCAGGCCATACCAGAGAGCTGGATCAGAAGTGGAGCAGTAGGGACTCAAACCAGCGCCCATCTGGGATGCCAGCACTTCGAGCGGCAGCTTTATCCGCTACATCACAGTGCCAGCTCCATACTTTTGTTTTCTGATAATAAAAATCTGTCTTCAGTCCCTAGTTTGATTATCCCCTCTTTATCTTCATATCAAATATTTTAGCTTGAGTGAATCATGGAGTAATAGTTTGAATTCTGATTATTTTCTACCATTCCATCTTTTCTGAAGTTTTACAGTTTTGTGTCTGAAACTGTATGTTTTATCATATCCTAACAATTATTGAATCCAACTTGGGTCAGTCTTCAGTGTTTTTTGTTATTGTTTTCACAAGTAGATTTGCCTTCTCATTGATACTTGTGTTAGACTGCTACTGAGATTACTTTACCTATTCTGAGTTAGCAACCACTGGCATGGGGTAAAGAACAGTCTAAAAGTCCTAATGGAAGATAAGGAAGCTTTATTCCGAAACTTCCAACAAATAAAAAACTGCTGATTACTATTCCAGAAATTCTATTCACTGTGGTTTTCTCTCTTATTTCTGATTCTTATACAAGTAATTTCTTCTGCCTGAATCCTAATAATATGATAACCAAATATGTATTTGTAGGAAATATTTTATTGTCCAGGCATAGTTCTTTACACTTCAGTGCTGACTCCAGTGTGATTCTCAATTCATGGTTTTTTTTCCTACCTGCATTTTTCTGAGTCATTTGTAAGTGATTAGGGAAGTGGCTGGTCTGCTGGTCTGCTAACTACCCAGGTCTTTGGCTCAGGTATTAATTTCTCTATGCTTTGTTTCATTTCTTGTTAATGTCTGAGTGGGACTGGAAATCTCCATAGCTCCTTCACACCAAAACTTCTCTGAATGTCAGTTCTTACAACTTCTGAAATACCATCAACTGTTAGCTTTTTTTGCTGGAACTTTTGTATATCTTTCTGCCTACTTGCTTGATGCCATGGATTGTTTATCAGTATTTAGAGAACAAGTCATATTTTTTAAATTATAATTCAGCATTGAAGAGTAGAATTATAGAAAGTGTGCTGTTGTGTGGCTTTGCTACGTCTGCCTAGTACACATTTTCAGTTTATAGGGTATTTGCTAAAAATGAGTGATTTATCTATCTGCAATTTAATTCTTGTAGATCTCTAGTTTTTTATCTTTTAGGTGGTTACTCTGTATTTAAATGAAACCATGACTTGGTATATATAACACAATTTCTATTTTTAATCAATGCAAGTCGAAACCATTATACTTAGTGAAATAAGCCAGTCCCAAAAACACAAATACCATATGTTTTCCCTGATCTGTGGTAACTAATAGAGTACAAAAAAATGTAATGTGTATAAGCAAAATTGGCATTTTGAGATTCTGTGATTATTTGCAGCCCTTCTCTCTACTGTTAAAGAACAGTGTTTGTTTTTTTTTTTTTCCTTCTTACTATTTGTTGAATTCTTTACTTAGTTTAGGGCTAATCTTATGAGTATAAAATAAGCTGAAAGTAGATCATTATAAAAATTAAAAGAAATAATAAGAAAAGAAGAAGGAGGGAGGGTAGGGGCATATGTGGGAGGCAGGGTGGGGTGGGAAGTGTCACTGTGTTCCTAAATCTGGTATATGAAATCCATGACATTTGCCCGCTTTAAAAAAAAATTAAACATTGGCCGGCGCCTCGGCTCACTAGGCTAATAATCCTCTGCCTTGCGGCACCAGCACACTGGGTTCTAGTCCCGGTCGGGGCACCGGATTCTGTCCTGGTTGCCCCTCTTCCAGGCCAGCTCTCTGCTGTGGCCAGGAAGTGCAGTGGAGGATGGCCCAAGTGCTTGGGCCCTGCACCCCATGAGAGACCAGAAGAAGCACCTGGCTCCTGCCATGGGATCAGCACGGTACGCCGGCCGCGGCGGCCATTGGAGGGTGAAGCAACGGCAAAGGAAGACCTTTCTCTCTGACTCTCTCTCTCTCTCACTGTCCACTCTGCCTGTCAAAAAAATTAAAAAAGAAAAAAAAAATTAAACATTTAAAATTTTAAAAAGATAGCAGCAATCTTTTATGAAACTACCAATTGGGCCAGCGCTGCGGCTCGCTTGGCTACTCCTCCGCCTGCAGCATTGGCACCCCGGGTTCTAGTCCCGGTTGGGGCGCGGGTTCTGTCCCGGCTGCTCCTCTTCCAGGCCAGCTCTCTGCTGTGGCCCGGGAGGGCAGTGGAGGATGACCAGAGTGCTTGGGCCCTGCACCCGCATGGGAGACCAGGAGGAAGCACCTGGCTCCTGGCTTCAGACAGGCACTGTGCGCCTGCTATAGTGACCATTTGGGGGATGAACCAACGCAAAAGGAAGACCTTCCTCTCTGTCTCTCTCTCTCACTGTTTAACTCTGCCTGTCAAAAAAAAAAAAAAAAAAGAAAGAAAGAAAGAAAGAAAAAGAAAGAAAAGAAAAGAAAGAAACTACCAATTGACTAATAGTAAGTCCTAAGTATTGTCCTTAAGTTGTCTAGGTGAGGCAATCACTCAGTGTGATTTGGCCATCACTTGATCACTTGAAATGTTTGAACTTAAATGTAAAAAAAAAAATCCAAGACAAATAATAAATAATTATGTTTCCAAAGCAAAAAGATTTTACATTTTTAGTATTTAGATATTAACCTAATATTATATAGTATATAGATATTCGTTACACAGTTAATGTAAAAGTTTTTTAATACTCTTTTCCATAATACATTCAGATTATAACAGCCAGCAATAGAATTTGGTTGTGCCAGTGTGCATAAAAAAATTTCCAGGGCCTGGCCGGCGCCGTGGCTCAATAGGCTAATCCTCCGCCTTGCGGTGCCGGCACACCGGGTTCTAGTCCCGGTCGGGGCGCAGGATTCTGTCCCGGTTGCCCCTCTTCCAGGCCAGCCCTCTGCTGTGGCCCAGGAGTGCAGTGGAGGATGGCCCAAGTGCTTGGGCCCTGCACCCCATGGGAGACCAGGAAAAAGCACCTAGCACCTGGCTCCTGCCATTGGATGAGCGCGGTGCGCCGGCGGCAGCGCACCGGCCATGGCAGCCATTGGAGGGTGAACCAACGGCAAAGGAAGACCTTTCTCTCTGTCTCTTTCTCTCACTGTCCACTCTGCCTGTCTAAAAATAAAAAAATAAATAAATAAATAAATAAATTTCCAGGGCCTGGTATTGTGGGTAAAACCACTCACTACCTGCGACACCAGCATGCATTATGGGCACTGGTTCAAGTCCCAGCTGCTCCAGTTCCAATCCAGTTCTCTTCTAATGGCCTAGGAAAAGCAACAGAAGATGTCTCAAGTGCTTGGGCCCCTGCCACCTATGTGGGAGTCCCTGAAGAAGCTCCTGGCTCCTGATCTCAGCCTGGCTCAGCCTCAGCCTTGTAGCCATTTGGGGAGTGAACCAGCTGAAGAAAGATCTCTCTCTGTGCTGTGTCTCTCCTTCTTTCTCTGTAACTCTGACTTTCAAATAAATAGATAGACAAGAGAAGAAGAGGGGAGGGGAGGAAGGGATGAAGGAAGAAAAAGAAAAAAAATTTCCAAAGACATATTAAGGAAGGGACACACAACATCTATTGGCAACTTATAACTTCATAGGAAGCTAATGGAAGATCAAAAATAGGCGACAATGTGGGAGTTATAATGTGAGATAAGGCAGCCACTGCTGCTCCTGGAGAGACTCACTCAGGAGAGCTTGTCTGTCTCAGTAATGTCTGTACTTCCATGCTCTCGGTAGTCTTCCTTTCCAGACCCCCATTTTCTTTTTTCTGCTCCTAAAGCAGCTCATTCGTATTTTTATCACCTGAAGTACCATTTTCCAGAGAGCCGCACAGACCTGTCTTTCTGAGCTCCTGCTGTTTCTCGGGCTCTGCTCTCGATGCTTTTGCATCCCACCTTCATCACAAGATCAGTAGCGTAGTTCCCACTTTAAAAGATGAGCCAGTGGAGCATCATTTGCTGAAGGTGACATAGCTAGAAATTGTACTTCATGAATTTGAACACAAGCTTTTCTATTCAGGCTTGTCATTTCACTTCGTTATAAGGCACTCATGTCCTTCCTGTAAACTCTACTCTTTCAGGCTTATTCCCACTCAGATACTCTTCTCTTTATTATTCTTTTGTTCAAAAATGTGGTGTCCCCGTGTTGTTCCTCCAGCAGCAAATTCAGTCCTCTAAGCCTCTTTCTAGACTTGCCCCACTTTTTCCTTTGTCTGGTTGTCCTGTTCCCACCTGGCAGTATTTCATAGAATTCCTTTTTCTTGATGATTACTTAATTACCATTCTGTGTTGTATGCTGAGAGTCTTCATTTCCATTTATGACTTCATCTTTCCTTCTCATCTGGTTACCTTCCCCACTGATGTTCCTCTGTAATTTCTCTCCTAAAAATTCATGTTCAGACCTTCTGGGATTGAACCCAGTTAACTGTTTAATCCTGAATGACATTCCCTCAACCTGTGCATATTCTCTGTGTATTTCCTTGCTATGATTTTGATCTTGGGTTCTTACAGTTGTATATTTAACTATTTAAACTTTTTTTTTTAAGGTAGCTTCTCTACGTATTTTCTGTTTCACATTATTCAGAGCACCTGATAGAATTTTTGATCGGGAGGGCATTTAAACAATGCTTAGTAATTTTGTTGCACTTGAAGTCTACATTTTGATACTTTGAAGTTGACAGTATGATCATATATAGTGATTGAGTTCTGATAAAAGGGACGGTGATTTCTTAAAGAAGTTGATACTTCTGCAAAATCACATTCTAATAATCAAAACCTCATAGGCTAAAACCAACCAACTCTTCACTCCCAAATAGATGAACTAAATTTTCCTTTGAAATGGTTGTATTCATACATGTGGAGTCTTTGAGTATGAAAAAATTTGAAATGGTTCCATGTTGAATGATGTCATTTACCTCTGTAATATGATTTTCCTCTTTTCCTCCACTTTCTCAGCCCCACCAAGGATGCAAGTTGTTGCATGGCTAATACAGACTTGTTTTAAACCCTGCAGCAACTTTGACACTGCTCGGAGATGAAAGTTGAGAGTGATTCCCAAACCGTGCTTGTCGGTTTCAATCTTGTTTTGTTTTTTTTAGGTTTCCTGAAATGCAGTTTTTCCAACAAGAAAATGTGAGAAAGATTCTTACAGATGTTCTTTTCTGTTATGCCAGAGAAAACGAGCAGTTGCTTTATAAACAGGTAATGAAAATATCTTACAGGTGGCATCCATTGACTCAAAATTGTCTCCACAGCTTGACAAATGATAGAGCAATAATGCAGCCGTTATTGGATCCAAAGCTGTATCATAATGCTAACGCATTGCAAATGCTACTTGTCAGGTGCATGGTGAGAAAAGTAAGCTCACTGAAGCACACGTGGCTTCTTCTTCATTATAAGACATTCCACCAAATTGTCTTCTTTAAGGTTTCCAGATTTCAAGTTTTGGGAGTTTGCTTATAAACAGTATCTTTAAAGTCAATATAGTAATAAGACTTCAGAGTTGTATGTATAAATATTGTTCTAAAATACTGCATTTACAAATATGTGACGTGTCATTTAAAAAATAATCCAATGTCCCATTACTTTTTAAAGCTTACCAGTAATACAACTTCAAAAAATTTATTTAAATTTTTTGACATTTTTAAGTGGTTTCTTTGTGATCCTGTAATTTGACTAAAGTGAAAGTTATTTAATTTTATTTTCATTAAAGGGTAAAGTTTTTGTTATATAAAGATATACCTAGATTTTCTTCTTAAAGCTATGATGTTTCAATAAAAATACACAAACATACATTTTTATGTGTTCCTCCAAATATATATTCTGGGAATTCCAACTAAATTCATAAATTTTCAAATAATTGAAAATTATATATCTAACTGGTTACAGAAGTTCAATTTAATGTAATAGAAAATACCTGTAATAAAACCAATATATTTAATTTGAAGTACACTTGACAGATTTAAAGATAGTAAACCAATATTACCATTATAGTAAATAATACATTTGTTATTATTGAATATATAGAGTAGCCAAAGGAAATAATTTTATCTTATTTTTAATATTAGTAATATGTCTTTAATTACATGCTGACAATGGTTTCTTAGGATTGAAAAAGAAAAAAGCCTATTAAAAATGACAACCAAAAACTCTATAAATATTTTTTAAATAAAGAAGGAAATACCTTCTTTTTTAAGGATTTATTTATTTAATTGAATGGCAGAGTTACAGAGAGTCAGAAGCTGAGAGAAGGAGAGAGATTTCATCTGCTGATTCACTCCCCAAATGGCTGCAACAGCCAGAAGTGGGCTGGCAGTAGCCAAGCGCTTCTTCCCAGTCTCCCAAGTAGGTGCAAGGGCCCAAGGACTTGGCTGTCTTCTGCTGCCTTCCCGGGCCATTACCAGGGAGCTGGATCAGAAGTGGAGCATCCAGGCCTTGCACTGATGCCCATATGGGATGCCAGCTCTACAAGCAGCTGCCTTACCAAGTACATCACAGCCTCTATGCGTGTTTTTTGAGAGAGATGAAGTAGAAATTGAGTAAGTGAAAAATTATAGCATGCTTTAGGTTGAAAGCTTTAACTAAAAATATTGCTGCTTTTCAAACTATTATCATTTCAGTGATAATTTAATTAAGATAAGTGTGTCTTTTTTTTTAAAACTGGACACAGTTATTTTAAGTGCCTAAAAGCTGTACAGTTATTTGATGGTGATAATATAGCTTCATGATTAAAACACTGGATCTATATTCAGATAGCTGTGTTTGAATCTCAACTCCACCATTTACTAGTTATATATTAAGAAATTTACTTAGCTTTTTAAATCCTTAATTTCATTCTCTTGTAAATGAGGACAATATTAGTACTTATAGGGTTCAAAATATTTATTAATTGGGCCAACGCTGTGACATAGCAGTCTAAAACCACAGCCTGCATCACCAACATCTCATATGAATGCCGGTTCAAGTCCTGGCTGCTCCACTTCCAATCCAGCTCCCTGTTAATGTGCCTGGAAAGCAGTGGAAGATGGCCCAAGCGCTTAGGCCCCTATACCCATGAGGGAGACCCCGAAAAAGCTCCTGTTTCCTGGCTTCAGCCTGGGTCCTGCCCTGGTCATTGCAGCCTTTTGGGGAGTGAACCAATGGATGGAAGACCTCTCTCTCTCTTTTCTGTCTCTCCTTCTCTCTCTGTAATGGTAAATAAAGGTTTATTTATTTTATTTAACATTTTAATTATTTAACATTTATTTATTAATATTATTTAATTTATTTATTTTAAAGGCAGAGTTACAGAGAGGCAGAAAGAGAGAGAGAGAGAGAGAGAGAGAGAGAGAGAGAGGTCTTCCATCTGCTGGTTCACTCCCCAGATGGCTGCAAGGGCTGGAGCTGGGCCCTTCTGAGCTGGGAGCCAGGAGCTTCTTCTGGGTCTCCCACGCAGGTGCAGGGGTCCAAAGACTTGGGCCACCTTCCACTGCTTCCCCAGGCACATTAACAGGGAGCTGGATTAGAAGTGAAGCAGATGGTATTCAAACCGGAACCCATGTGGGATGCCGGCACTCCAGGTGGCAGCTTAACCCAATATACCACAGCGCCAGCCCCAAAGAAAGAAATCTTAAGAAAAAATATATAACACTCATCAAAAGTTCATGTTGGTATTGTGGTTATTGTTATTGTTTTCCTCCTCATTATTAAGTGTATTGGTTTTACCGCAGAATTTGAGTAAGGAAAGATTACCAAATGGAGATATTAAAATATCTATAAATGTCCTTTGATCAAATTAATGTGATAGTGTATGCATGAAATCTTTTTTTTTTTCTATTTTCTTTTCTTTTTTTTTTTTTATAGCTTTTATTTAAAGAACATAAATTTCCAAAGTACAGCTTGTGGATTACAATGGTTCCCCCCCCAGAACTTCCCTCCCTCCCGATACCCTCCCCTTTCCCGCTCCCTCTCCCCTTCCATTCACGTCAAGATTCATTTTCAATTCTCTTTATACACAGAAGATCAGTTTAGTATATATTAAGTAAAGATTTCAACAGTTTGCCCTCACATAGAGACACAAAGTGAAAATACTGTTGGAGTACTAGTTATAGTATTAATTCACAATGTACAGCACATTAAGGACAGAGATCCTACATGATTTTTTTTAAAGAATTGATTAATTGTCTATGCAATTTCCAATTTAACACCAAGATTTTTTAATCATTTGCAATTATCTTTATATACAGAAGATTGATTCAGTATATACTATGTAAAGATTTCATCAGTTTGCACTCACACAGAAACACAAAGTGTAAAAATACTGTTTCAGTACTAGTAATAGCATATTTCACATTGGATAACACATTAAGGACAGATCCCTCATGAGACGTAAGTACACAGTGACTCCTGATGTTGATTTAACAATTTGACACTCTTGTTTATGGCGTCAGTAATCTCCCTAGGCTCTAGTCATGAGTTGCCGAGGCTATGGAAGCCTTTAGGGTTCGCCGACTTCGATCTTATTCCAACAGGGTCATAGTCAAAGTGGAGGTTCTCTCCTCCCTTCAGAGAAAGGTACCTCCTTCTTTGATGGCCCCGTTCTTTCCACTGGGATCTCACTCGCAGAGATCTTTCATTTAGGTCTTCTTTTTTTTGTTTTTCAGGGTGTCTTAGCTTTCCATGCCTAAAATATTCTCATGGGCTCTTGAGCCAGATCCGAATGCCTCAAGGGCTGATTCTGAGGCCAGAGTGCTATTTAGGACATCTGCCATTCTATGGAAATCTTAATAATATAAAATACCAAATAGAATGTTGACCTCTTATATTTGTTATTCTGTCTAGGAAAGAAGATTAAATTTTATCTTTATTGGTGAAAAATTCCAAATGGAGTAAAGAAATAAATGAAAACTAAAAATATCATTAATAGTAGAGAAAGTGTAGAATAAATTTTATGTAATTTCACAATAGGAAGGGCCTTCATAAACAAAATGGTATATCCACAAATGATATATCAACTCAAAAGACCACAGTAAACAAGTAAACAAACCCAAAAAGAGACTGGGAGAAAAAAATGTCGCCATCAGTGTAGAATTCTTTTTGAAGCAAATAGCAAAAGTCAGTGTTCAAAATGGCTTCAAGTCGAAAGGTTTCATGCATACCCGTAGCACAAAGTCTAGGGATAACTGGGAACATTAGTTAGTATACTGTCTCAACATCTCGATTAAGATCCAGGGTTTCGGCCAGCGCCGTGGCTCAACAGGCTAATCCTCCGCCTTGCGGCGCCGGCACACCGGGTTCTAGTCCCGGTCGGGGCGCCGGATTCTGTCCCGGTTGCCCCTCTTCCAGGCCAGCCCTCTGCTGTGGCCCGGGAGTGCAGTGGAGGATGGCCCAGGTGCTTGGGCCCTGCACCCCATGGGGAGACCAGGAAAAGCACCTGGCTCCTGGCTCCTGCCATCGGAGGAGCGCGGTGCGCCGGCCGCAGCGCGCCGGCCGCGGCGGCCATTGGAGGGTGAACCAACGGCAAAAGGAAGACCTTTCTGTCTCTCTCTCTCACTGTCCACTCTGCCTGTCAAAAATAAAAAAAAATAAATAAATAAAAAAAAAAAAAAAAAAAAGATCCAGGGTTTCATGTTTTGCTGCTGTCTTCTTACTGAGTTGCCATTTATTGTGAATCTCTCTTCTGATTGTTCTCTGTACTTTTTCAAATATTTGAAAATACCTCACAGTAAAAGAGTTGGCAATAGTATAGCAAGTCATGATAAAGTTATTCCAAGATACACATCTGTTTTCTTATTTTTTTTTTAGAGAATAAAAAAATAGATTAAGGAAGCCTTATAACAATGGAGACAAGTTCACGAGACAAGAAACAAAAACATAGTACTGCACACTCCACCATTGTGATGCACCTAGCCCTCTGCATTTGTGTGGAAACTACATGGAAATATGGAACATCAGATTATTAATACTTTAGACAGAGTCCTTCAATTATTGAATAAGAACACTTTATTAGCTTACTCCTGAATGGCACTTAATTACTCCATATACATGTTTAAAATTCTATAGGTTCTTTGCAGAGAAATAATAAGGATTGAATATTTAGCCAGATCAAATTTTAGGAAAAAACCTTGAGTTTCATCACAAGCTGTTAAAGCTATTATTTTGTACTAGGTGACACCCCGTTTAACATCGACCATATTGTTAATAGTTATGGGATTTTATTGAATTAATGAGACTGTTATCATGTAGTAGAATGTCTTGCTGAGTTAATTGAAACTGCAGAGATTATATAAATGGTATTAATGAACTTTGACTGCCTGATGCCTCAGCTTTAATAAAGACTGCTTGGTGGGCTAAATGAACACAGGCAGATAAAAGAACAGGTTCAATTTTGTGAGCCTACAGGCTGTTGATGAAGAAAACTTTGTTACCTTTATTTTCTACTGGCATGAGTTTAGAGTGCAGTGACTACTAACTGTCTGACAGGGATATAGGTTTAAAGGTAAAATGCTGACAATATAAATGAAAGCAAAACACACATTTTGAAGACCAAGAATATACTGACAGTATAGTATTTCTTACTGTGTTTTGTCCATTTTATAGCATGTTGAATTCATGACTGCTCTTTCTGGGTATTTCTCTTTTCTCTTTGTCTACATGTTGGCCTCTTATAATTATTAACGAGATATTACCAGTCTAAAATTGAGAGCAAAACCAACAGTCTCTATCATGTGGTTGAAAATAAAGTTCTAATTTAGGCAGAAGTCAAAACTGAACTTCTGAAGGATTATCTTAACAGTATTCAGAAAACTCATAATTATCACCCCGCAAAAAGAACACCTGACATATGATTTAGTGCTATTCTTCTTGTCTTCGTATGCCAGCCTAACTTTTTCCGTGTGTTTATATTTTTTTCAGTTGACATGAATATCATCTTTGCTGAGTCTGTAATAGAATCTGGGTTTATGTAGACAGCAATCACTTGGCATCCCTAGGGACTGGTTCTAGGACCATGTATGAATGCTAAAGTCCTTTAATTGGCATAGTATTTGCACACCCATATACATCCTCATGTACTTTAAATCAACTTCTAACACAGTGTAAATTTCATGTAAATAGCTGTTATACTGTAGTCTTTAGGGAATAATGATAAGGGGAAAAAGTCTACATGTTTAATACAGATGAGGGCTTTATTCATGAATATTTTAAATCCTTAGTTTGTTGAATCCACAGATGCAGACGGAACCCATGGATGAAGAGGGCCATCCGTACATGAATTTTATAGATACGCATCCATGTACACACACCCACCACTTAATCATAATTCATAATTTTATAGTCATTTGTTTTTAAAGAGATTGGCATTTTCTTTTTTAAAAAATATTTATTTTCTTATAAAGATAGTTACAGAGAGGCAGGGAGAGACAGAAAGAGAGATCTTCCATCTGCTGGTTCACTCCTCAAATGGCCTCAACAGCTGGAGCTGAGCTGATCTGAAGCCAGGAGTCAGGAGCTTTTTCCGGGTTTCCCACATGGGTACAGAGGCCCAAATACTTGGACCATCTTCCACTGCTTTCCCAGGCACATTAGCAAGGAGCTAGATCAGAAGTGGAGCATCCAGGACTCGAACTCATGCCCATATGGGATGCTGGCACTACAGGCAGCAGCTTTACCCACTACTCCACAGTGTGATCCCTAGTCATTTGTTTTTAATTTTATTTATTTATTTATTTATTTATTTATTTGAAAAGACGGAGAAGAGAGACCGAGACCTCCCATCCAGTGGCCCACTCCCAAAATGTTGGCAGCACCTTGACTGAGCCAGGCCAAAACCAGGAGCTTGGAACTCCATCTTGGTTTCCCATGTGGATGCCAGAAACCCAAACACATGAGCCATCACTTACTGCCTCACACAGTGCACATTAGCTGGAAGCTAGAATCAGGAGCAAAGTCAGGACTTGAACCCAGGCACCTGCTGTGCCAACTGCCTACTTGTTGTATAATCATTTGGGGGCTTATTTTATTATGTGTCTCCTTCTCTAGACTGTAAGTTCCATTAAGATTAGGAACTTGCCCACTGCATTCACTT
The DNA here is from genome assembly GCA_949820135.1 of Sylvilagus floridanus. Classification (NCBI taxonomy): domain Eukaryota; kingdom Metazoa; phylum Chordata; class Mammalia; order Lagomorpha; family Leporidae; genus Sylvilagus; species Sylvilagus floridanus. The sequence continues at coordinate 160,329,640 of OX463244.1, read as the reverse complement.
TTGTGTCCATAGTACCTACAGTCATTTAATAATTTTTGCATAAGTGAAAGATGAATGATACTTCAACAGATGGAGGCTGTATAAACAGAATAACATCACAGAAGCGAGAGAGAATAGCATATTAAAAGAAGGTGGAGGACCGGTGCTGTGGCTCACTTGGCTAATCCTCTGCCTGCAGCGCCAACATCCCATATGGACGCCGGGTTCTAGTCCTAGCTGCTCCTCTTCCAGTCCAGCTCTCTGCTGTAGCCCGAGAAGGCAGTGGAGGATGGCCCAAGTGCTTAGGCCCCTGCACCCGCATGGAAGACCAGAAAAAAGCACCTGGCTCCTGGCTTCAGATCAATGTAGCTCCGGCTGTAGCGGCTATTTGGGGAGTGAACCAACGGAAGGAAGACCTTTCTCTCTGTCTCTCTCTGTCACTGGCTAACTCTATCTGTCAAATAAAAAAAAATTATGAAATAGAAGTTTAGGATATAATTTGCCTTGTGATATTTGGCAGTCATTGTTTGTACTTTAAAGATTATATTTAAGCTATTTGAGATTACTAGATTTGTGGAGGAATTAGTCACAAATGACTTGTAGGAAATACTGTCATATAGTTCATTTCATCATTTTTTGTTGCAAGAAGCCACTCCACCACAGAATGCTAATATGCCAGTGGTACCCAGTAACTCTTGTATTTAGGTTATTGCAAATATTGTTCTGAAATGCTTAACTTCAGAATTACATTTTTAAAGTAAATAATTGTTTTAAATATATTTTGTAAAGATATAAAGTACAATAGAATTTCTGGAGTACAGATTAAACTATTTGCACTAACACACGTGATGTGCATGATTTAATAAAATAACTTTACTCTCCCTATGAAAAAATTAAAAAAATTTTTAATAAAATAAAAAAAGAAGGTGGGAGGATACATTTAGCAAGAACTCTTCCTTGTTAAACCAGCCATAACTAGTTAGAAAATATGTTGAAGGGGAGAATAACCCATAAGAGACCACCACCAACTACAACAAAGGAAAAAAACTAACAATAGGCCTGTGAGCCAATAGGTTTAATAATAGGGACTATGCAATTCTGCAAATTTTTAGATTAGGAAAATCTAGTGTTCTTAAAATTACTTGCTCTCCTCAAGTTAATTTTAATACAATTTCAGTAAAAGCTCCAGTGTTCTCTATAGCATTTTATGTACCTAAATGATGTGGAAATATGTATCGATGAAACATAGTTAAGTTATAATAGGCAGGGAACTGGCATTAGGCTCAGCAGCTAAGATGCTGCTTGGAATGCCCACAGCGCATTCCAATTGCCTTAGGTTTGCATCTCATCTCTGCATCCAACTCTAGCTTTCTGCTAACGCACATTCTGGAAGGCAGCAATGCTGACTGAAATACTTATGTCCTGCTTGCTACCCATGTGGGAGACCTGGGTTGAGCACACAGCTCCTGGCTTTGGCCTGGCCAACCTGACTTTTGCAGGCATTTGAGAAATAAGCCAGCTGATTGAAGATCTTTGTCTCTCTCTCTCTCTCTGTCTCTGTCACTCCCTCTCTGTCTGTCTCTTTGCCTTTCTAGTACATCATAAATAATTTTTAAAGGAAAGTTGTATAATAAGCCAGATAATTTTGAAAAATAGTGTAGAAAATATGGAGGACTAGAATCTTGTAAATTCAATATTTATAATGAGGCAGGACTAATAAAAAGAACATACAAACCGGGGCAGCCATTTTGATACAGCAGGTTAAGTGACCGCATGCAACTCCAGCATCCAGTTTGTTAGAGCCAGCTTGAGTCCCAGCTACTCTGCTTCCAATCCAACTCCCTGCTAACACACCTGAGAAAATGGTGGAAGATGCCCAAGTACTTTTGCTCCACCACCCACATGGGAGACTTGGATGGAGTTCCTAACTCCTGGCTTCAGTCTGGCCCAGCCCTGCCTCTTGGAGCCATTTGGGGAGTGAACCATGGGAGATCTCCCCCCAGTTCTTTCCTTCTCACACCTGCCTTCCTTCCCTCCATTCCTTCCTGTTTCCATCTTGATCCTTTTCTCCCTCCCCTCCATCCTCCCTCCTTCTCTGAAGCTCTGCCTTTCAAATAAATAAATAAATCTTGAAAAGAATATTCAAACCAATGGGATACCAGTCAAAGCCTAGGAAAAAATGTGAGCTAAATATCTAGTTTATAATAAAGATGGCTTTTCAAAACTCTTGGGAGGAGATGGATTATTGAACTTACTGAAAACATGGAATTTCTTGAAGAAGGGATGATAATTCAATACAAGTTTGATTCTTTTGGAGAAAAATAGATGTTTATTCTTCATGGCAAAAATTAAACTAAAATCAGGTGGTGAAAATTAATGGGAAACAAAGGAAGCTACCTTCTTACCTAGTGTCAGTGTGAGGGAAATCTTTCCAGGCATGAAATCAGTAAAAGAAATCGTGAAGAATGACTTATGGTATTGACTCTTTTAAAGTTTATAAATTCACCATGACATAGGGCATCATAATCAAAATTAAAATACAAATAGTAGACATGGGAATTGTTTATATATAAAAAAAAAAGGTAATTGGTAGAGAACTGTTGGAAATCGGGGAAAAGTAAATACTTAAATACAACAAAATAAGCAACTCATTAAATACAAGTAGCCAATCAAATTTTTTAATCAATCTGGAAGGCATAAGAGACTTAGACAAATGTTTCTACCCCATCACCCAGAAATGCTGCTTCTTAAGGCTGTCCTGCTGAAGCCATCAGAAATAGGCAAAAAGATCACCACAGTGGTATTTACTATAGTTTGTAATTCCTTCCTCCCTTCCTCCACCACCACCCAGAAATTCTGTTTCTCAATGACTTTATCCTAAGTAAGCCATCAGAAGTAGGCAAAAAGATTACCACATGGTATTTGTTACAGTTTTAAATTTCTACCTCTTTTTTTTTTTCTTTTGTGGTTGACTGATCTTCCTCCCTCCTTCTCTTTCCTGTTTTGCTTTCTCATAGTTTTCTACATTAACTAATTACTGCCTTGTTAATTAAAATTATGGCATTTTTTTTGAAATAACATGACTATACCAAGAGAATAAACCCCTCATAGTGATTTCTAAAATATAGTCAATAATTAATTTCATTTTGTCTGAGTTTCTATTATGTTCTTCTAAGACATATTGTTAAATTTCAATGTTTGCTTAATTAAGAGATGGTTACCTAGAAAGATTGAAATTATATTTAGTAGTATGTCCTAAATCAAGTAAATTATCAGTGGGTCATACATTTTTTGTAAAAATGTCACTAAATCCTTTTAATTTAAGGTTATTGGTGACATAATTGAAGTCTTGTAATTTTTCCCCATTTTACCTTTGAGATCACCTGGCTTCTAAAGTCTAACATAGTAGTGCTGAGCTGGGCCAGAAGATTGTGTGGGTGTGTCTTGCAGGCCAGGAAGCATCCCCTAATTCCACAGCAAAAAACTTTGCTCCTGTCCACTCCGTACCTTATTTCCTCCAAAGGTGGTGATATCTCTTGCCTTTATATAAAAGAGCATGTTTTGTTGCCAAGCAGAAGGAAGTTGGTAATTTGCTTTCTTTAAGAGGCAAGATAGAGTATAACCTACTTTAACTTGCCAAAATACAGAGTTTGACTGGGGGTTCAATTAATAAGGCTAATAGTCCCTATATATATTAATAGTCTCTAATATGGAATACTTTATATCTCCACAATAATGGATAAATTATAGATTGTTATAATTCTCTTTTAAAGACAACTCAGTAATAACATTATACCTTTTGATTTCTGTGGCTACCCACATAATCCATAGGTGAACCTCAATATAAAGGTAACGAGTCATATAGGTGAAACTTTTAAATACAGTGAAAATTAGTCTTATTGTTGAAATAAAATAGAAAAAAAATGAGTTTCCTCATTAAACAGGTTAAAAAATCACCTTTAAAACTTTATTTTCTGTTATACCTGCTAAAGGTTGTTTCTTTTATTCTTTAGTGCTTCTAGCTAGCTGACTTCAGCTCTTCCTAAATCCATAGACATCCTAATTTTGAGCCATTATATAATGAAAACATTGGATATAATTTCCTTAGGTCTACAGTTCTTAGTTACCCTTCTTACTGCAGATCTTTACACTGCAGCTCATGATTATAATTTGCATAAGTGAAATTCATATTTATGAGTACAGATCTTGAAGCAACTGACAGGTGCAAGGTTGTCTACCATGCCAATTTATTGTTTGTCGAGTCATTTAAAACAGGACTATTTTCTATGTTTTAAAGAAGAATATGTACTGTGGTTGAATTGGATTCAGATTCTAAGAGTAGATAAAATCTCATTCTGTAGCTTTCCTGTTTTATGATCTTCAATATAATTTGAAAATATCAGTGGCAGGAATCAGTTGAAGAAGGGTTTCACAGAGTTGATACTGTCCTCTAATGAACCCTGCATACCCATTCCATTGGTTTCTCTGGCTTCTGTGTTTCAGGGCATGCATGAGCTGTTAGCGCCTATAGTTTTCATCCTTCACTGTGACCACCAAGCCTTTCTACATGCCAGTGAGTCAGCACAGCCCAGGCAAGTTTTCGCGTTGTATCTGGCTGTTCAGCCTCTACTGAAGTTTAGTTTTTACCTCAAAATCTTTTAAATTGAAGGTACTTCTAAGTTTTGTAAGTTATACACATTTGATTATAGTTCATGTGACTTACTTGCTAATCCCACCATTAATTCTAATGCCAGTTTAGCTGTGGGGCGAATTGGGAATGAGGAATGTCTTTTAAAAATCTTTGGTCTCTATCAAGAAAAAGAAATTTTTGCTGTAATGACAAAAATGCTACCGCTTAAAGATACTCAACGTATACTATCCTCTAATGATTCATTTTTCACAGCCAGCGGAACAGCTTTATCCATGAGATACTTTATCCTGGATAAAGTATCAGCAGGTCTGACCGACTTATTTCATGAGTAAAGGAGCAGTGCCACGTAGAAGTTCAATCTGTAAACAAATGAAATGACTTCTCATTGCTGTTGAGATATATTTGTTTATCCTTTCCTGCAAATGACTGTTGTGATTGGATTTGACTTAGGCTATTTGTCAAAATTCTTTTTTCTAACTTAAAATACCCCAACTGTCAGAGAGGCACCAAGAAGCCTTTTGGGGTAGAACACTGTGGATTATCAGTCTTTGTTAGGAGTATTCCACATCCAGGTCTGCATGGGTACAGAAAGGAAGAACTGGCAGATATTTTATACATCTAATTATAGGATATCTAGTGAGTATATATATTTAGGCCTTTTATAAATTAACTTTTTTCTACCAGATTATAGATTAGTGTTTCAAGTTTCCTTTAAATGTCCTAATTTTACTGTATTTATTTTTTAAAATTTAACTACTAGAAAGGTAGAGAGACAGAATTCCTATCTACTGGTTCACTCCCCAGATGTCCACATTAGCATAGGCCAGGCTGGGACCGGAAGCAGTGAGCTACAACACGCCCAGGTCTACTATGAGAATGGCAGGAACCCAATTACTTGAGCTGTGTCAGCTGCTCCCTGGCTCTGCCTTGGCAGGAAGCTGGAGTGAGAAACAAGCCAGAAACTGAATTCAAATACTCAATGTGGACTGCAGGCACTTCCTCATTGCATTAAACCTGTGCTCCTAGTTTATTGTGTCTTGACAAGAGTAACCGTACCTTAATTGCCTTTACTTCAATTATTCTAAACTATATTGATAAATTTAATATTGGGATCTTGTTTTCCTTCCAGTTTTTATTTGATTTTTTAGGAAAGAATAGATGCTGGAAAGTAGCTTTTAAGTGATAATGACATGCTTGTTCAGCTGTTTTAGTCCATTAAAAAGTAAAAGTAACACTAAAGGAGGAGCCACCATCGGGGCATAGCAGTTTCAGCTACCACCTGCGATGCCAGCATCTCACATGGGTACTGGTTTGAGACCCAGCTGCTCCACTTCTGATCCAGCTCCTTGCTGATTTACCTGGGAGAGCAGCAGAGGATGGCCCATGTGCTTTGGCCCCTGTCACCCACATGGGAGACCCTGATGGAGTGTCAGCCTCTGGCTTCATCCTGGCAGCCCTGGCCATTGCAGCCATTTGGGGAGTGAACCAATGGATAGGAGATCTTTCTTTCTGTCTCTCCCTACCTCTGAATTGTAAATAAATAAATACATATTTTTAAAAAATTTATTTTAAAAAAATTAAAAGATTTTTAAGTATTGTCACTAATTTTTTGTTAAAATTAATATAGAAAATAGTGTTTTGATATTGCAGATCCGGTGACTGTTTTTTTGTTTTGAACAAGTGATAGATTTTGAAGTAATCAGTTGTTATAGGTCAAGTGTAGTAAAGAATATATTGTTGCTGTCTGTATCTTTTTTTTTTTTTTTGGAACAGATAGTTAACTTCATTGTAGCATAGGTAAGGCTACTTGTTTGTTTTATCTTTATAGAAAGAATTTTACTTGTTAATAAAGTACTCTGAAAGCTATTATTTGAAAGTTGGCTTATAAGTGTAAAATAAGGCAAAGTCTACATCCTGGGCGGTCATTTAAAAAAAATACACATTTGATTGCTCGTTTTGTTTTTTTAAAGTGAGGAAATGAAAACTCTCTTGAACCCTGAGTATCTGGAACATGATGCCTAGTAAGTACAAAAATTCTATTAGTTTTGTTTTGTTTTTAATACCGTCATTACTTTAATGAAGCTTAAACGTAGTTGTTAATTATTTTTCTAATTTTTAGTGCAATGTTCTCACAACTCATGGAAACTGCTGAGCCTTGGTTTTCTACTTTTGAGCATGATGGTCAAAAGGTAAAAATCCTTTTTTCTTTTTAAGATTGATTTATTTATTTGAAAGGCAGACATTGAGAGAGAGAGAATCTCCCACCTGCTACTTCATTCCCCAAACGGTGACAGCAATCAGGGCTAAGCCAGACCACAGCCGGGATCCAGTAACTCCATCCTGTTCTCCCACATGGGTGGTAGGGGCCCAAGCACTTGGCTTCCCAGGCACTTAGTAGAGATGAATCCAAAGCAGAGCAGCCAGGACTTGAACCAGCACTCCGACATGTGATGCTGGTGTCACAGCAGCAGTTAAACGCACTGCCAGAACACTGGTCCCAAAAGGTAAATCTTAGAGTACAGATCTTTTCTGTGTGTTTCAGGAAACGAATGATTTTAATAAGCAAGGTACAAAGGTACTTCCAAAAGTTTGTACAAAATGGAAATAAAATATAAACTGATTTTGTACAAAAAAAATTTTAAGTTCATGCATACAAATGATCTAAAAATTTCATGAAAAAAATTAAGGAAGAAGGGAGAGATGGAAGGAGGGAAATATAATTATATTCCTAGAATTATAGCCATGAACTATATGGAATTATTCTCTTTGTATTAATATCACATTAACATGACAATTGTGTTGTACTGATTGCCATACATTTACTGTGACCTTGAGAATCTAATGTGTTAATAAATCCCTTAAAAACTTTCATGGAAAATATGTATTATGGAAAAGCTATGCATGTACCTGAAAACATTTTGAACCAAAATAACTTTCTTTTCATGCCATTTTTTGTGAACTTTTGGGAGTACCCTAGTATAATCAGAGAATAATATGCAATATATAGCCATTATTGTTGATATAATAGAAAATGAAAATATAGATGTACATATATAATAAAATTTAACTGAATAACTTAAAATAAAATTTTACTGCAGTAGTTTGTAGGAAAATGGATTTAAAAGATAAGTTCAGGGGCCACCATTGTGACATAGCAGGTTAAGCCCACACCTGTGATGCAGGCATCCCATATGGGTGCTGGTTCTAGACTTGGCTGTTCCACTTCTAATCCAGTTCCCTGCTAATGAGCCTAGGAAAGCAGCAGGAGATGGCTCAAGTCCTTGGATCCTTGCACCCACTTGGGAGACCCAGATGAAACTCCTAGCTCCTGGCTTCAGCCTGGCCCAGCACTGGCTGTGCAGCCATCTGGGGAGTGAACCAGCAATAGAGGATCAATGTCTCTCTCTCTGTTTCTCCTCTCTCTCTCTCTCTCTCTCTGTCTCTCCTCCTCTCTCTGTAACTCTGCTTTTCAAATAAATTTAGCAGGCATTTGGTGCCACTTGTGGTCACCAAATCCATGTTAGAGTTCTGGGTTTGAGTCGCAGCTCCAATTCCAATTCCAGCTTCCTGCCGATGTGCACCCTGGGAGGCAATAAGTAATGGCAATGGGTGATGGATCCCGCCACCCACTTGGGAAACCCAAGTCTCCTAGCTTCGGTCCTGGCCCAGCCCAGCTCTGAGTGTTGTAGGCAGTTACAGAGAAAACAAGTAGATGGATGACCTGTTTGTCTATCTCTGTCTCCTTGTTTATTTCTCTGACTTTCAAATAAATACTTTTTTAAAAAAGATAAGTTTATTTTTTGCAAGATAATTTTGAAATCCCCTAATGGTTATTCATAATATGCATTTGTCATGGATTTTTGAAGACTTCTTGTATGTTTCAGGTTTTTTTGCACTAAAATAAATTTATCTTTTGATTCTATTTTCTATGAACATTTTGAAAATCCCTCTTCTAACATCTCTCTAAAAATATTGGCAGACATAAAACAGCAATATAAAGATTTCATATAAACAAGTAGAAATGTTAATTGCTTAATTATAAGATTGTTATAAATGTCTTATGGCTATCCTATGAGCTTACATATGCATTGTTACTAACATGCATAGATAAAATCTGTATCAAATGGGTTGATAAGCCTTTACTAATGCAATATTGTTTAATCCGCATATTAAGCATGAATGCCTCTTACCCTTACTTTGTCTTACTCATATTTTAAGTATATTTTTAATTGTGATAAAATTCACAAGCACATTTTAATACATTCCAGTTCTTTTTGTTATGTTCACAGAGTTGTGCAAACATCCCCACTATCTAAATCCAAAATATTTTTATCCCCCTAGAAGGAAGTCCCATCCCCATTGCCAGTCACTCCTCGTTCTTCCCTGCCCATAGCCCTTGGCATCACTAATCTCCCTTCTTTCTCAATGAACTTAATGATTGTAGGCATTTCATGTAAATGGAATCATAAAATATATGACTTGTTATGATCAACTCCTTTGCCTTAGCATAATGTTCTCATTCTTCATCCATGCTGTATCACATATAAATACTTCATTCCTTTTTAGAGCTGAATAATATATAGATATACAATGTTTATATAGATATAGATTATATAGATATACAGCATCTTATTTATGTATACATAAATTTATAAGCATTGAATGCTCTTCACTTTTAGTTATTGTGTATAATGTTATAAAATTCATGTACATACTTTTGTATGAACATGTTTTCTGTTCTCCTGGTATATATCTAGGAATGGACTTGCTGAATTAATTATCATGTTAACCTAACATAAATGCTATCTTAGAGATCATCATGGTGTTTTTATTATCCCATGATATTAGAAAAATTTTTAATTCTGTTGGCAATGGATAAAGTCAAGAATATCTGGAGGGGCCAACGTCGTGGCCTAGCAGGTGTAGCTGCTGCCTGCCACACCAGCATCCCATATGGGTGCCAGTTCTTGTCCCTGATGCTCTGATTCTGATCCAGCTCTCTGCTAATGGCCTGGGAGAAGCAGTGAAGATGACCCAAGCACATGGACCCCTGCCATGCTTGTGGAAGACCCGGAAGACGCTCCAGGCCCCTAGCTTAGAGCTGGCTCAGCCCTGGCCATTGCAGCCATCTAGGGAGTGATTGATTCAGCAGTTCCAAGACCTCTTTCTCTGTCTCTCCCTCTGTAACTCTGACTTTCAGATAGGTAAATAAATCTTAAAAAAAAAAAAAAAACAATAAATGGAAAATTTTTCTGCCATGGTTAAATTCCTTTGTGTTGGTATTATTGATTACATTCTGTTAAGAAATCGTATATTACTCAGTCACTTTATTCTGTTTCATAAAAATGAAATGAGTAACTAATGCTTATCATGCCTTTGGCCTAGGTTAGGGGACTTAGATCATCATGCCTCTAGTGTGGCATCTGTTTCTGTACATCTTACAAGTTGAGAAAGTTTTTACTTTTTTTAACGGTTAGAAAACTAGAGGAAAAATAATATTTTGTATACATGAAAATTACATGGAATTCAAATTCATAAATACCAAGTTTTATTGGAACACAGCCATTCCTGTTTATTTACTTGTTATCTGTGGCTGCTTGGTCATTACTTTGGTAGTAATGGTAGTAACTGCTACTTGAGTAGCTACAACACAGACCTGCAGAGCCTGAACCATTTCCTCCGACTCCTGCCCCAGGTGTTCAAGTAGCTCTTCTTACATCAACATGTTCCATTCTGTAAAGGCTGCTGAAGGTGAGACCTGCAAGCATATTTAACAAAATATTTTTTTGAATGAAATCTATGTCCTTAGGTTAGTGCTGTGAGAAAGTCACAGACTTACATGAGCATCAGAAGTTTGAACAATGGTCAGACTTTCATGCAGGGGACATTTTGTATTTTGTAATTGATTCACAATATCTCAGAAACTGAGTATTTGAAGCATGATGGTTACATTTTTTCAGTTCTACCTTGTCATTGATGTTGATACTACTGCTTCAAGTTCATATTTATATTTTATTTATTTTCTCTTTTGATTTTACTATATGATAAGTTATTTAACATTTAAGTGATCATTTACATTATATACATTACTTTTGAGGTTTTTTTAAAATAAATATTTATTTATTTATTTGAAAGGCAGAGTTACAGAGAAAAAAAGAGAGATATTTTCCATCAGCTGGTTCACTCTCCAGATGGCTGCAGTGCCTGGAGCTGGGATGATCTGACCAAGGAACCAAGAGCTTCTTCTGGGTCTCCCACTTAGGTGCAGAGGCCCAAGCACTTGGGCTATCTTCAACTGCTTTCCGAGGTGCATTAACAGGGAGCTGGATCAGAAGTGGAGCAGCCCAGGCTGGAACCAACACCCATATAAGATGCGGGTTCCACACACAGTAGCTTTACCTATTATGCCACAGAGCTGGCCCCACTTTTTAGTTTATTTAAATTATGAGATTTTAAATATTCTATGCACAGGGGAAATCTTTTCAAAGTACAGTTTGTATAGGCATAGTTCTTAGCCTACATGTGAGTCCCTATCAAGTACAGAATTTGAAAAAAATTACATATGCTACTGATTTTTGAAGATTGATTTATATATTTATGTGAAAGGCAGAGTTACAGAGAGGCAGAAGCAGAGAGAGAGAGAGAAGTCTTCCAGGTCTCCCACATGAGTGCAGAGGCTCAAGGACTTGGGCCATCTCTTACTACTTTCCCAGGCCATAGCAGAGAGCTATATAGGAAGTGGAGCAGCTGGGTCTCAAACCGATGCCCATATGGGATGGGATGCTGGTGTACCCGCTACCCCACAGTGCCGGCCCAACAACTCATTCTATTCAAAATAGAAATTGATCATATGATTTGATTAAGTTAAACGTGATTCAACTAGTTAAATTTAGGATCAGTTCTCTCGAAGCTATTGATTGTGTTGTGTATAAGTCTATTTACTCAAGATGCTTAAAAGATGGATAGATACAGTGATCTGTGTTACATGTGATTTTAAAAACATCACCTTAGCCCAGTGTCTCTACCCAACACTGACAAGAATCCAGCCACACAGGATCCACCCCTGAAGTAAACTTCATGACCAAAATGTATAGTTTTTTTAATTTATTTATTTATCTGTACTGAGTTATAGAAAGATCTTCTGTCGACTGATTCACTCAGCAGATGGCCCCAGGGGCCTAGCAGCTGAAACCAGGATCCTGAACTGCATCCGGATCTCTCGCTTGAGTATCGGGGCCCAAGCTCCTGGACTGTCCTCTGCTGCTTTCACAGGCGCATTAGCAGGGAGCTAATCAGAAAACAAGTGCCTGGCATTTCATTTTTACAACAAGGGCCTGCAGTACAGGCAGAGTATCCCTTATCCAAAATGCCTGGGACCAGAAGTATTTGGATTTGGGGTTTTTGGGATTTAAAAGTATTTGCATATACATAATGAGATATATTTGGGATGAGACCCAACTATAAACACAAAATCCACTTTTCTTTCAGATCTACCTTATACACATAGCCTAAAGTTAATTGTATACAATTATATTAGCGTGCCTGCATTTGGATCATAACCAGTCACAGTCTCAGGTGTGGAAATTTCCACTGTGACATCATGTCAATGCTCAAAAAATGGGAGATTTTCGAGCATTTCAGATTTCAGATTCTCAAATTAGGGATGTTCAGCCTGTGTAGAGGTTTCCTTTTCCCTTGTCTTTCCAAATTAACACAAGTGAATTGAGCTATAAAAATTAACATGGTCTTAGATAGAGACAGAAGGGATTGTACTGCAGGGAGTACGAAGGAGCACATCTTTTTCTTTGACTTGAGATGATTCTGGAAATGCATGTCTTTCACTGAGTCTCCCTTAAACCTACACTTTCTTTCTCCTCTGATTATTCTACTTGCTGATTAGTAAGTGGTACGATGTGGGATTCTGGGATTTTCTGTGTAGTATTTCCTACAGACTTCCATCTGCTGATTCACTTCCCAAATGGCCACAACAGCCAGGGCTGGGCCAGATGGAATCCAGGTGCCAGGAGCTTTATCCTGATTTCCCACATGAGTACAGGGGCCCATGAACTTGGACTGTCTTCCACTGCTTTCCTAGCTACGTTAGTAGGGAGCTGGATCAGAATTAGAGCAGTTGGGACTGAAACCGGCACCCATATGGGATGCTGGTATTGCAGACAGCAGTTCAACCCATTATGCCACAGTGTCTATTTTCTACTTGAAATAGATCACCTTGCATACTTTGCAAGATTAAATAAACAATACATTTAGAGGCAGGTAGAGCAGTAAGGAGGAAAGAAATAATTAGGGCCCTAAATCACATTATCACATTGTGACAGTTGGGCAGTAGAAGAGGGGACAGGTAAAAGTGGTACTGAGGAGCTAAAATTGGCAAAATTAAAGGAAGCTTGAGGTGGGCATAAATGAAAGGAAGAACATGTTTTTGAGCAGAAGATGTTAAGTTCAGTTGTAGGCCTACAAAATTAGAAACCTTATAGCAATCCAGGACTTCTTGCCAACATTTGAATTTATGGGAGGCACTCAAGAGTTCTAGGCTAAGAATACAGATTGGGAACACAAGCATCAGTAGAAGCAGTGCTTGATTGAGATCACTTGGGGATAGCATGTGAGTATGAGTAGAGAATGCATCTAGCACCGGAACTATATCAAAAAACAGCAGTTGGAAAGCGGAAGACTGAAGTAGAGAAGCTGACTGAGAATGAATGGCAGACCAAAAACCACAACAGGTGCTGTGAGTGCAGTGTTGGAGAGGCGGACACCGAGGACTGAGTGTCAGGAGAAAGGTCAGACCCATCTGTTAGGAGAAATCACCAGACATTACGTGAAAAGCTGAAGTTTACATGAAAGCACTAGGAATTGGGGATAAGTCTCCCTTCCAGCTGGGTAAGGGAGGATGGGAAGAACAGGTGACCAAACATAGGTCTTATTTTTTAAGTGCGGTAAACTTTTGATCTGAACAGTGTTAAAATCCTTTTACTTGGCTATGTAAATTGACAAACGCTTCTTCCTTTCTAATTCTGATGTCCTTTTTTATAGTTTTGTTAGCTCAAAGTAGAAAAGTTGTCATTTGCTATTTTTCATGTTTGAATTTGATGCCACAAGAATCCATTTATATGCAATGGCTGATCAGATAAACTGACCATGGGCAAAGAGATTGTAATGGCCACCATTACCTCTAGTCAAAACTACCTTACAGAACTTATTGTCACAGGAGAAAACTGGCCAGAGAACGCAGGTGGAAGATACTGTGGAAGGCAGTTCCTGGCCTTTTCCTTATGAGCACAGTTAATTATCTATTAGCATATGATTCTACCTTTTAAGTCTTTGTCATGAGATAATTAAAGTACTTTTTGTTCTTGTTTAAACTTTCATTAAAGAATTATGTCCATATAGTTGTTAGTCTCATAAGAAATAACACGTATTTTCTTTTTCCTGGTTTTAGGGAAGAGAAACGCTGATGACCCCTATACCCTTTGCTAGACCACAGGACTTAGGGCCAACAATTGCTATTGTTACGAAAGTCAACCAGATCCAGGATCATCTCCTGAAGAAGCATGATATTGAGCTTTACATGCACTTGAACAGACTAGAAATTGCACCACAGATATACGGCTTGTAAGTATTAAAGTCTGAATTTTAACTACACCTAATTATGGGATACAGAAGTTTTTAAATGTTTGAGATTCCTAGGAATAGGAACAAGAGTTGTTCCAGCTCCATTTTATTTCACACCACTTTTCTGGTCCTGTGTACCAGGTTCTAGGCCCATTATATCCACATTCAATATCTCATTTTATATTCCCACTAGTCCTATTAGGTGGGTATTAACCTTTGTTACAGATGAAGAAACTAAGGTTTACACTAACTTCACACATATTCAACAATGACGTCATAATTCAAACCCAGACAGAATTACCCACATAATTTACAGAGTCCACTATAAAAGAAAAATGGAAGCCTCTTTTGAAAAAAAAAATCAGTTAAGAACCTCAAGATGATGACAGCAGATCATTAAACCAAGCATTCTGGGAAGTGCAGCCTTGCACAGATAGTGTCTACATGAAGTCAGCCTCAAACCCGAAAAATCTTAAATGATATTCATGTTATTTCCATTTTATCATGCGGTTATATTTTACTCTACCATCAGAGGTGGATTTCTCTCGGTAAGACAGATGTCCCTCTCAGTGAACAGTACATTTGTTTTCTATAGCTACATAACTTCTTTTATTATTTTAAACATTTAATTGTACATATTTATGGGGAACAGTCTGATAATTCAGTACATGTATTCAGTCTGTCAAGATCAAATCAGTTTACTTAGCATTTGTATCTCCTTAACCAATTAAAATTTTTTTCATTAATTTGGCCAGCGCTGTGGCTCAATAGGCTAATCCTCCGCCTAGCAGCGTTGGCACACCAGGTTCTAGTCCCGGTTGGGGCGCCGGATTCTGTCCCGGTTGCCCCTCTTCCAGGCCAGCTCTCTGCTGTGGCCCGGGAGTGCAGTGGCGGATGGCCCAAGTGCTTGGGCCCTGCACCCTATGGGAGACCAGGAGAAGCACCTGGCTCCTGCCATCAGATCAGCGCAGTGCGCCAGCCACAGCGGCCATTAGAGGGTGAACCAACAGCAAAAGGAAGACCTTTCTCTCTGTCTCTCTTTCTCTCACTGTCCACTCTGCCTGTCAAAAAAAATTTTTTCATGAATTTAATAATTGTACATATTTATAGGGTATAGTGTGACATTTCAACAAATGTATACAATATGTACTGGTCAAGTCAGAGTTATTATCCTTTCCTTGAAAACAGGCTATAGAGAATAGAGACTTAGTCACTCTGTAGAAATGGGAGGGTACATTTTCAATAACAAATTAGACAAATAATGGTTTTAATGAACATGAATTAGCTGTGTAATGCTGCAGACAACAGAGTCCTTTATGTTGAAATTATAAAACATTCATATCCAGTGAAGAGCAGTTTCTTGGTAGGTATTTTCAGCAACACCCTGCCTCCCCATTAGGTAAAATATAAAGTTAATAAGATACTGTTAAGTTATATATAGTAGGTGCTCACTAAATATGAATTCATTGTTTGAATTACAGAGAATCTCAAAGAAGTCAAAACTTTAAGACCATGGTGGGGCTATTTATTAACTCAGAGTAGAGAATCAATGAGTGTTTTATTTATGTTCTCTTGTTACACAGTCTTTTGTTAGGAATAATCTCCATTATATTTCTTCTCTGGAAGCCCTGAACTATGGTTAAGGAAGTCTGATTTCCTTTTTTAATGCTGCTTGTTTTCATTTCTGTGGCTTAAGCTTGACCTTAGCATTGAAAATGGTTCCATCATTCCCACTGGAAATGAGAAATATATAGGTAGTGGGTAGCTCTATAGGTTATTAATGAATTGCTGTTTAGACCTACAACTGTAACTAGTGTGTTTGTGCTTATACACATAAAAATTTATTTTAAAATGGCTAGTGACAAGGTTAGGAATTAAATTCTATCTTCCTCTACACTGTGCACTTTGAGAATTGATATATTCGAATACAAAAATTTACTTGAACTTTCAAAAATTGCTAAAGTCTAGAGATTGATCTTAAATATTGAGGAAAATTGATAGCATATTTTTGTCTCTTTGACATGTTTTCCAGTACTTTGCCTCTTTTTATACTGCAGTGCTTGAAGATAGGAATGCCTAACCAGCATGTTCTAGTCTCCTTTCAGACATTAGTCTCTCTGTTTTCTAGTACTTATCATCATTCATAGTTTCTTTGACATCTTGACCAGTTCCTTCCCAGTAACGTTCCATGACCCATCACATACTCACTCTTAATTTGTTCAGTCAATACTAGGGTCTACAATAACCATAGCTACAGTATATGTACCCCCCTCTTTTTTTAGATTGATGTATTTGGAAATCAGAGTTACGGGCAGGGGTGGGGGGGGTTGGAGAATCTCCTGTCACTGATTCACAAATGGGCATAATGCCAGAGCTGGTTTAGGTCAAAGGCAGGAGCCAGAAATTCCACATGGGTCTACCATGTGGGTGGCAGGGGCCCAAGGACTTAGGCCATCCCCTGCTGCTTTCCCTGGTGCATGTAGGGAGCTGGATTGGAAAAGCAGCCCAGACTGGAACTGGCACATGTATGGGATCACATCATTGCTGGCGGCGGCTTAACCACCGCACTACAGTACTGGTCCATCCCATATTTTTCTCATCAGCATTATTAAATATATAATATACATATATTAAACTTTGAAGAAGAAGTTACTCATTGTTTCAACTTGAACTTTATTACAATTTATAGTGCAAGGATTTCACGTGTCCCGTTTCATGTTTTAATTGGGTTTTATTTCTGTTTGTGGGGTGCATGCTTGAATTTTTCTTAAAGCTCTGCGTGCTATATAGGCTGTATTATCCCATCTGTACATTTCTTATTGATGACTTTTACAAACTCTGAGGTAAAAAAAATATAAAATAGCAGATAGACACACAGACTTGGACAGGAAACAAGCCTTTCTGACCACTTTGAGCCTTTGTTTTTTATTTGTGCAATGGAAATTTAAAATAAAGATGCCTACTATATAAGAAGCCTGTGAGAATTAAGTCATGACATACAAAAAAGCATAGTGTTCAGTCACTATAGAGTAAACATTCATGGCTGGCGTTGTGGCTCACTAGGCTAATCCTCCGCCTTGCGGCGCCGGCACACCAGGTTCTAGTCCCGGTTAGGGCGCCGGATTCTGTCCCGGTTGCCCCTCTTCCAGGCCAGCTCTCTGCTGTGGCCCGGGAGTGCAGTGGAGGATGGCCCAAGTGCTTGGGCCCTGCACCCCATGGGAGACCAGGAGAAGCACCTGGCTCCTGCCATCGGATCAGCGTGGTGCGCCGGTCGCAGTGCACCAGCCATGGCAGCCACTGGAGGGTGAACCAATGGCAAAAGGAAAACCTTTCTCTCTGTCTCTCTCTCTCTCTCACTGTCCACTCTGCCTGTCAAAAACAAAGCATGTGATGCATGAGCCACTCTAGCTCTCTTTGACTTCCTGTGTTTTCTTCACTGAAGCACGCGAACTTCTACTTGTTTGAAAACTTGTAACAACCATCATTTAAGCCAGTGCTTTCTAAAGAGATGACGTAGCAGTTTAGTGTAAACTTTTAGAAATTATCCCAGCAGTTTGGCACAATAATTGCATATCTTCAAACTTAATAAATATTGAAGCTTTGTATCTCATGGATATAAATTGAAATACTTTTTTATTCTGTATTGTACAGGTGTTATTGATCTAAATAATTGCCGATACCACTGTATTCTTGTTGGAAGGAATTTGTTATTTTTACAGTCAAGATTAATATTTGAAATATAGTTTCTGGTTTGAGCAAATTAACATCAGTAGACAAATATAAAATAATCAAGTTTTCAGTTAATAAAAATGCTGTTGAGGAGAACTTTTGGCCCCAGCCATTAAGATGTTAGGATTAAGAAGCCCACAGGCCACATCAGAGTGCTGGGGTTCAATGCCCAGGTCTGCCTCCTGCCAGCACAAACCCTCGGAGGCAGCAGGTTATGATTCAAGTAGTTGGGTTCCTGGCACCCACAAAGGAGACCTGAAGTAGCATTCCTGCTTCTGAATCAGGACTTGGCCCCGCCTGACCCTTGATGGCATTCGGGAAGTGAACTAGTGTATAGGAGCTCTCTCTGTCTCTAGGTGTTTCTCAAATTAAAAAAAAAAAAAAAAAAAAAGCTATTTTTCCTCACGACAACATTAGGATCCATAATCGTGTCACCTAAAATGTACTTTTGCATGCCAGCTATGTACAGAATTTTGGCTTTCACTCAAAACTTTTTTTTTTTTTAAAGATCTTTATGTATTTGAAATAGAGAGGGAGAGACAGAAAGAGACATTTTCCATCTGCTGGTTCACTCCCCAAATGGCTGCACCGGCCAGTGCTGGGCCAAGCTAAAGCCAGGAGCCAGGAGCTTTCTGAGTGTCTCCCCTGTGGGTGCAGGGCCCCAGGCACTTGGGCCGTCTTCCGATAGTTTTCCCAGGCCATTAACAGAAAGCTGTATCAGAAGTGGAGCAGCCAGGACACGAATCAGCACCAGTGTGGGATACCAGTGTCACAGGTGGCACCTTTGCCCACTACACAACATCAGCCAAGACAAATATTTTCAAATAGACAAATAAATTGTTTTTCAACAAAATTAGGAAATTGGATGATGAAAATATCAGTAATGATTATATGGATGGTGAAAGGTTAGCAATATCACTGAGTTACATAGATGAGAAACAGCTCCTGTGTTTATAGTGGGGGAAAGCTGGTAGCAAAACTAAATTATGCCATATATTGAATGCAGGTTTCTAATTTTAGTTAGCCTGTAAAAGTTGTTTGGTACTTTGGAAATAACATAAATTTGCTTTCATAATATTTGTAATTGTCATTAAGAATAATAATTTCAGTTACTCCTTTTTTAAACCAGTCGTGACAGAATACGTTCTCATGTCTTCTTAGGTGGAAAATGTACTGTGTGTAAACCTATGTACTGCATTTTGCTAAAAACATCACTTAAAATTAGAATTAATAATTAGTGATACACTATTAATTGTACTAAGATTGGCTAACATTATTTCAAATTAGCTTATCCTAATTCTAAGTAAATTGATGGTCATTTATCTTGAAATATGAGAATAAGTACTTATGAAATCCTAGATGTTATACAATAGTTTTCTTATTAGGGCTATTATTTTATATATTTAAGGACATTAGCTCCTAGATAATTTTAATTCATTTTTTGTAGTAGTTTTTGTTCTTCTTAACAATTGTTAAATCAGCTTACCCTTTTAGGTTAAAATTAACCTGCAAGTAACATGTGATGTTATAAAATAATGCATGGTAAAATTGATTTGCACTAGGTTTTTCTTTAAATTTATGGAAAATTTTCTCCTGTTGCTCTTAGGTTGCTCATGTTTTGGTTCAAATAATAAAAATTCCTGAATTACTTTTTATTGTTGGTTGGTATTTGGCTTTTAAAAAAATAAGTTTTATAATAGAACCTGTTAGTGCACAATGACCAAAGTTTTGATTACATTATTTCCAACTTGCTGAAGAGATTTCCAGGGTTATTTTTGTAATGTTTTCATTGTAAGCATGACAGTAAGAATGTCCTATGCTTTCATCACTTTGGGGTTATGTTTGTGCAACAGCAGCTAAAATATCTGTGTTACACTTCTGTCACTGATCAGAGCCATGTTGTAGGTCCAAACAGTCTTCATTGCAGAAGATTCATGCAGAGGTTCAATGTTATCTTCACTTAATACGGCTGTATTTCTCTTACAGAAAGAATACAATTGAAATTTAAGTTAACTATATTTGCTTGGGTAGAGTAACTTTTATTAACACCTTTAAATGTATTGAATCTGTAAATTTTTGACTACATTTTACACTTTGATATAAATAGAGTACATAATAAGCATCTGTGGGATATGCAATTAATGTCACTTTTGAGGAAAGACCCTCATAACACACTTGGGCTTTGGCACTCTTAAATTATGAGCTCTTTATAACACTCACGGGATGAATTCTGTATCCCCCAAATGCTTATTATACATCTTCCATGTCTATTTTGTATTTTGTGGACTAGCAGTTGTTTTGCTGTGTGGCTTATGAGTAAGTTAATTGAGATTCTTAGTTATTGATAAATCTGCTAAATATTGTGATATAATTTAAAATATACTTATGTCACATACATTAATTCTGACATATTACCATATAATCATGTGTGAGTACTAAGTTTCTCATGAACTTATATTTAAAGTAGATATATAATTAAAATTTGAAGTAGATATATGATTAAAAAATCTAACTCTTAATCATCAGAAGTCAAAATAATAATTATTCACATTGAAATATGTGTTACTTATGTTTTTAAGTAAACAGTGTCCTAAACATAGTTCAAGAGTGCTTTATTTTATATATTAAATATATTAGACATGACACATGAGGGATTAAAAGGCAGTGAGTCTTGTTTTCATATATCACTGAATGTACTCCCAGAATTTTTCCTTTTGAAAAAGTTGAGTTTTTGTTTTCATGATCTACAATTTTGTTTTTGATTATCTTAAGTAGTGATCACATAATTCAGAAATTTTGTGCTAATGATGTGTCTTCTCTACATTGGTCTTTCTACTGAGTTGTCAAAAGCACCATTACTAAACACAGATATACAGTAGATGCCAAATTTTATGTGTTTTTAAAAGCTGTTTGTAGACAATCCTGAATTATAACTTAAAGTATTGAAGAATTAAAAGATGAAGTTTAACTTGTTATCCTTATCTGGGCTTGCTGACTTTCAAAGCACCTGACCTTGAAGATCATCTGTAAAATGTGAGAAGTGTTAAATATTCTTTCCTTGCTACACATAAACCACACTGAAATGTCCTTCAGTAAGTAAAAGGCAGCAGTTTAGATGCAGGAAATTCTTATTAGATTAGATTGCCATAGTTAAGACCAGAAATATGAAGTAGACATTTCTACCTTCAGCTCTTGCCTTCAGCAGACTGAAGAACACACACCAGAGCATAGTGAGTCTGCTCAGCTCTGAAGCAGTGAAGGGATTCCCTACTACATAAATATAAACCCAGTCTCCCAACAGGTTTTGAGATGACAGTCACCATTTTTACAAAAAGTTGAAAATTATTAATTAAGTCCAGTCATATCCTTAAAAGGGAGAAACAATGAGGACATTTACTGAACTGAAATCGTTACCAGAATTTCAGTAAACCCAATCATAGTTATTTAACCACACATGGCAATCTTACTTAAATCAGGACTATTGAACAAAAATATTCTGTCATTCATTCATGATCTGATTTTTGGTATATGAGAAATTGTAGTACACACAAAAAAGAAATTGAGTTTTTTCCCTTGTGCCTGATGAATTATCACTGATTAACAACTATGAAAAAGAATAATAAATGAAATGCTTAAAATAATCATCCATACTTGCTAATATTCATTGAGTATTTCCTAAACATTATGCTGAACACTTTCTATAAATTATCCTGTTTGTCCTCAAAACACATTGGATTAGGTACTGTTATCCCCATTTTGTAAATGAGAAATGAAGGCTTACACTAGCTTAATTTAGATCAAAGAGCTAAGTAAACTTTGAACTGTTGAGCTTACATTCACTCTTGTTTTTTTTTAAAAAAAGTTTTTTAATTATTTCCCTTTTATTTGAAAGGCAGAGAAACAGAAAAGACAGATTTCTCCCATCTGCTGGTTTACTTCCCAAATGTCCACGGCGGCCAGGCTGGACCATGCTGACACCAGAAGGCCAGGACTCTGTCCAGATCTCCTACCCGGTGGCAGAGACCTAATAGTTGAGTCATCTTCTGCTGCCTCCATAGAGTGTCCTTTAGCAGGAAGCTAGATCTGAAGCAGAGGTGCAGGGACTCAAACCAAGCACTGTAAGGAGGTCCTATCCCAAGTGGCAATTTAACTGCTGTCCAGATGCCCCACCCCTACTCTCTAACTTAACTTGGATTATTGGTGTTTTGAAAAATCTAAAGCAGCAAAAAGTACTATGTATCATATTGGACAGTAAGCCAAGCTGAGCTTCACAGATAAGCTTCCAAAGGCCCAGAATTGGAAGGGTCTTATTAGTGATCAGAAACTAGCCTGATAAGGAAGAGATAGAAGTTCAAGTGCACTGGGAAGTCTATGATGCCCTGCCATGACAATAGATCATCAATTAAAGAGCTCAGGATTGTCCACATAGGATGTGCCAGCCAGCAGCAAAAGTATAGCTAAAGTATTAAACCATAGCTTTGGCTTAAATATTGTCTGAATCCAACACTGGCCTTGTTTAGTTCAGACTGCTGAGGTAGAAAATAAGGAAATGGGCAGGGATTGTTGATCATGGGAATCTGATACCTTAATCTTAAACTTGACCTGCCAAAAAGAAGAGTTAATTGTTGAAGTGGAAAAGCCGACTTTAAGTGTCAAAGTAACTGTTCATCTTATCATAAACACAGGATGAGAAGGAAAGGTGAGACCAAGTCATAATCCACAAACTTAGGAAAGGTACCACCCACATGCCTTTCTGGGTAAAATTATACTTTTCCCAATGAGATGTGTATAAAAGCTAAACATTAAAGCAAAGGGAGAACAAGTCTGAGAGTACTGCTGAAAAAAAAAAGAAAGCATAATCACTAAGAAATGGTTAACTCTGGACAGCTGAATGCAACTGTCAACAATAATCATTTGAAGAGCAGAAAAAGTAAATTAAAACATTTATGCCTTAGATCTACCTAATCTTAATGAAGAAAGTGACAAGTGTAAAAGTTTATGTAGTTCATCAGTACACATAGAAGAAGTCAAATATCCTATTCCACTGGCATTTCTGAATTGAGTAAATGTTTTTAAAAATCCGTGTAAAGTAGTATCTGTGCCATAGGATGGTGAGAGTGAATAAGAAAAATTATATAGAGTATAATACCTGGCACATTGTAAGGAGTTAGTAAAGGTGCATTGTTGTTCATTTTTATGTGGTCTGTGCAAAATTCCTAGCTCCTAATAAGATTCACTAAAAAGTAATAACGACCAAAAGAATGAAAGGAATGCTTACAAAGGAAATATAAAAGAAGACGAAAAAGCTATGAAACGATAGTTCTGCTACTATATACATAAATACTTCAAGCTAACCTGATGAAACATTGATATTCTTGACTGACTGACTTTATAGACTGCATCCAACTATACGCTATTTAAAAGAAACAGCTAAAATAAATTCCTAGTTGTTTAGTTAAAGGAATACAGTAATGGTAGTAATAGCAAAAAATTGTACTCCCAAAGAAAGCATTGAAAGGAAAAATGATCCTGTTGTTTTGATAGAACATTCAAGAGTGTGGGCATTGTAGCCCAGCAGTTCAGGTGCCTCTTGGAGCTCCAGCATCGCATATTGAGGTGCCTGGGTTCTAGGCCCTGATCTACTTCTGACGAATCAAGTGCTTGGATCACATGGGAGACCCAGATGCAGTTTGGACCTCCTGACTTCAGTCTGGCCCAGCCCTGGATGCTGCAGGCATTTAGGGAATCATCCAATGGATGGAAGTTCGCTCGCTCGCTCTCTTTCTCTCTCTCTCTCTCCTCTCTCTCTCCTTTTCTGTGCTCTAAACTTTCAATATTTGAAGATTTTTTTTATTTATTTGAAGGGCAAATAAAGAAGTTACAGTCGGGTTAGTGGGTTGGGAAGAAACAGAGAGGGAAAAAAATCTTCCATTCGCTGGTTCACTCCCCAAATGGCCCCAACAGCTAGTGATGGACCAAGCCAAAGCCAGAAGTCTGTCACTCCATCAGGATCTCCCACATGGGTGGCAGAGGCCCAAGCACTTGTGCTGTCTTTCACTGCTTTCCCAAGTTCATTAACAGGGAACTGGATGAGAAGTGGAGCAGCTGGAACTTGAACTGACACTCATATGGGATGCCAGCATCACACACGGCAACTTACCCTGCTGTGCCACGGTGCTGGCCCCCAACACATTCAATTTTCAGAAGACATAATAACCTTAAATTTTGCTAAGATGCACAATGGCAAGGAGTTTTTCTCTTTTGTTCATTAATATACACCAGATGCTTTTCTAACAGAAAACATGGTAAATACTCAGTTAATATTTTTTAATTCATGAATCAATGGCTGAATGGAAAGAAAGGAAAAATACAGTGAAGATCACAAACCTTTAGACAAAGTATTTGACTATTAAAACATTTGCACGAATAAATAAGCTATTTTCCAAAGACCATGGAGTTTCTGGAAATATCAATGGGAGATATTCTAGAAGGGTAAGTTTGAAATTCAACTACCCCAAGATTTCATCTCAGTAAAATTCAGTGCATAGACAAAGTAGCTAAAAGATCAACAATGGCAGGCTCTGTGACACAGGGGGTAAACCTACTGCCTACGGTGCAGGCATCCCGTATGGAAACCAGTGTGAGTGCTGGCTGCTCCACTTCCAATCCAGCTCCCTGCTCACGCACCTGGGAAAGCAGAGGAAGGTGGCCCCAAGTACTTGGGCCTCTGCATCAATGTGAGATAAGGCTGGAAGAAGCTCCTGGCTCATGGCATCAGATCAGCCAAGCTCTGGCCATTGGGGCCATTTGGGGAATAAACCAGTGGATGGAAGATCTTTCTGTCTGTCATTCCCTCTGTGTCTGACTTTGCCTTTCAAATGTATAAATAAACCTTAAAATATATATATATATATATATATAAAGAAAATGTGCAAAATAGAAACCAAACTCTTAATCTCTCTCTATAGGGAACTCTTAGAAATGTTAAGAAAGACTAACACATAAAGTCAAAAGAAAAGTTCTCAACTCTTCAAATATCTTTTTTTTTTTTACAGGCAGAGTGGACAGTGAGAGAGAGAGACAGAGAGAAAGGTCTTCCTTTGCCGTTGGTTCACCCTCCAATGGCCGCCACTGACGGCGCGCTGCAGCCGGCGCACCGCGCTCGTCCGATGGCAGGAGCCAGGAGCCAGGTGCTTTTCCTGGTCTCCCCATGGGGTGCAGGGCCCAAGCACCTGGGCCATCCTCCACTGCACTCCTGGGCCACAGCAGAGGGCTGGCCTGGAAGAGGGGCAACCGGGACAGAATCCGGTGCCCCGACCGGGACTAGAACCCGGTGTGCCGGCGCCGCAAGGCGGAGGATTAGCCTGTTGAGCCACGGCGCCGGCTCAAATATCTTAAAAAATAAAAATTAAATAGCATATAGCTTTCATTTGGATTAGTAAATATTGGAGAAAATTTTAGTCATTGTTTACGTAAGTAATCTGGGCAGCAGTTGGGAAGGTGAGAAGCCTAATAGACAGGGATCTTGGACCCACGATTCCACTTTTAAACATCAATATCTTAAATGAATCAGTGGGACAAAATATGTAAGATATTTATGAAAATGTTATTTGTGATATGAAATGAGAGCTAATATATTTCTGATAGTAAAGGAATAATAGAAAAAATAAATTCATTGAAATTAATGGATTTTTATATATATTCAAAGTCTATATAACTCCATAAAAAGATGATTACAACACATTTTAAATGAAAAATCAAGATTTAAAAACACATATTAGGGAGCACAGGTGGTTAGCTAGGCAGTTAAAACATGATCAAGATGCATGTGTCCCATGTGGGAATATCTGGATTTGATCCCTGGCTGTGGCTCCTGACTTTAGTCCCTGCTGATATAGTCCCTGGAAGGCAGTGGTGATGGCTCAAATATGTGGATTCCCTACTTCTATGCAGAAGGCCTGGATTGAGTTCCCAGCCCAGTGCCAGCCATTACAGATACTTAAGGAATGAAGCCACAGTGGGAGATCTGCCTGGCTCGGTCTCTCTGCCTCCTAAGTAAATAATTCTGAAAAAATCTTATGTACTCTTTTCTCAGCTCAAAAGATTATGCAAGGAGTCTTTTAAAAGTTCATGGAAAATGCATATTATGGAAAATTCATATAATTTTTGAATTTTTTCTCATATTATTTTTCATAAGTGTTTTCCATAGAGGAAATATTTTTAATATTTGTGAAGTCTAATTTATGGAGCTGGCACTGTGGACTAGAAGGCTAAGCCTCCGCCTGCAGTGCCAGTATCCAGCGTGGGCTCCAGTTCTAGTCCTGGTTGCTTCACTTCCAATCCAGCTCCCTGCTGATGCACCTGGGAAGTAAGGGAGGATGGCCCTGGTGCTTGGGCCCCTGCCACCCATGGGAGACCTATTCAAAGCGCCTGGCTCCTGGCTTCGGCCTGGCCCAGCCCCTGCCTTTTCAGCCATTTGGGGAGTGAACCAGCAGATAGACGATCTCTCTGTGTGCATATCTCTGCCTTTTAAATAACTATATGAATACAATTTACAAACTTTTTCTTTTCTGGAAAATAATTTTGGTGTCACATCAAGTAACTATTTGCCTAAGTCATTAGCATTATATTCTTTACTCTTTCATAGTTCATATGTTTAGGCCTATGATCCATTTTGAGTTCAGTTTTAAATAAAATGAGAGGTAATAGGTTCGTTCTTCATACAGATATACAATTTTTTCAGTATCATTTGTTGAAAGACTACTTTGTCCATTAAATTGCCTTTGCAACTTTTTAAAAAATCAAATTAGTTATATCTGGCTAGAGTTTTATCAATAAAACTGATAGTACTAGCTTTTAAAAAGGATTTGATTAATGTGTTTCTTGCTCTCTCTTTTTCTGTTTTCTGTTTCTTTTCTTCCAATTCTTACCTTTCTTATTTCTTTCTTTCTGCTTACTTTTGGTTTATTTTGCTCTTCCAAGTTAAGGTCAAGTTCAAATTAGTGACTTTAGATGTTTCTGCTTTTTTAATAGATTTTTAAAAATTTGTTTGAAAGAGAGACAGAGGTCTCCTATCTAGTGGTTCACTCCCAAAATGCTACACTCTGTTAGCTCAGTCCAGGTCTCCATTGAGGTGACAAGGATCCAACTACTGGAGCCACCATCTGCTGCCACCCAGTATGTGTACTAGCAGGAAGCTGGACTAGGAATAGAGTGGAGACTACAACCCAGGCAGTCCTGTTAGGTGCAGGTGTCACAGATTTTGTCTTAACCACTGCTTCAGATGCCTTCTCCTAACAGAAGGTTGTAATGCTCTACGTTCCTCTGTAACCACTGCTTTAGCTGCATCCCTAACATTTTAACTGTTTCCATTTTTCTTAAGCTCCACTGTTTAAAATTTCTTTCCATTTTTTAAAAGTATAATTCTTAATTTCCAACTATTAGGGGATTATCCAAATTTCTGTTTGTTAGGTATTACTAGTTTAATTCCATTATGATCCAGAATACCTTGTATGATTTCTTTTTTCTTTTTCTCCCTCCCTTTCCCTCTCCTCCCTCTCTCTCTCTCTTAGTCTCTCTGCCTCACTCTCCCTCCTTGCCTCACTCCCTCCCTCCCATCCTTCCTTTCTTCCTTTGTTGAAGTTTATTTTTTAGCTCTAAATATGGTCTGTGTTCGTGGCTTTTCCATGTGCACATGAGAAAATGTTCTGCTATTGTTGGGTGGAATATTCTGTAAATGTCAGGTAGGTCAAGCTGATTGATCACGTTGTTTAGATCTTCTGTATGTTTGCTGTTTCTCTATTTGTTCTGTTAATAACTGAGACAGGAATCTCCTGCTTTAATTGGACATTATTCTATTTTGGAATCTGAAACCACTTTTAAAATGACCAGACTTCTGGAATTCAGAACTAAGCAGTTACTATTCCTACCCAAGATAATGGTACAATTTTCTTTGAATTGTAATAAAATTCAGTTTTTTGTTAGGTTTTGGGTTTTTTGTTGTTATTGATGATGATGTTGCTTTTCTTTTTTTAATATCCTGTACTTTTGACACAAAGGGACTGCTATTCAAATTGTGTAGTGTTCCAGTCATGTATAATTACGCGAAGACTTGATTGTGAAACTTTTAAATTATTGGGCTTATGAACTTCGAGTAAAAGAACCATTAGGGTGCCTAAAAAGGTTCATGAGAAATGAAATTAAAAGAAGTTTGTTTTAGTGCAAATATAACATATATTTGGCAGTGCAATGTAACATACACCAGGATACCCCTTTTGGTGCCTTTGTTCCTTCATAAAATTCTGCCCGAAGTTGGAAATTTCTTCCCCTAGTGTTTTGGAACCTAGTAAATATATTGGACTCATGAAAACAATCAAGTGGGGCGGACGCTGTGGTATAGCGGGTTAAGCCTCCACCTGCACTGCTGGCATCCCATAAGGGCGCCTGTCCCAGTCCTGCCTGCTCCACTTCCAATCCAGCTCCCTGCTGGTGCGCTTGGGAAACCAGTGAAACATGGCCCAACTGCTTGGGACCCTGCACTCAGGTGGGAGACCCGGAACAAGCAGCTCCTGGCTCCCGGCTTCAGCCTGGCCCAGCTCTGACTGTTGCGGCCATTTGGGGAGTGAACCAGCAGGTGGAAGATCTCTCCTTTCTCTCTCTCTCTCTCTGTAACTCTGTCTTTAAAGCAAAACAAAAAAGAAGAAAAACAAATTTATTATTTAATGTACTTGAATAGTTTTAAATTCTTCCAAAATATCTAGCTTCAAAGTATTCACAATCAGCTTGAAAGTACTTCTAAAATATATAGCATATATGAAAATCTTATCATAGTTTTAGCTCTGCTGCTAAGATCTTATTTCAACATTGTATTTATTTATCGTTTCCACATCCTTCCAGACAAGTACGAAGGGACAAAAAACAAATCCTTTATTTCAGCTTCCTATCTTAAGCAATACAACGTGTTAGCAACCTTTGCCTTGAAGTTACTGTCCAGATGTGGAGTGGATCACCTTCAGACAGATCACTCTTGGAAGGAAGCCTTAAAAATCTGTGACTTGACCGTTGTCGTGATGTGTTTAACTGAACCTAAGTGTACAGGGACAAAACATTGCCCACAAGCTTTACACACATAAAATAATACCTAAGAAAAGTCAGAAAAGAATTAAATTTCACCCAAATTTAAGTCATTTTTTTAACGATGTATTTATTTATTTGAAAAGCAGAGTTACAGAGAGAGAAGGTGAGGCAGGGAGATCTTTCATCTTCGGATTCACTCCCCAAGTGGTCGCAACCACCAGGGCTGGGCCAGGCCAGGCAGTCTGTGTGGGCCCCTGTTTGAGACCTGGCTGCTCCGCTTCCACTAGATCCCTGCTAATGCACCTGGGAAAGCAGCACAGGACAGCCCAGGAGCTTGGGCCCCTGCTCCCATGTGGGAAGACTCAGCAGAGGCTACTGGCTTCAGCCTGGCCCAACTCCAGTCTTTGTGGCCATCTGGGGAGTGAAGCAGCAGATGGAAGACCTCTCTGTCTCTGTCTCCTCTCTCTCTGTCTCTTCTCTCTCTCTCTCTCTCTCTCTCTCTCTCTCTCTCCCTCTGTAATTCTGCCTTTCAAATAAATAAAATACATGTATAAAAAAAACTAATATAATTGACCTTGCCTTTGAGTCTGTTAGCTAGCAGAACACATTTATTTCCGAAGGGAAGTAACTTCTACCTTCAAATCAAAACTGTAGGTCTAAAGCTTGGTGGGAGATGTTTCAGGACTTACTGGGACATAATTGAGGATGGGTAAAAATCATAGAATTAAGTTCATCCATTTTTTTATATTCAGTTTCTCTCCATTTTTCATCTGCGGCCTCTCTACTTTGAGTCTTTGTTCTTCAACTCTTTTCTTAACCAAGTAAGCCAGGGGCAAGTTGAGTATCTACAGCTAATTGTTCTAATAGGCTGTTCCCTCTTGCCTTTTGGTAATTCATGTCTGAAATTGTACTTCATTGTTAAGTGTACTTGGTAATTAATCTCATATGTATCACTCATAACAGTGATTACAGTGTATATACTTGATAGATTTCTAACCAGACTTAAGTTTCTACCCTTGTTTTTTTTTTTTTTATCTCAGGGGTCTCTGCTGAATGTGTGTAAAACCTTCTCTGGGAACTATTCTTTTTTTTGCTTTTATTTAAAGAATATAAATTTCCAAAGTATAGCTTATGGATTCCAATGGCTCCCCCCCTCACAATTTCCCTCCCTCCCGCTACCCTCCCCTCTCCCGCTCCCTCTCCCCCTCTGTTCACATCAAGATTCATTTTCAATTCTCTTTATACACAGAAGATCAGTTTAGAACATATTATGTAAAGATTTCAACAGTTTGCCCTCACATTGAGACACAAACTGAAATTATTGTTGGAGTACTAGTTATAGTATTAATTCACAATGTACAGTACATTAAAGACAGAGATCCTACATGATTTTTTTTAAAGAATTGATTAATTATCTATGCAATTTCCAATTTAACACCAAGATTTTTTAATCATTTGCAATTATCTTTATACACAGAAGATCGATTTAATATTATAGTATGTAAGGATTTCATCAGTTTGCACCCACACAGAAACACAAAGTGAAAAAAATACTGTTTCATTACTAGTAATAGCGTTATTTCAAATTGGATAACAGATTAAGGACGGATCCCTCATGAGACATAAGTACACAGTGACTCCTGAAATTGATTTAACAATTTGACACTCTTGTTTATGGCGTCAGTAATCTCCCCAGGCTCTAGTCATGAGTTGCCGAGGTTATGGAAGCGTCTAGGGTTCGCCGACTTTGATCTTAATCCGACAGGGTCATAGTCAAAGTGGAGGTTCTCTCCTCCCTTCAGAGAAAGGTACCTCCTTCTTTGATGGCCCCGTTCTATCCGCTGTGATCTCACTCGCAGAGATCTTTCATTTAGGTCTTCTTTTTTTTGTTTTTCAGAGTGTCTTAGCTTTCCATAATCTGGGAACTATTCTTTAAACAGATGTTTGTAGTTGCAAGTTTTCTAGAGAAATTTCTCTTGATAAGCTTTTAAGACATCTGAGATCACTGATAATACATGCTGTGTGAAAATTCTGAGTTATTTTTTCGACTTTCGTAAAGTTGTTTGAAGGACAGAGTCTTACCATTAGATATCATATCATCTGGTCTACAATGCAAGATGGCATTCCACCTTCCTACCGTGCATTCTTCCTTGACTTAAGGGTTAGAAAAATGAAGTGCTGGATTAAGGAAGAAAACCTCTCTTCCAGGCTGGTAATTTCAAAAGCTTGACAAGGCTGCCGAAGAAAATTTGTCACTTATTACACCATTTTAAAACATAAAAGGTAGGAGCTCATCAACCACAAACTCTAAGAATGTTTGCCTTCACTAATTGCAGGAATAGCTGAAACACTGGTGGGGCACTTTGATTTTGACTACTTTTGGTTCTTCATGTTTGTTTGTTTGTTTTTGCTTTTTTCTTCATTTGTAGTTTTGAATAGATTTGTACCACACTAAGTGCAGAAAAATAAATACTACTCGTTATATAACTTTTTTGCTTATATATGCAGATACATCAGAAAATGTGTAAAATGGAATTAAAAGGTAAGTTTATTTTTGGTGAGCAAATTTTTTGAAACCCAGGCATATAAGAGATGTTCAAAAAGTTTATGAAAAAAGAAAAAACCATGGATTTCAAGACATTTTGCATCACAATAAATTTTCTTTTAATTCCATTTTCCACATACTTTCTGAAGTATACTTGGGTATATTGTTTCTAAAAACTTCTGTCGGTAACATTTTCTTTCTTTAATAAAATGTTTTTACTTTCATTTTAGTTCCAACTATTTATTATTTTTAATGATTTCATAGATGATTTTTTATAGCAAGGTACCACTTCTAAAATAGGTTCTTCTATGATTTAAGCTATAAAATATGTAGACTTGAAAAAGAAATCCCCAGTCTTAAGAAGTTTAGTTTTTAATTAAAATTAAATAGTGTGCTACATAGACTTTGTTGGAGAAAATATGTTACAGCTTTTGAAAGACCTCAGTTTAAAACATATAGCTATTTAGATATAAATTCAAAGAGGCATCAAAAATAATCTCAAAATGACTGGGATACAAAGAATGAGATACAGGCTGAAAGATCACAGGTTTAATGGGTAGTTCAGCTTTTATTAAAGAAAATCTCTGACCTCATTAGGTTAATGAGACCTCAGCAGTTACCAGTAGTACTGGTGAGAAGAGGGGACACTGTACGCGCTCAGAATTCAGCCAGGGCAGCGATGCCTCACAGAAATAACTCCTCTCGCTGAGTAGCCTGCAGACATGATAAATCTTTCCACCTGGAGTAGAAGGAAGGGAAGACCCAGAATTACAAATGTATTTTATGTTGTTGTTTGGTACATATTTTAGGTTTAGTTCCTTCGAATTTTTGTTTATAATATGTTTTATTTGTAACTCTTCATTCATTGCACAATAACCTGATCTTGTCTTTTACTCAGTAGCAGGCAACAGAAAAGTTGAATTAAAGTCAAATTAAGAGTATCCCGTTAGGTCCAGCATTGAGGTATAGTGGGTAAAGCCACTGCCTGTTACACAGGCATCCCATATGGGTGCCGGTTAGTCCCGGCTGCTCCACTTCACCTCCATCTCCCTGCTAATGCACTGAGAAAGCTGTGGAGGAGAATCCAAGTTCTTGGGCCCCTGCCCCCACATGAGAGACCAGGAAGAAGTTCCTGACTCCTGGCTTCGGTCTGTTCCAGCCCTGGCCATTTGGGGAGCAAACCAGCATAAGGAAGACCTCTGTCTCTCGCTCTTTAACTCTGCCTTTCAAATAAATAAACCAAATCTTAAAAAAAAAAAAAAAAAGGACTTCCTTTATAGGATGACCTTGTGGCATTGTGGCATCTCTATTTGGAAAGTACATAAGACAATGCCTGGAACATAGGAAATACTTTGTAAACTTTTATTAAGTAATAATGTTATAGCAAGGATCTTAAAATACTAGGTAAGAACTCATATCTCTAAATAATATAATCATTATGAATAATATCACCCCCTGAAACTGAAAATTAGCCAGGAGGGATTTCTTCCAGAGTCATCCATGCCCATGCACCAAATGTCTCTTGCTGTGTGGATTAGCTGATATTAAGGAGCCGTCTTCTTGCTTGGTCAGCACCAGGCATGTGGATGTCTGCCTCTTGAGATTTATGACAGCAGTGCCAAATCAGGACCTATGGCTTCTGATGTTCTTTCTTTTCACTCCCACTGTTTTCTTGGTAAACAATAATAGTAAAATTCAGGGGAGAGTGATCAGTTCTCTAAGTATACATTTCTGCAACTTGTAGGGCTGGCAGCAGGATGAGGACCTCCTTCCTGCACTGTTGGTGGGATAGATTTTCTCATGGCTCTCCTCAACCACCTTGGCTTTCTGCCTGTCTAACCTAATTCTATCTCCTCCTAGCCACTCCCTTGCCTGCCCCTCACCAGTGCATTCTGCTCTTAAAATGTAAAGACAGGAAGAGAAAGAAAAGCAAAGGAGGCAGACTGGAACATGGGGAGGGTTACTTCAAGGTTTTTAGCTAACATTTAAATCATTGATTTAGATTGTACATCATCATTTTTTTTTACCATGCAACACTGATAGTCCCTCTTCCCTCTGTTTCTTAAGCTATTGAAAGAATTCTGAGGACAGGAGGTTTGACTGATTTGCCTCTGCCAAACCTATTTTCATAGATCCTCTTGCCTCCCATCTGTGCTTTTTGGAAGCAAAGTGCTAAGAGTGTGGGAGGCTAGCCCACCGCACCTGAGGTCAGCTGTCACCCAAAGGGCATGTCCTCTCAGCCGCCTGACAGGTCCTGGCCAGTGGGGACCCACATGTGCTGGGTGTGTTTGCTTGTCATTGCTCTCTTATGTTCTACATGATCAGAAGATTGTCTCATCACCTAAATGCTCTTAGATTTTTAAGTGTTCACTTCAAGGAAATTTAAGTTAGCTGTTATATGTTGTTTTAGTTTTCTTCAGTTTACACATTTACTTGAGTTCCTTAATTATGTGATCATTAATTCCTAGTTAGGATTTTCAAAAAATAGAAATGGATCAGTAAATGAATTTCAAAGGTACATTTTGAATCAGTGAGTGAAGAGTCCTTTGTTGTGGGCCAGCGCTGTGGCATAGTGGGTTAAGCCTCCACCTTTGGCACTAGAATCCCATGTGGGCACAGGTTCCTGTCCCCGCTGCTCTTTTTCTGATCCAGCTCTATGTTGTAGCCTGGGAGAGTGGTTGAGGATGTCCCAAGTGCTTGGGCCCCTGCACTCATGTGGGAAACCTGGAGGAACTCCTGGCTCCTGGCCTTTATCAGCTCAGCTCAGGCTGTTGTGGCCATTTGTGGAAGTAAACTAGCAGAAGGAAGACCTTTCTCTCTGTCTCTCCTTCTCTGTCTGTACTGCACCTCTCAAATAAATAAATCTTTAAAAAAAAAAAAAAACATAGTTGTTCTAGCGTTGAGTGAGCCTATCTTTGCTCCAGTGCTACAGCAATTCCCCCATCATCAGAAGTTTCATCTGTGGATTTCATATGATTGAGAGATTGGACTAGATGGCAGAAAAAAAATCCCTTCCAATTTTATAATTACACATCTTTAAACATAATACAGATGACTAGATTCATTCCCATTTTAAAACCAAGCCAGAATTTTTTTATTTTTTTAATTTATTTTCATGCATTTCATAAATACAACTTTAGGAACATAGTATTTCTTCCCACCATACCTGCCCTCCCACCCCTCTACCTCTTCCCTCTCCTGTTCCCAGTCTTGTTTTTTACTAAGATCTATTTTCTTTTTTTTCTTTTTTTCTTTTCTTTCCTTTTTTTTTTTGACAGGCAAGAGTGGACAGTGAGAGAGAGAGAGAAAGGTCTTCTTTTTGCTGTTGGTTCACCCTCCAATGGCTGGCCCACTGCGCTGATCCAATGGCAGGAGCCAGGTGCTTCTCCTGGTCTCCCATAGGGTGCAGGGCCCAAGGACTTGGGCCATCCGCCACTGCACTCCCGAGCCACAGCAGAGAGCTGGCCTGGAAGAGGGGCAACCGGGACAGAATGTGGTGCCCGACCAGGACTAGAACATGGTGTGCCAGCACCACAGGTGGAGGATTAGCCTATTGAGCCGTGGCACCGGCCACTAAGATCTATTTTCATTTAACTTTATATACAGAAGATTAACTCCATTCTAGGTAAAGAGTTCAATGCTTTGAGAAAGAAAAAGAGGAAAAAAAAAAATGTCCCCCAACAGTCCAGACAAAGGGCTGTTCAAAGTCATTGCATTATCTTTAAAGAAGAACCAAAGTATGATATGATTTGGGCGCTCTTAAACATAACTGTAACTTATGAGACATAAGAATATCCTCCACTTAGTACACTAAAATGAAGTAATTCTTTGAGGAAAAGTTTTACTATTAAGTCTCAAAATACAACTCTTTGAGGACAAAGGTCCTGCATGGGAAGTTAGTGCACAGTGACTCTTATTTATTTAACAATTAACAGCCTTACATGTGACATCAGTGATCACTTGAGGCTCTTGACATGAACTGCCTAGGCTATGGAAGCCTTTTGGATCCAGAAACTCTACATGGTCATAAGCAAAGTAGAAGTTCTTTCCTCCCTTCAGAGAAAAGTACATGCTTTTTTGGTGGCCACTGCTTTCCACTGGGTTCTCACCCACAGAGGTCCTTCATGTAGAACATTTTTTTGTCACAATGTCTTGGTTTCCATGCCTGAAAGGTTCTCTTGGGCTTTTCAGGCAGAACAGAATGCCTTAGGTGCTGATTCTGAGGTCAAAGTGATACAAGGCGATTGTCTTTCTATGAATCTGCTGTATGGACTGCTTCCCACACTGGCAATTTCACTCCTTTTTAATTCTATCTATTATTATTACCAAATACTTAGTACTATTTATATGATCATTTTAACACTTCATCCTATCTGTGTGATCACTTTAACGTTTAATCCTACTCATCTGATCTCTAACACAGTGCTGTTTTTAGCACCCAGCTTAAGGGGGTCTGGGATCCAGTGGGAAGTTTTTAAACTGTACCCTTAGAATTAAGTCCATAGGAATGTATACAGACCTATACTGGTTTACAATTACAGATGTCATACATTTGACAATTATGACTTTAGAGTCATGGTGATTCAAACCAAAATTTTTAACCAAGGTAGATCATTTTTTTCTTCATATTATTTGTTGAACTCTTTACTTAGTGTAGGGTTAATCTTATGAGTATGAAGTTAGCTGGAAATAGATCTTTGTGAGGTCAGTGCTGTGGTGTAGTGGCTAAAGCTGCCGCCTGCAGTGCTGGCATCCCATATGGGCGCTGAATTCCTAGCTGTTTCACTTCCAATCCAATTCTCTGCTGTGGCCAGGGAAAGCAGTAGAAGATGGCCCATGTCCTTGGGCTCTTGCACCCATGCGGGAAACCCGGAAGAAGCTCCTGGCTCCTAGCTTCAGATCAGTGCAGCTCCGGCTGTTGTGGCCAATTTGGGAGCAAACCAGTGGATGGAAGACCTCTCTCTCTCTCTCTCTCTGTGCCTCTCCTTCTCTCTGTGTGTAACTCTGACTCGCAAATAAATAAATAAATCCTTAAAAAAAAAAAAGAAAATAGATCTTTGTAAAAAATAAGAATGAGAATAGGAGAGGAAGAAGGAAGAAGGGAGGGAGCATGGGTGGGAGGGTAGTGTGGGCAGTATCAGCCTGTTCCTGAATCTGTTTATATGAAATACATGAAATTTGTATACCTTCAAAAATTTTTTTTAAAAAATATGGTCTATGGTCTCAAAAAAAAATCCTCAGCCTACCTATATACTGGTGTTTTTAATATTGAAAATAATCATGGTCTTTATAGCGTAATCACTTTAAGAAGTTCCACATTTTCTTTTTTAATACAAATAGGATGTATGCATTTATGTGAAAGGCAGAGAGAGAGGGAAAGACTGAGGAGAGAGAGATCTTACATCCTCAGGCCAAGCTGAATCATGACACAGGAACTCCATCCAGGTCTCTCACATAGGTGGCAGGGGCCCAAGTCCTCCAGCCGTCTTCTACTGCCTTCCTAGGCACATTACCAGGAAGCTGGATTGGAAGCATGAAGCAGCCAGGACTCAGAACCAGTGCTCCAACATGGGATGCTTTTCAAGTATCAGCTTAACCTGCTGAGCCATAATGCTGGCCCCTGCACACTTATTTTAACGAAGCATTTTTTACTCAAAATAATTCTGGCATTTTCTTTCTGGCATTGTCTTCCTCCCTAGCTTAGGAGCCACATTAAAAGCCTTTTTCATAGGTAAATAATCAAATAAGCAAAGATTGTTTTGACCTCTAAAAGTACCATACAACCTTATCTCACATTGTTCCTTCACACTTGGCTCTAATTATTAGAAGTGTTAGTTACCTGTGTAAAATTCACCCTCAAAACACAGCATTAGGCTTCTGTTGGA
This sequence comes from Sylvilagus floridanus, assembly GCA_949820135.1. Classification (NCBI taxonomy): domain Eukaryota; kingdom Metazoa; phylum Chordata; class Mammalia; order Lagomorpha; family Leporidae; genus Sylvilagus; species Sylvilagus floridanus. The sequence goes on along the minus strand of OX463244.1, from coordinate 160,292,142 downwards.
GGTATTCAAAAAAGCCTACCACAGGCTCTGAATGAGTCATTTCAGGTATAGCTTTTGGTATCTATGTTAAGACAAAATAACCAGTTTCATAACCTTCTAGTCACACATTCTGTTTCTTTTATTAACATAGCAGTGATGAAAAATTAATGTTACATAACATACAGCAAAATGAAAACAGTGCTTTTAGTATTACCTGATGATGAACATCATGTTCATAAATATTACTCTGAAGTGAAACTTACCAGTTACCTAAAGAGGGAATTTGGTTTAGATGTCTGTTCATTTTACAGGATACTGATTTACTCGGTGACTTACTGAAATGAATTTTGTGAGTTTTGTTTTCTACTTGAGTTTTGATTGACCTTAGCCTCCTGAGAGTGGGTTTTCATTCTTAAAAATATTGGGAGCACACAGGAACCTTAAGGATGCCATAAATAGAACAGTCCATTTGAAGGACAGTGGAATCTGGGCTGCTGTGGCATCCATAAAAATAGCTGAGCCAATGAACTGCCCTACCTTCTTTTGAACATAAGGTAGAAGTTAGAGGATCTAGGAGACAATTTGGTAGACTTCTATAAAAACCTTGGCTGTAAGAAAGCAACTAAAGGGAAATGATAAAGGGAGTGAAATGATCCCATCCCTTGGATTGCAAACCACAGTCCAGTTGGCCAGATTTGGATTTTCAGCTATTGCCCAGCTGGTGAACAGTTGAAAACCATTTAGGTCATGTGATCCCATTGTAGCCAATTGGGAGGTTTGGCAGTCAACAGCAAATATCTATTCACACAAATTGTCTGCATACTGCATTTGTCTATGTGCGTTCTCTGCTTGTCTATATTGATGTCAACATATCCACATAGATGGTTGAATAAATTACGTGAATAGGCCCTTACCTGTGTATTTATACACAGTAATTATGTACTTTGATTCCTTCTAGGAAACAGAATGGTAGGAATAATCTAGTTAAAGCAGTTTCTATGGGGATTTTTTTTACTCCTTTTTTCATATTTCCTCTAGTTGTAAAAATTACAGTGATTACACATCATAAAGCCTATCTGTAATAAAACGCATCAGCTGGCCAAGGTTTTCATCGCTCACTCAATAATCCATTAATACAGCAACGCTGCCCAGGCATCTTTATAATACCAACTCGGAGGTAATTTTAATCAGCTAGACCAGCTGGTATTTAACAGCAGCTGCTGGAGACGCCACAAATATACTCAATAGCTGACATCTTTATTTGCAGTTTTTCAAGGGGAGAAGAGATTCTCCTGTGGTTACTTGTACTCAGCATTTAAAGAAAGGTGTAAAGTATACAGGGGTTTATACCTCGATGAGAAGGGGGGAAAGATTAATGATAAAACAAAGATGATAAATTCTATCAGAAAGAGAGGTTTATAAATGAAGAAACTGCTGAAATGAAGACCATGCTGGCTTTGGGTGGACTTCAGAGCTCTTACCCAGTGATGTTTATACCAATCTTGGTCATCTGTGGTGTCACTGGCAGTAAAAATGTAGTCGGTCCTGTGGCATCCTTATATCCTACACTGGGTTTCTAGTACCTGCACTACAAAAGGCTCTGAAAAATAATTTGATTCTGTGAATGAGTGATCTGCTTGTGTGTATCTGTTCTCTCTCAGCCATTGTATAGTATGTCTCTTTTTAATTTTATGGATATATTTTGTTAATGTTCAATTTTGATATTTTACATGGGAAGAATGATCATCAATATGTAGTGTCTAGTAGTAAATGTAGAAAGCCAGTTTGCATTGGTGTGTATTAGCATGTGTGGGGGAAACAAGCATAGGCAACAGTCACTAACCCATTATAAATAAAAATTTAATTACACTTGGGGGAGCTTGGCTTACAAAGCTCAGAAATCTATAATGGAGCTTGCTGGTAATAAATGTCTGATCTGTTTGTTAAACTCCACGGTTTCCATCCTGTTTCTTGTCTTCTTTATAAAAATGCTTTTGACATCTCGACTGATTAGAAATCTTTAAAGCCAACTTTCTCATATGGAAAATGTTTGCTCCTTATTTCTCTTTGTTACTTTTTGGTTTAATAAGAAAAGACAAAAAATGTAGGAAATTTGTAATGAGAAAAACAAAGGTTGTTTAAGATTGTTATAGCCCATATTTATAGTTGAGAGCTTTGTGTCTTTGCATGGTGATACATGATAATTTATAAATGTCAGATACTTTATGTTAACAGAAATTAAGTGGTTTCCATCTTCAGTGGGTAATTTTTATGTTGTTTTCTCTTATTTTAAAATTAAGCAATATTTAAAAATGAACTAGTGGAGCTATGGGCCTTGTATGCTTGGCCCAGGAACTGGTTTGTTATTTCTGACTCTTGTAGAGCAATTATAACCTTTCTTATTCTAGTATTTTCCTGGGAAATGAAGCATTACAAACCCCTAACCAAGAAACGTGTATTACATGTTTTAAGTGCATTTCTGTACTTTTATCAGAGGTTAACCAAATTCATTGTAATGCTAAGTCTTTTTGCCGGCAACTTCATTTATCAGTGCCACTGATTTTCTTTTCCCAGAGCAAAATAGTGATATATCTGTGTTAGGCTAAGATTGAATACTTAAAATTAAAATCCAGTGACAGGATGGATTACTGAGATAGCAATTTGAATATAAAAATTACTTAGCAAGCATTTTTTGTTGTTATTGCTAGTGAAAATGGCCTGTTTAAGTTTGTGTAGTGTGTTTGACAACAGACAGTTTGATCTATTGCTGGGCACAGCGGTAGGTTGGACTTGAGTGGTATTAGCTCTCAGTGTTTTGATTAATGGTAATTGTTTCCATGAAAAGGCATGTTTTTACACACAACTCAGTTCTGGAAAGCAGAAGTCAACTTGCAAGATCCATAATTACTATTCTGAGTTAGCATATAAAAAGGGCAAGGAGAACCTGCTAGAGTGGCCCAGTAGGTTTTTTCTTTTGCTTTGTATTATAGTTACAGACTGTTCTTTATGTCAGAATATAAATCTTCTGTTATTTATCTTTTGTTCAGTATTTGAAGTTGATTTATGACACATTTCTGTATCCCATAATTTAGTTTGAATCCTGTACCAAGGTGAAATTTCACCTGTCTCTACAGTCGCCTGTTTAAGGAACCCAAAGCAGTCAAGTGTGGTATAAAGGGAAACACATACACACACACACACACGCACACACACGCACACACACATTTCCCTCTCTGATCTTGCTTCTCTTGTTTTAAAAAATACAGTGTAGACAACAGTTAGGTTTAATTTAACCCTGCAGATTTCTGCTACTTTTCTAAATAAAACATTTTATATGTCATTAATATATTACAAACCCAGGGAAATTTAAAAAGTAATTAATTTTAGTCTGCAGAGGAAAAAAAAGAGCACCTAAGGACCAAGTTTTTGTTCACTTTGAAGCTATCAGACTATCTTCCTTATACCATCGTTAATTCTCATACATAGGTCTGTGTACATATGTAATACAGATATGTACGCATCTTTTCACCAAAACCAAAAACATTTATCTTATCTATAGTAATTGATCTTAAATGAGTATCCTTACTTTAGCATACATGTAGAAAGTTACTTTTTTTTCCTGTTAGATTATCTGAATTAGTGAGGGAATCAGTGGTTCTGTATATGCCTTAGGTTTTCTTTTGACATATTTTTCTTTAGAGCATGGGAGATGTTAAACTAAATAAATCCAATTGTTTGTTTGAGAGGAGAAAAAAGAAGGCTTGAGACAGAGTGGGAAAAATGCCCTTACAGTGCTTAACAATTCTTGTTTGAAGATGATGAGAAATTCTGTAGGGAGGAGATAGTGGATTTTTTTTCTTTTTTTTTTACCTGACTAAAGGAAAGAACTATGTAATGTATTAAAGTGTAGTACTAATATTCCTAAAAGTGGCTTGAACAAGCAACCATGTTTGTGAGACCAAGGTTGAGAATCAGTATTTGAACAATCACCATCCCCTACTTACTTTTCTAAAAGAATCATAGAAATTTTTTAGTCTACTGGATAGTTACTCAGGTAACTTAGTGTCATTTTTAAAATAATAGGCTCCCTGGTAATAGCAAGATTTTAGATTTCTATTAACATTAGAGCTTTTTCACAAACACAAGCACACATCTCCTGTGTGTTTGTGTGTAAGCCAGGTTCTAGAATGTACCTGGGGGAAGGGTGAAATCTGTGAGACAAAATATCTATAGTGAATGGCTTGTTCCACAGTGGCCTCGATTGAAATGCCTTTTGTGAAGTTGTTTATTTCAAGCAAAATTATAACTAATAAATGACTGTTTGATGTATACCCAAGCCTTTGACACAAAAATAAATATATATTTTTTAAAAATTCCTCATAGTTAACAACCATATGTCATTGTGGCATCTTTTATTGAAAGGAACTTTATTTAAGTAGCATAAACTTGTTGGATGGGCTTCAATTAAATGATGATTTGTTAATGCAAATGTGTAGCGAATGACTGGTGGTACATCTGTCTCTTCATCCATAGGCCATTACTGTGCAATGTTAGCACATGATTGTAAAAAACGAGATATCATTACATGCAGGTAGTACATATTCAATCAATTCTGACCTTATGTCTCTAGTGAAATAAAAAAAAAGTATATAATGTAGATGATATTTAATCTGAATAACAAAGAAGCAGCTCTTTGACTCTGTGGCTCAAGCTGTTAGGTGATGCGAGGTGACTGCTGTTTGGGATTGATGGTTATTGGCAGCCCAGGGGGAAAGGCCATCAGTTTCATTCCTTTGTCGTTCCTCCGTGCACCCCTATAACCAGCCCACATTACATTTTAGTGGCTTTTTCTCTGTTCATTTTTTGCTTTTTTGGAGAATGGTTTGTGGGATAGTGATGAAAAAAATGGGTGCTAATGACCACCAGTGTGAGTGTATTAAACAAGCAGTGACAATCAAAGAAAAAAATTTTTTGTACAATTAGCTCCAGCTCTATAAGTGTCTAATGAGCCATTTGTCAGTCTTTTGGTGAAATAAACTACTCTATCTTAATTCTCCACTCTTGCAGCAAATAAATAAAAGTTATGAAACACCCGGGCACCAATAAAATATAATTTATTTCATAGGGCATGACAGAACTCTTTACATATCTAAAATGAACGTGTTATTTACAAATGACTTGTGATACTCATATAAACCATGGATCTGTGTGCTAACTGCTTTCATTATAGAGACATGCATTTTTTTCTGATTGTTTAATCATTTAAACGTATCATTACTCCTAAAGGCATGTGAGTTAAAGTGACTCCTCCTGGTGTGATTAACTCATGAGGCCAAAAAGAACCTCAGAAATGAGCTATTCTGCAGCTGAAGACATTAAGAATTTACTGGAAAGGACAAAACAATAATTTTCATTTGGGAACCTCTCAGCTCTCTGCTGATTATCTCCCTGCCCTCATTTATTTTTAGGAACCCCAGTCTCTCCAAAGTTTTTCATCATTACTGTACATCAGTCAAACAAAGCAATGTGGAAGGCTTCTTTTCACTTGTATTTTGTCCCAGATAAAAAGTTGTAATCACTGTACTGATTTTAAAGGCTTTGAAAATGTGAAGTATCATTCAAATGGAAGCTCAGATATTTAAAAAAAAATAGTAATTTGGTTGTCTGGAACAGGAGCAGCATATACAGAACCTGCTTTCGTAACAGCATACGCCAGTGGTTCTCCAGTGCAGTGTGGGGCCAGCAGCCGCGGCCTGCCTGGGAACTTGCTAAGACTGCAGATCCTTCAGTTGCAGCCACTTACTCAAGCCCGAAACTGGGAGAGGAACCTGGAATCTACTTTGTAACGAGCCCTAAAAGTGATTTCTGATGTACAATAAAGTTTATGAATCACTGACACATAATGATGGAATAATTGAGGCCACAAACATGGGTGTATGTATAGAAAACAGAAACAACTTGGAGCCTCAGATCATTTTCATCAGATCCAATCCATGTCCTTTCCAACTCCTCCTGATGGGTTCTCTTCCACTTTCTACACTCTTTCTTCCTTTAAATACACTTCCTTTCTCTACCCATTCTGCAAGGTAATGACAGAATTTGCAGGCAGATTCCATGTTGTTTGGCCCGCCGCTGTCTGTTGCTACCAATCCAATGTCTGTCTGTGATTGAGAAGTGCTAATGTTTAGTGATTCATCTTTTATTTCACCTCCTTTTAATTTTGAACTTACTTTAAGCCATTCATAGAAAGTCCATTTCAGATGAGAATAGGTTTCTTTTGGGGTTAACCTGGTGAATCTTTGAAGGAATAGAGAAGTATAGCTAAGAACAGGTCATGTACCTTCAAATGGCTAAAAAGAAGCATTAGGACTCGGTGCATTTGACCTACAGCCTTTAAGACTAGCTGCTGCTTCCAGGGCCTATGAACTGAACAAAGAATGAAATTGAGTCTAAAGTGGAGAGTGCAAAAGGTATCAGAGAAAAGACAGCCAGGAAAAACTTTACAACAGCTGAGTTGGAGCCAGTGACAATAAAAAGCAATTTCATTTAAAAGGCATTCCTTAATCCCTTACTTCTCAAAGTTTGGTGTCTGGACCAGGAACGCTGCGTCACCTGGAAGCTTGATGGCAATGCAGAATCCTAGGTACTGTACCAGGCCAGTCCATGTCGAGCAATTCACACTTCAACAAGTGACAGGAGATTTGCATATCCATTAAAAATAGGAACTCAAAAGTGGGCAGTTAGCCTACTGCTTAAAAAGCCAGTTAAGAAGCCTTTTTCCTGGGGAACTGGTGTTGGGGCTCAGCAGGTAGAGCTGCTGCCTCCTATGCCAGCCTCCCATATGGGCACTGGTTAGTGTCATGGTGGCTGCACTGCCAGTCCAGCTCCCTGCTAATGACTGGGGAGAAACAGCAGAAGACAGCCCAAGTGCTTAGGCCCCTGCCACCTATGTGGGAGACCCAGATGGAGTTCCAGGCCCCTGGCTTCAACTTGGCCATTGCAGGCATTTGGGGAGTGAACCAGCAGTTGGAAGATCTCACTCTGTCTGTCTCTGTTCTCTCTCTGTCACTCTGACTTTTAAATAAATAAATAGACCTTTAAAAATGAATAAAAAGAAGCAGCAGCCTGTGCCCTACATTAGAGTACTTGGTTTCAATACTCAGTTTTGACTCATAACTCCAGCTTCCTGCTAATGCAGACAGACCCTGGGGGGCTGCCTTGATGGCTCAAGTAATTGGGCCCACACCAGCCCCATGGAAGACAAGGACTGGATTCCTGGGCTCCTGGTTCTCACTTGACTCAGCCTGTGCCATTGGGAGCATTTGAGGAATGAACCAGCAGATGGACGCGTTTTCTGTCTTTTTCCCCGCCTCTGCCCTTTCCCTCTCTCTTTCACTCTGCCTCTGAAATAATAAATCTTTTCAAAATTAATAGTAACCTGCGTATTATATTAGCAAGCAGAGGATTTGCTCAAAGATTAACAGTGAACGCATATATTTAAGCAGTATTCCAAGCGAGTTTTCAATAAATACACAGTGGTTTTCCAGTTTAAGGGAAATTATTTGCCCAGCTTAACTTTTTAATAAATTGATTATGAAAATGTGAAATTTGGTAATGATTTTTTTTTTGACAGGCAAGAGTGGACAGTGAGAGAGAGACAGAGAGAAAGGTCTTCCTTTACCATTGGTTCACCCTCCAATGGCCCCCGCGCTGCGGCCAGTGCACCGTGCTGATCCGAAGGCAGGAACCAGGTGCTTCTCCTGGTCTCCCATGGGGTGCAGGGCCCAAGCACTTGGGCCATCCTCCACTGCACTTCCTGGCCACAACAGAGAGCTGGCCTGGAAGAGGGGCAACTGGGACAGAATCCAGCGCCCCGACCGGGACTAGAACCCGGAGTGCTGGTGCCAAAAGGCGGAGGATTAGCCTGTGGAGCCACGGCGTCGGCCATGGTAATGATTTTTAAATTGCACTTTAACTTGTTTTTTCCCCAGAGAAGTTTGTAAAGGACGAGGTGATATCCTAAGTATAAGGGAAGTTCCATCCAAGGAGTAATTCAGTTTTAAATCTAAACTCAAAAAATGTTAAGGTCAGACTTCCTTTGATTTTTATAAAAGGGATCAAAGTGTTGAGATTTTTATATTTTACTTCATTTCAGGAAGTTAAAATAAGTATGCTGATTGTTACTTTTTTAGTCCTCCATGGTGTCAGAAATGGAATCCAGGTTTATAATTTTAGGTTACCTGCCAACACTTTCATCTAACTTGAAGCTGAAAACAAAATTCAGTTGTAGTAATTCCTAATTCATAATAGATGAAAAAGAACAGGTTAACATGTGATTCTTACTGAAAAAAGTAACCATTGGAGTCATAAGAAACAATTCAAAGACCAGCTTGTTCACAGTTAAGGAGGCACAATGCCATGCTTTCTTAGCACCGAGTCAGGGTTGATAAGTGCTTTCAGGTCTGTTCCCTTAGACTCAGAGAAGTTGTCATAGCGTGTACTTGAAAGATTATTATCTAACACCTTTTGGGTTTTAATTTCATTTTTAAAAATTTAGTTGAAAGGCAGAGAACAGAGAGAGAGAGATCTTCCTCCCAGTGATTGAATCCCAAATGCCTTCAGCAGCCAAGGATAAACCAGACTGAAGCTGTGAGTTGGCGACGCCAGGTCTCCCACGTGGGCGCCAGGGACACAAGTTCTTGAGTCATCCCTTGCCACTTCCCAGGCTGGGCATCAGCAGGAAGCTGGAATCAGAAATCGATGAGGACCCAAACGCAGGCGCTCCCTATGGGCTGCAGGCATCCCGAGCAGTGTCTTAACTGAGTACCAAGTGCTTGCCCCCATGTGAAATAAACGTATCCTATGACTCCTGGGGTGAATGCCCCATCTGAAAACAATCCGCAGTAAACAAACCCCCCAGATTGTAAAATATACACATAAAAGAATGTATTCTTTATTTTTAGAAGGCTTTTATTTAAAGAATACAAATTTCATATGTGCAGCTTTTAGGAATATAGTGGCTCTTCCCCCCATTCCCACCCTCTCACCCCTTCTCCATCACACCTCCTGTTCCCTCTCCCTCCCATTCTTAATTAAGGTTCGTTTTTAATTGACTTTATATACAGAAGACCAACTCTATACTAAGTAAACATTTCAAGTTTGCACCCACACAGACACACAAAGTATAAAGTACAGTTTGAAGATAAATTTTATCATTAAGAATATAATCTTTATAAAGATATGTTTCAATTGGTGATAAAATTACATACAGTGAGGTGGAGGGCAGCTTTATGGTACAGCTGATTAAACAATGCTGATATCCCATATCAGGATGTCAGTTCAAGTCCCAGCTTTTCACTTCTGATCCAGCTTCCTGCTAAGGTGCCTCGGAAAGCAGCTGAAGATGGCCCAAGTATTTGGCCCCTTCTATCCACGTGGGAGGCCAGGATGGAGTTGTTTCCTGGTTTCAGCCTGGCCCAGCCCTGGCCTTTGCAGCCATCTGGGGAGTGAACCAGTGAATGGAAGAGATCTTTCCCCCCTGCCCTTTCTTTCCCTACACTCCTCCAGTCTGTGTTTCAAATAATTTTTTTAATCCTTTTTTTTATTGAATTGGGATTGAATTGGAATCCCCTGGCACGTTTCTAACTCTACTGCTTGGGACAAGTCCAATTCAGTATGTCTCAAATTGTACATCTCCTGCCTCTCTTATTCCCCCTCTTATATTTAACAGGGATCACTTTTCAGTTAAAATTTAAACACTTAAGAATAATTGTGTGTTAATTAAAGAGTTCGACCAATAGTATTAATGATAGGATTAAGAGTCAAAGGGATCACATAAACAAGACTAGTGTCTGCTAATACTAACTGATAGAATTAAGAAGGAGAGAACGATCCAACATGGGAAATGGGATACACAGCATTCATAGAATAGCAGATGTCCTAAATAGCACTCTGGCCTCAGAATCAGCCCTTAAGGCATTTGGATCTGGCTGAAGAACCCATGAGAGTATTTCAGGCATGGAAAGCCAAGACACTCTGGAAAAAAAAAAAAAACCTCTAAATGAAAGATCTCTGCAAGTGAGATCCCAGTGGAAAGAACAGGTCATCAAAGAAGGAAGTACCTTTCTCTGAAGGGAGGAGAGAACTTCCACTTTGACTACGACCTTGTCTAAATGAGATCGGAATTGAGGAACTCAAAAGGCTTCCATAGCCTTGGCAACTCATGACAAGAGCCTAGGGTGATTACTGACACCATAAACAAGAGTGTCAATTCATTAAGTCAACAACAGGAGTCACTGTCCTTAATGTGTTGTTCAATGTGAATTAATGCTATAACTAGTACTCAAACAGTACTTTACACTTTGTATTTCTGTGTGGGTGCAAACTGTTGAAATCTTTACTTAATATATACTAAATTGATCTTCTGTATTTTAAGATAATTGAAAATTAATCTTGATGTGAATGGAATGGAAGAGGGAGCGGGAGTTGAGAGGTTTGCAGGTGGGAGGGAAGTTATGGGGGGGAAAAAGCCACTGTAATCCAAAAGCTGTACTTTGGAAATTTATATTTATTAAATAAAAGTAAAAAAATCCTTTTTTAAAGATTACATACAATGGCAGCCAAGTGCAGTATTTAACAGGCTGTTCCATGGGAAGACTAGGTAGTGCACAGATTCAAGTACATAGAAAAATTAATGTGTACTGATAATGAAAAGAATAAACATCTGCTACGTACTTATATATTAACATGATAAGTATTTTTTCTTTAGGTTTATTTATTTATTTATTTATTTATTCAAAAGTCAGAGTATGGAGAGAGAGAGAGAGAGAGAGAGAAAGAGAGAGAGATGAGCCAGAGAGAGAGAATCTTCCATCTGCTTGTTCATTCCTCAAATGGTCTCAATGGCCAGGGCTAGAGCAAGTGAGAACCAGGAGACAGGAGCTTCATTGTGGTCTCCCACATGGGTGCAGGGGCCCAAGCTCTTGAGCTGTCCTCTTCTGTTTTCCCAGGCATGTTAGCAGGGAGCTGGTTCAGAAGTGCAGTAGCCAGAGTTCAAACCAGTGCCCATGTATAATGCCGGCTTGCAGGCGGCAGCTTAACGCACTACATCACAATGCCAGCCCCAGACTGATAGGTTTTATTGAATAAGAATGTTAATTGTATGAGTTAACCATCAATTGAACAAATAAACTAAAATATTTGTAAACATACAGTAAATGGATATCCTTAATAAGGGTTAATATCCTTAATGTATTAAAATTACCTGGTAATTGAATAAGTACTAACAACTGAATAGGAAAAGGGACAAATGATACAGGCATTTTGAAATATACTCATGTGTGTGTACAAGAGAAGCTCAGAAAGTTCATGTAAAATGGAGTTGAAAATAAGTTTATTTTGGTGCAAGATAAATTAGGAGTCCATGCAAGGAGTATATGTGAGTGTATATCTATATGCATGCTGGTGAGCACTTAAAAATATGTAATTTCAATTGAAGAAACAATGTCATATTTGTCTGATTGCATAAGTAAAACCAAAGTAATATATGCCATTTTGAAGGAAAATCTTGGTAAGAGTCAGTTTGGTAGTTTGCTTCATAAATTCACTAATCTGTGCATATATTTTAACCTTCCAATTCCATTACGAGTAATTTGCTCAGTAAAAATAATAATATACAGAATTTTTGTCTATAGATTTGTGGAGGGGAGGATAACACTTATGATTCTGAAAAATTTCTTAAGTTTCAGACTTGCTTAGAAATAGAAGAATAGTTCAGTAGATAATAATATATGTATGCATGATAATATGTTTACTATATATAACATAATATTCTGTTATATACTATATATATTACACAGAAATAAATTTATAGTGGAATATACATATATAATGGAATATACTGTGAAATAATGCATATAAAATGGATTATAGTATTATTGCATGTATAATTATTAGCCATTTTACATACACATTATTCCATTATATATTGTTATCCATTATATGTAAAGGTATATATGGAGGGGCTGGTGCTGTGGCGTAGCAGGTTAAGCTGCTGCCTGCCCTCCCAGCATCCCATATGGGTGCCAGGTCAAGTCCTAGCTGGTCCATTTCCGATCCAGCTCCCTGCTAATGTGCCTGGGAAAGCAACAGAAGATGGCCCAAGTGCTTGGGCCCCTGCACTCATATGAGAGACCTGGGAGAAGATTCTGGTTCTGCTTCAGATCAACCCAACTCCAGCTTTTGCAGCCATTTGGGGATTGAACAAGTGGATGAAAGATCTCTCTCTGTGTCTCTCGCTTTCTCTGTTAACTCTGCCTTTCAAATAAATAAATAACTCTTTTAAAAAAAGAGTTATTTAAAAAATATATGGATAAATAATCTATATGTAGTTGATATATGCTATATAATGAGTACTGTATAGTGGAATATATAATACATGACCCATTATATATCATTCACATAAGTAAATATAATGGAATATTATACAGTCAATTTAAATGATTCTTTAGAGCTACATATTGATTGGCCTTCAAAGAAGATTATCATGGAAAATTCATGCTGTGAGCATATTTTATTATGAATTGAGTGTATTTATGTGTCATGTGTGCACAAAGCAAAGAGTTTAAAGGTATCTTTTTTTCTTTTCTTTGTTTATGCTTTTATTTTCTAGCTTTTCTGAGAAAAATGCAGGTTACTTTTGTAATAAGGAAAATTTTATTTTAATAAAGTCAATCTTGACATTAGCTAATATAGAAAAGAATACATGAAACCAATTAATTTAAATATGGATTAAACATTTTCCTTTAATTTGGTGCTGTTATGTGCTAACTCAGGAAATACAGCTCCAGAAATTCATCATGTTGTGTTAAAGTAGTTGGTCCTACAAGTAAAAGGCAGGTCATTCTAGAAAGATGCATGTGATAATGAAGGTAGGTGTGACTCAGAGAAAGATCATCTGCCTCGTGATGGTCAGTGGGCAGCTGAAGCAGGAAGAGCAAGGCTCTAAGGAAGTCCCTCAAACCCATGGAGAGGCAGAACATTTCTGGCCGAAGCAGTGAGGGAACATGATTTTACACTGCAGCGAGGACAGACTAAGATGTGGACTGCAAATTGGGAAGGGCCCCAGAGGTGTCTCAGCAGACAGGATTTCAGATGTTGTACGAAGGGGTTTGTTAGATGAACAGAGTAGGACAGAAGCTCAGACACGAGAGAGAAAATGATTAATTGCATCAGAAGAACTAACTGAGTGTTTTGTTACTTCTTACTACAACTTTCAACTTGAACATTTGTTTTATAATTGTTTGTAATATTCTATGGATATCATCCCGCGTACTTTGCCATATATATATGGTAAAGTATGATTGTTCAGACGATGTACTATATTTAAGTATAGTCTATTAGAAGGCATTATGGGCCGGCGCCGTGGCTCAACAGGCTAATCCTCCGCCTTGCGGCGCCGGCACACCGGGTTCTAGTCCCGGTCGGGGCGCCGGATTCTGTCCCGGTTGCCCCTCTTCCAGGCCAGCCCTCTGCTGTGGCCCGGGAGTGCAGTGGAGGATGGCCCAGGTGCTTGGGCCCTGCACCCCATGGGGAGACCAGGAAAAGCACCTGGCTCCTGGCTCCTGCCATTGGATGAGCGTGGTGCGCCGGCCGCAGCGCGCCAGCCGCGGCGGCCATTGGAGGGTGAACCAACGGCAAAAGGAAGACCTTTCTGTCTGTCTCTCTCTCTCACTGTCCACTCTGCCTGTCAAAAATAAAAAAAAAATAAATTAATTAAAAAAATAAAAAAAAAAGAAGGCATTATGGAACAGTGACTAAGACTATGAGTTGGAATTGTCACTGTGGCTCTATAGGCCAGACCACCACTCAGCACCTCAAATTGGAGCACTGGTCTGAACCCCACATCAAATCCAGATAATCCTGATAATGTGCCCTGAGAAAGCAGTAGAAAATGGCCCCAAGTACTTGGGTCCCTGCCACTCATGTGGGAGATCTGGATGGGGTTCCTGGCTCCTGGCTCCTGGCTCCTGGCTTTGACCTAGCCCAGCCCTGGCTGTTGTAGCCATCTGGAGAATGAACAGCAAGTGGAAGATGGACCGATTGATCTATCTGCCTGTCTCTCTCTTTGCAGCTCTATCGCATAAATGAATGAATGATTGAATGTGAATGAATGAATTTTAAAACAATAACAAAAGAAACTGAGTCAGGGACTGACTGTCACTGTGGCACAGTGGGTTAAACTGCTGCAGGCATCGCCCATATCCCACATCAGAACACCCACTCAAGTCCTGGCTGCTCTGCTTCTGATCCATCCCTCTGCTGATGCATCCTAGGACCAGCACATGGCGACATAAGCGTGTGGATATCTTCCATGCACATGGGTCACCTACATGTAGCTTTGGACTCCTAGCTCTGGCCTGGGCCAGTGCTGCTTGTTGTGGGCAAACCCGGGAGTGAACCAGCAGATGGAAGATCCGTCTCTTCTCTGCCTTCCTCCCCCAGCCTTATTCTGCCTTTCAAGTAAATGAAAAAGTGAATAAATTTTATGAGTCAGCCTAGCTGAAATTGAATCCCAACTCTGCCAGTTACTCTTTATGACCTCAGAAAAGTAACTTGGACCTTTAAGCTGCAATTTCTAATCTGCAAAACTAAGATAATACCTTTAAGATTTTAGATTTAAATTAAGTGCTGTAGGCAAAGCACTCAACATAGTAACTACTCAAATATTAGCCACTGTTCTGTATAATAACTTGAAATAGGTTGCTTTATAGGACAACAGTTTTCTAACAGAAACAATACAGAATAAACATGAACATTTTTATAATAATAAAGTTATTGTGATTCATTCATCATGCAGAATTAAAGGGGTTCTGTACATGTTAATGTGACATTTTCAGACAGTTGTAATTTGCAGAGGCCAGTTCAGGAGTTTATTTACAAGGTGGTGATCCAGTGGTGACTGATTAAATTAGCAAAGATACAGAGGAGGCGCTGGAAATGCAGGTTAGTGATACAAGAATAAATATACTACTGGACATGCAACTCTATTTTAGAAACATGCATGAATCAAATTGCTTAGATCCCTGAGAAAAAAGGCTGGTTCATCATTGCTCCAGCCTTCTTCACACGAGCTATATTACTTTTTTTAAAAAAGATTTATTTTTTATTGTTTAAAAAATACAGCTTCATGCATTTAATATACACAGATTTTTTTTTAGTATTTGAAAAAGTGCCAGAGACAGAGAAAGAGATCTTCCATCTCATGATTCACTCCCCAGATGGCCCTAACAGCCGAAGGTGGGCCAGCCCAAAGCCAGGAGCCCCGAACTCCCATCTAGATTTCCCATGTGTGTTTTAGGGGCCCAAATGATTGGGCCATCATCTACTGCTTTCCCAGGCACATTAGCCGGGCGCTGGGTCAGAACGGGAACAGCCAGACACAACCCAGGTCTCTGGTGTAGCATACTGGCTCCGCTCAGGTGATGGCTTAACCCACTATGCCACAGCACCAGTGCCACTGCATCCGTCTCTCTAACCCCACTACTTCTTCAGCTCTCTTTGGCAGTGTGGACACTCACCAGGACAGCACTGGTGTGTCCCCAGGACATTTTGGCCTCCTACCAGGAAAGAAGAGCTACTGCTGTGAAAAGTTACAGTCGTTGCCTTAGCCTTGCTTACGCTCACCTGACGCGCACTTTCTCCAGGTTGACTGCCTGAATCGGGTATTGGTGTGGTGCTCGGTGAAGTCTTGCATCTCAGCCCTCGCCCTGGCTTCAGTCTAGCACTGCTGCAGCCTGTGGTGGCTGCTGGAATTAGGTGGAAGCCTGCTTCTTTGGCAGCCTTAGTCTGAAGGCCGGTCCTCTTTGCTCGCATGTGGTTATTTGTACTACAAAAGCATAGACTTCTTAACTGGTCCTCATTGTGAACTTCTCAGTTTTCAGGAGACCTGAGTTACTGCCGGGCCCCCTGAGGTTGTGGGCAGTTCCTGGTGAAGGAGGGACCTAAACAGAAAATGGAAACACAGGACCCTTCCTCCCTCCCTGATTGGAACCCCTGTGCCACCTGGAAAGCTCTGGGCTGCCGTAAGGGTTGGTACACACGCAGTGGGAAAGAAAAAACTAAAAAAAAAAAAAAAAACTAAGAAAACTGGTCAATTTGCCTACTGCTAGCAACTATTTCAAAGCTTTATCATTCAAAAAATAGTTAATTAATTAAACAGTGCTTTTTTTTCATATTTACATTCATTCCAGCCGAAAATGTAAACTTAATTTTTCTTAATTAATCTTTTTAATCTTCTGCAAGACCCCTGATTGTTTTCTCTCTAGCATTAATTTCAGGAATTGACCCACATCTTTACTTTTTGTCTTCCTTAAAATGATCTCCTCACCCATAAGTAAAAGAATTATCTTCTCAGTTCTCTTGGCTAAATTCACTGCAAATGCCTTTCTTTCATAAATGCTATGAGTAGGAAATTCTTTTCCATAACTTTAACGCCGTATCTACAGACTTCTGTACACTAATACATGAAGATCTAGTTTCTCTGAATTGCTGACCATCAGAATACGTGAGGTGATATAGATGACCACTTATTACGGGTCAAATTCTTTTCTTCAAGTAGTTTGTTCAGACACAGAAATGTCTAAGTGGTTTTTCAGAGAAAGCTTAGCTTGATGGGTCGTCACATAAGCTATTTGACATTTGTCCCCAGTCAGACCGGATGCCACATGAAAAATTTACTCAGGCAAGAGGCTCCTGGGAGTAAGCAGTTCTCTAGTGTTGCTCACAGGGGACTCGGCAAGGTGAGCGGAACTTCAACTTGTCACGGATGCACTGTTCTGACAAACATAAGTAGATGCTAATGGCTAAATCGTGACAGAATAAAGTCCCACAACCATATGGCTAATTGCCACAACAATATCTTCAGTGTTATTAATCAAGTTTTCATAGTGTGCCATGATAATTGGAATAATTAGAAACAGCATAGGCATTGCTTGTCTCCACCACACATTCTGCAGACAGGGACCTCAAACAACCACAACTGCACTTTCAATGCTGTGTTATTTAGTACTATCCTTTCCTCAAAAATAATTTGGTTAATTAATGTATTAACTGCTTGCTACCAGTGTTTTTTGTGCCAGCTTCTGTAGGGACACAAGTGTCTACAGGAGACCACCAAACTCCTGTGTGTTTAAATAGGCAATACTCCTTTAAGGCGGAAATAGAAATCTGCCCATCCTGGGTCTTACAGTTTGAAAGATGAATTCATTGTACACTAATCTGGATGATGGACATTCATTTTTTGGTCATATATTTCCCCTTTTAGCTAATTTAGTTCAGAAATGAGGAATTAGAAAGCAGTTGAATAAATTACAAGATGTAAGTATTTGCATAATTTGTTTCAGGCAAATACTATGTAGTAGTGTTCCCAAAATGAATTATTTGGAACATGCCTTTCAATTGCAGATGAAGTCAGTATTACCATGTTTAATATCACAGTTGAAACTTACAGTTTCATGTCGCTGATATTAAAATCTATACTCACTACAGTAGCCATTCCTCCATCTCACTAGTGGAATGTGAATGTATTTGTGCTTGTCACAGGCTTTAATTAAAAGGACCTGTTGGGCGACTTTGCTTTGTGAGGAGGTATCTGAACCGCAGGGGCAGAAGATTGATGACACCCAGCCTTGTGCTGGCACCAGGCACTTAGGCCAACCAATGGAGGGACATTGCTGCTGTGGGTGTCTGTTGCTGTGGGTGTCTAACAGCTTCTATCATTATTTTTTGATTATATAAGTAGTCTAGTTTTGAATTCTGTGCCTTCTCAAATCGTATTTTCTTTAACCTTTCTGTCCTATGGCACTCCTTAACTATAGATGAGTCATCATATATATATAGAGAGAGATATACATATAGATATCTGTATCTCTGTATCAGGTTTTAGATTTACTGATATCTTCAGTCAAAAAGTGTACCCAAAATGAAAATAACTAATTGGAAATATTATTTCATTATAACTTGAAGATTCTTCAGTGAACACACTAGAAAATGTAAAATAATCGTAACTACCTTCTTTTATTTAAATGAATCCTCTTTTTTCCCCTCCTCTTTGCCTCTTTATGGGTGGAATGAGAGGCACAGAGTGGAGATTATGTGAAGAAAATTCCAAGTTGGAGATGGAAAGCAATGAAATCTGGTTCCTCCAATGAACTTAATAAATTGATAAATTACTCACTTTGAATAAAATAATTACAATTTTCTAAAATTTTCTTTCCTACTGTTTTTTAAGCTTATTTATATAGTTTCATCTACTTGAAAGGCAGGAAGACAGACAGACAGATACGGATATCTTCCATCTGCTAGTTCACTCCCCAAATGCCTACAACAACCAGGGCTGGGCCAAGCTGAAGGCAAGAGCCAGGAACTCCATGTGGGTCTCCCATGTGGATAACAGACCCCAAGCACTTGAGCCCTTATATTGCTGCCTCCCAGGATGCATTAGCAGGCAGCTGGATGGGAAGCAGAGTGGCTGGATGGGAAGCAGAGTAGCTGGGATTGGAACTCGTACTCCATTATAAGACGCAGGCATCCCACCTGCAGCTTAACCCACTGTACCACGATGCCTGCCCTGCTTTTTTTTACTATTCATTAGATAAAGGCTGAACAGAGGGGAAATGGAACTCTTCATGTTGGTACTTGTTATAACAAATGCTTATTATAAAAAAATCAGTATAGAGGATAATTTTAAACTGGTGTCTAAAATGAGGTTTGCATCATACGTAGTTTTCACTCATTCATGTCCTGCTTTGAATAACGGCAGTTGTGTTTCTTAAATTTCAAGTTTTTCGGTGGTGTCTGACACAGTTCTTTTAATGGCAAACTTCAGAAAACCTGACCTCGAACTAGTTCAAGCATTAATTTATTATTTCACATAGCCCCTGCTGCACAAGGGGCTCAATCAAGGATCCAAGTTGTGTTGACATCATCACTAGTTTCTTCCAAGGCTCATTCCCTTGTAATCACAAAGTGACTGACAAAGATTTTGGAGCTACAGACATGCTTTTTCTAACCAAACAAGTGAGAGGGAGGAGGAAATCTTTGAGCAAGTACAAAATAACAGAGTTTACTTCGGTCTAGATGGGCCATATTACAACATGTGCCTGCCCCAGAGCAAGATCAGCTTCCAAAGGACACTATCTCTACTATTTGCTTTCAACTCTTTGGAGTCTCCCTTTGGAGCCATGGTTCTTAAGATGTAGTCCCGGCCGGCGCCTCGGCTCAACAGGCTAATCCTCCGCCTTGCGGCACCGGCACACCAGGTTCTAGTCCCGGTTGGGGCACCGGATTCTGTCCCGGTTGCCCCTCTTCCAGGCCAGCTCTCTGCTGTGGCCCGGGAGTGCAGTGGAGGATGGCCCAAGTCCTTGGGCCCTGCACCCCATGGGAGACCTGGAGAAGCACCTGGCTCCTGGCTTCTGATCAGCGCAGCGTGCCAGCCGCAGTGGCTATTGGAGGGTGAACCAACGGCAAAAGGAAGACCCTTCTCTCTGTCTCTCTCACTGTCCACTCTGCCTGTCAAAAAAAAAAAAAAAAAGAAAAAAAGAAAAAGAAGAAAAAGAAGATGTAGTCCCTTGACCAGCAGTATTAGCATCGCTTGGGAACTTGTTAACATGTAAATTACCAGATTCCACCCCAGATTCACAAAATCAGAAACTCTGGATTAAGGCCCAGTCATCTGTGTTTTTTAAAACCCTCCAAATAATTTTGGTATGCTGTGTTTGGGAGCAAGGAATGCCTTTAACTTCCTTCCAAATAATGTTGGGGGATGCACGCGTGGAGGAACTAAATGCAGTCAGTTTCAGAACGAATGAGGTCAGAATTGATTTTTGGTAGTCAGTTACCCTCTCTGTACTTTAAAAATGAAAGTAATTACATATATCTTCTCTTTTGCAAAGTTATTTATATATGATGTATTGCACATCATTTGCGATGAATATCAAACATACTGAATTCCTTTCCTGTTAAGTCAAATGTGGCAGACAGTTCTTTTTAACTACCTAATACCTACTTCCCCTTTCTTTACAAAAATAACTCAGTTATTTTGTTAGGTTTTTATTGTGGGAGTAATACTACTTCTGGTGTGCGGTGACACAGCTTGGCCAGCCATAGGTAATCTTCAGTCTGCTGGAGATTCAAGATTTGCTGTCCTAACATAGACCACATCTTTTCCTCTGTATCATTTTTCTTTCTGTGTTCTGTGATGGCTGGTGAAGTAACAGCCATTTTACAACTGTGAGTTAATGGTATTGAGAATCACAGA
This sequence comes from Sylvilagus floridanus, assembly GCA_949820135.1. Taxonomy (NCBI): domain Eukaryota; kingdom Metazoa; phylum Chordata; class Mammalia; order Lagomorpha; family Leporidae; genus Sylvilagus; species Sylvilagus floridanus. Next base: position 160,271,846 of record OX463244.1, on the reverse strand, counting down.
GAAATCAGTCCCAACTAATTTGGACTGCAGAAGGACAGCCACCAGTCACAGACTTGAGACTTTTAGTTACATGAGACAAAGTAACCTTCATGTTTAAGATAGCTTAGTTTTTTCTTACTTGAAACCAAATGCAATCCTAGTTAATTAACATGATGTAAGTGTTCTGTAATGAAGAAACATGCAGTTTTCCTGTTTCTAAATTCTTCTGTTTTCAAGACCTTGCTAAAAAATCATTGCAAAGCACTTGGCATAGCACATGCTTTAGGCTTCCCTCTCCCCTCTCTATATCTTATTAACTGTGGTAGACATGTTATGTAACTTCTTTGATCCCTAGTTTCCTCTAAAGTAAAAATAGAATAATAAGGCTTCATTTGCCATTAAGGAGATTATATAAGTGCATGGACGTATATTGTTATCCCCTGGCCTGACACATAATGAACTCTGGGAAACAGTGGCTATGCTGTTGAAGTTCAGTGAAGATAAAAGTGATCTCTATCGGGGCTGGTGCCGTGGTGTAGTGGGTTAAGCTGTAACCTGCAATGCCAGCATCCCATATGGGTGCTACCACATGTCCTAGCTGCTCCACTTCTGACCTAGCTCCTAGCTAATGTGCCTAGGAAGGCAGCAGAGGATAGCCGAAGTACTTGGGCCTCTGTACCCACATAGGAGAACCAGATGAACCTCCTGGCTCCTGGCTTCAGCCTGCGCTCAGCCCCAGTCATTGTGGCCATTTGGGGAGTGAACTAGCAGATGGAATATTCTCTCTCTCTCTCTCTCTCAGTCTCTCCTTCTTTCTCTGTAACTCTTTCAAATCAATAAATAAATCTTAAAAAAAGAAAATTATCTATATTTGTAAACATCATAGCGTTCATCATAGGAATAAGAGTTTAGGAAGAGGTCAGTATGAACCCTACCTTGTTATAACACCTATTTGGGCATTAAAAAACGCTGATGCTCACAGGGCCAATAGCAGACCTCCAGTAATAATGAATATACATTCTGTTTGTTTGTCTCAATAATTCTCAATTCTTTGTCTTTGGAGGAGTTTATCACTAAAATTTTCCTACATAGTAGCTGAAACCCACCTTACCTAACTGATTTTCTATGAAATTCAAACTTGGTTCTGTATAGGCTTCTTAAAACATGGGTCATTGTTTAAATTCTTAACTTGAGAGGGTGGGAACCATATGTATTTATATCTTATTGACTGTGGTAGGCATGTTATGCAACTTCTTTGACCCCTAGTTTCTGTATGTATTTGTTTCCCAGTACTTGAAACAGTTAAATGTGTAACTGGGCATTAATGATACTTATTGCTGATAAAAGAGTGATTGTCAGTAAGGAATGCTTTCTTGTGTTCAGCCTGGGAGTTGAGGCTCTGTTAGTTCTTCCTCACTGTAGTTTAGAACCACTGATTGCACTGCTACCTTGCCTTCCAGAAAGTTCCAGGGAGACAGGGGAGAGATCATGGCAAAACCTCTCAGTACTGTGGAAAAGTCAGCTCTGAGTTAACAGCCATTTGACTCTTGTCTTTCTTTTCCTTCTTTGTTTTTAATTCATTTGAGAGGCAGAGGCAAAGAGAGTGCTCCCATCACAGGCTCATTCCCCAAATGTCCACAATGACCAGGTCTGGGCCAGCTGAAAGTTCAGTCTTGGTCTCCCATGTGCATGCTGAAACCCAACTACTTGAGCCATCACCTGCTGTCTATGCCGGCATCCCATATGGGCACCAGCTGCTCCACTTGAGATCCAGCTACTTGCTGATGTGCCCAGGAAAGCAGTGGGAGATGGCTCAAGTACTTGGTCCCCTCCACCCATGTGGAAGACCCATTTGAAGCTCCTGGCTCCTGGCTCCAGCCTGGCCTAGTCCTGGCCATTGAGGCTGTTTGTGGAGTGAACAAGAAGATGGAAGATCCTCTGTCTGTGTGTGTCTTTCTCTCTCTCTTTCTCCTTTTCTCTCTCTGTCTTTTTAACTTTGCATTTAAATTAAAAAAAGAAATGTTTAAAAAGGAGCCAGAGTGGACATCAAACCAACTACTCAGATATAGGACACAGGCATCTTAAAAATGCCTCTCTTTTTAAAGATTTATTTATTTGTTTGAGAGGCAGAGTTACAGAGAGAAGGAGAAACAGAAAGAGGTCTTCCATCTGCTGGTTCACTCCCCAAATGGCCAGAGCTAAGCCCATCCAAAGCCAGGAGCCAGGAACTTCCTCCATCTCTCCCACATGGGTGCAGAGACCCAGGGACTTGGGCCAACTTCCACTGCCCTCCCAGGCCACTAGCAGAGAGCAGGATTGGAAAAGGAGCAGCTGGGACACAAACTAGCACTGATATGGGTTGCCAGTGCCTCAGGCAGAGGCCTAACCCACCACAGCTCTGGCCCCTTAATAATGTCTTCAGTGCTAAGTGCTCACCCCACCTTTCTTTCTTTCTTTCTTTCTTCTTCTTCTTCTTCTTCTTCTTCTTCTTCTTCTTCTTCTTCGTCTTCGTCGTCTTCGTCGTCTTCGTCGTCTTCTTCGTCTTCTTCGTCTTCTTCGTCGTCTTCGTCTTCGTCTTCGTCTTCTTCTTCTTCTTCGTCTTCCTCTTCGTCTTCTTCTTCGTCTTCTTCTTCTTCTGCCAGAGAAAAACTTAACTAAGGACATCGTATCAGATAAGACTATAACTTGCCAGGCCATGCTTAGTAACACTAATCTATTAAAATCATCAAATTGACATTTAATATTTTCAAGATGCTCTTACAAGAAGTAATTGCATTTCCTATCTTTGGGTGTATATACTTGGATTTTGAGGCTTAGATCAAATTTAAATCTCTGTCATCTTTTTTTTTTTTTATTAAAAGAGTACATGGATAATTGACTTTATACAGATTTTAGTATTATATCTAAGCTGACTTGCTTATCTGTGCTGTATCTGTAGATTTCCCCACTTCCAAAAAGAAATTAACCGCAGTGTTTGCTCATACATATGCAGTCAGATCATTTTGGGGGAAGTAAGAAAATTCTCAGCCCCAGTTTCCCTGTTCTGACCCTTTTTGTACAGCTCCATGGCTATATAAAACCTTGTATTCAGTGATTACATAATAGCTGACTTTAGCAGTATCTCAATGTTTGGATTCGGTTGGTCTTGAAGAGAAAGACTGGATCCCACAATCCTAAGAATGAAAAGTATCCCCTTTTGTCACTGAGCTTGTGTCGAAGAGTTGGGCTTTCCTTGAAAATGTCTGTGTGAAACAGTCTTTGATTCTATGGTTTTATTGTCCTTCACGCGTTTTAATTCTGACTCCACCGTTTTCCTAACTCTGCAACCTTGAGGAAGTTCCTTTAAGCGCGTCTGAGCGGCCACAGCATCATCTGTGCAGCGGGAGCTTTGTAAGGGTGAAGGGATGACTTCTATGAACTCTGCAGCAGACCTCTTCACTTAACGTCAGCGCAGAGTCGGCATGTTCTCTGAGAATTCAGAGCTGAGTCTCTAAAGCTAATTTAGGTTACAGAACAGACTCCCTCTGTCCTCCATGCGACTCACCAAATGTCAGTATTCTTTGTGGATCAGGTAATACTGTCTCCAAGTAGTCCTGACTCCCTCACCACCAACCACCCATTCCCATGGTCGTACAGCATCTTTTTATTTCTAGTAACTGTACCACCTGCAGAACCTCCACTTTCATCATGCTACTCTAACTTGTCTCACCCCTTCACTGTCTTATTTAACCCCAGCTTCCAATTCATGTACTCTGCCACTTTTCATTGTCATATACTCTGCTAATATCCTCACTCACCCAGCTGGTTCCATGTGCTATTGTTTATTTATTTCTTTATTCATTCATTCATTCAAGAGGGAGAGTTCAGACAGAAAGAGGGAGAGACAGAGACAAAGAGGTGTTCTATTCACTCCCCAAATGGCCGAAACGGCCAGAGCTGACCCAAACTGAAGTCACAAGCCAGGAGCTTCTGCCAGGTCTCCCACACCGGTGCAGGGGCCCAAGCACTTGGGCCATCTTCCACTGCTTTCCCAGGTGCTTTAGCAGGGAGCTGGATCAGAAGAGGAGCAGCTGGGACATGAACTTGCACGCATATGGGATGCCAGCGCCATAGATAGAGGCTTAACCCACTCCACCGTTAGCGCGGGCCACCATACACCATCTGTTTTTAATCACTCCATTGTCTTTATCCTCAACAACCTTTCCCCTTCTGCCTCTAGGTTGTTTGGTTAGAAAAACCCAATAGTTTGGTTAAAAAAACCAAACTGGTGGTTGTCAGCGAGCAGCTGAAAGTGGCAAGAGAAAAATAGCTATACCTGCTGACCTGTCTCTCCCTGCCCGAAGACCACAGCACTGTCTAGCAAGTCTGCTGTACTCATTTCCCCCTCAGATGGCCACACTTCTCTCCAGACAGTCTGCTCCCCACTCCCATGATGCCCTTGCTACTTGTTACCAGGAGCAGAGAAGGAAGCATCGGTAACAGTCTCCCAAGCACATCTTTACAGCTTGCTCATCCCTCCCTCCTCTCTTCTAAGACTGGCCCTGTCCTTCTGCCTGCTCACTGGGTCCTACTGTGTCCTACTCAAAGGTTTGTTTTTGATACTGTCATCCATTTCTTCCTGTGAATTAATTTCTCCCTCCTTACTGTATTATTTTTAATTTACTGTATTGGTCTCTTTTGGTAAATTAGATACATCACCACTGTGTTACAACCGAGCCATTCATCTCATAGCTCCATCAGCATTAACTGGTTCGTTTGCATGACGCTGCTGAGGACTGAGCTGTACCTTAGGAGGTTCAAGGGAAGGGCGTGTAGAGAAACATACAAGTTCCTTTTGTACGTCTGCAGGAATTCCGGACTTGGCAGAAATACACAATTCTGGTTCTTCCCCACTGCTTGTTTCTTTTCTTCCTTTTTTTAAGATTTGTTATTTATTTGAAAGTTACAGAGAAGGAGAAGCAGAGCCAGAAAGAGAGAAATCTTCCATCTGGTGTTTCACTCACCAAATAGCTGCAACAGAGAGCTGGGGCAGGCCGGAGCAGGATCCAGGAGCTTCATCTGGGTCTCCCACGTTGGGCCACCCTCCACTGCGTTCCTAAGTACATTAGTTAGCAAGGAGCTGGATCAGAAGTGGAGCAGCTTGGACTCAGACTGATGCGCATAAGGGATTCTGGCACTGTGCTCTGTGGCTTAACCTGCTTTTCCAGTTTCATCCCTCCAACCGCTATATTTTTTCTGATCAGTTTCCTTATTGCTAATTATGCTCTTCCCAGTTGTGGAGTCTCAGCCTGTCTCAGCACTTGTTCTTAGACATTCTGCCTTAGACATTACTCCTGAGGTAACCATATGTAGTTTTGTGGCTTTAAGTATCACCTCTAAATTCATGACTCTCAAATGTGTATCTCTGCTTCACCTTTGACTTCTAAGCTTGCTACCTAACTACCATCTGGAAATCCATAAAACTGTTCTGAGTTAACAATCCAAAACCACATTCTTGATTTTTCTCCTAAAAACTGCTTTACCTCCAGTCTTCTCACATCAATAAATCAAATGACACCATTATCCATTTACTTGCTCACTTTAAACCTGGTAATAATGTGATTCCTTTATTTTCCTCTCATCCCACATCTCAACAAATGACAGTGGCTCTATTGTCAAAATATACCCATAACCCCCTATTTCTTACCAGACCACCATACACTGTTCCAGGCCTCCTGTCCTGTCTCACCCAGTGTTTTGGAAATGCCTGCTAACTGGTGTCCCTCCTTTCTTCCTCGTGTATCTACAGTCTTCTCTACCAAGCAGCCGAAATGACCCATTTAAATATAAATAGAATTATAACAGTTCCCATCTCAAACCCATCTGGGAACAGCCTATTACACTTGGAACAGGATCCAAATCGTTTCCCAGAATAGCCAGCAAGACCCCTGGCCACTTCTCCAACGCTCTCTTCGAAACTCTTGCCCAGTCACGTTGTTCTCCTTGCTCTTCCTCAGGCATGTCAAGCTTGTTCCTACCATGGAGTCTTGGCACTTCCTGCTTCTTTCTTTAATGGCTCTACCCACGTGCCTCAAGATGTTCCCAGGGCTTGTTCCCCTGATTTGTGATGAATGATTTCTCCAGAGGCAGAAGAAGATTGTGTTTGGATGATAACTCAGAGCTACCTACACGGGGGTGCAGAGGATGGTGTCTTTGTCCAGGTTTTGGTCTCATAGATGTAACATATGTATGGTAGGGAAAAGGAATTTATATCATTGACCCTAACCTGCTAGGGAAGAAAGTAGAGACAGGAGAAGAAGCCTGGTAGATAGGGAGGGACTTAAGGAGATGAGGAGACTAGAGCTGGTAATGAGGCTGATAGGGTAGCTAGGAGATGACTGAGGTCAGACAGTAGAGCACTAGAGCAGGCGATTGGCATAGCAGGTAAGATCTTAGAGCAGGTGAGATGCTGCTTGGGATGCCCACATCCCATATCGGATCAAGTGGGTTTGAGTCTTGGCTCTGCATCCAATTACAGCTTCCCATTAATGCACCCTGGGAGGAAACAGATAATAGCTGAAATGCTGGGGTCTCTGCCACCTGCGTAAGAGAGCTGAACTGAGTTCATGGCTCCTGGCTTTGTTCTGGCCCAACAGTGACTGTTGGAGACATTTGGAGAGTGAACCAGCAAGTGGAAAATATGTGTCTCTTTGCCTTTCAAATAAATAATTTTTTAAAATTCTCAATTAGTTTTTAACAGATTCAATGAACCTAAAAAAAAAAAATACAAAAGATTACAAAAGATCAACAAAGCAAAAAGTTGTTTTTTGAGAAGAAAAACAAAATAGTTAAACCTTTAGCCAGACTGACAAAGAAAGAAAGAAAAGGAAAACTCAAATAAATAAGGTTAGAGATGGCATTACAGCTGATACTACTGGATCATAAAAACTACTATGGGGGCTGGCGCTGTGGTGTAGCAGATAAAGCTGCCGCCTCCAGTGCTGGCATCCCATATGGGCACTGGTTTGAGTCCCAGCTGCTCCACTTCCTATCCAGCTCTCTGCTATGGCCTGGGAAAGCAGTGGAAGATGGCCAAAGATCTGGGGCCTTGCACCCAGGTAGGAGACCCGGAAGAAGCTCCTTGCTCCTGGCTTCAGATCAGCACAGCTCCAGCCATTACAGCCAGTTGGGGAGTGAACCAGCGGATAGAAGACCTCTCTCTCTCTCTCTCTCTGCCTCTCCTCTCTCTGTGTAACTCTGACTTTCAAATATAAATAAACAAATAAATAAATAAAGCTTTTTTTTTTTTAAAAAGTAACTACTATGAAGAACTATATGCTAATAACTAGAAACTGGAAAATCTTGAAGAAATGGATAAACTCCTGGATCCATATCACCTACCATACTAAATCAAGAAGATACAGGCGACCTAAACAGATCCATAACAGCAAGAAATGGAAGCGGTAATCAAAAGTCTCCATTAAGGAAAAGCTCAGGACCTGCTGACTTTACTGCTGATTCTACAAAACATTCAAGGAGGAAGTAACTCCAGTACCCTTCAGACTATTCCAAAATATTGAAAGGGTAGAACTCAACCAAACCCTTTCTATGAGGGCAGCATTATTTGGATACCAAAACCAAAAATACGACATGAAAAGAAAACTCAGGGGGCCGGCACCGTAGCTCACTTGGTTAACCCTCTGCCTGCGGCGCTGGCATCCCATGTGGGTGCCAGGTTCTAGTTCTGGTTGCTCCTCTCCTGATCCATCTCTCTGCTGTGGCCTGGGGTGAGGGGCAGTGGAGGATGGCCCAAGGGCTGGGCCCCTGCACCCACACTGGGAGACCAGGAAGAAGCATCTGGCCCCTGGCTTCGGATCCGCATAGCTGCCATTTGGGGAGTGAACCAACAGAAGGAAGACCTTTCTCTCTGTCTGTCTCTCTCACTGTCTATAACTCTACCTGTCAAATAAATTTTACCAAAAAAAAAAAAAAAACTACAGATCTATATCATTAATAAGCATAAATACAAAGATCCTTAGCAAGATACTAGCTTTTTTATCATTTAATCAAAAAAGATCATACATTATGATTAAATGGGATTTATCCCAGACAAGGATGGTTCAATATACATGAATCAATAAATGTCATAAATTATATCCATAGAATGAAGAACAAAAACCATATGTCATTTGAATAGTTGCATAGAAATCATTAGATAAGATTCAATACCTCTTCATGATAAAAAAACAAACTCTCCAGAAATTATATATAGAAGGAATATTCCTTTTAAATTATAAAGTCTGTAGATCACAAACCAACAGCCAATATCATACTGCATGAGGAAAAGCTGGAAGCATCGCCCCTAAGATCTGGACAAGATCAGGATGTGCGCTGTCACCACTCTTACTCATATAGTACTGGAAGTGTTAGCAAGAGCAGTTATGGAGGAGACAGAAATGAAAGGCATCAAAACTGGAAAAGAAGAAGTCACATTATCCGTGTTTGCGGATGGCATGATGTGGCACATGGAAAACCTAAGCCCCCCACCCAAACACTGCTAGAACTGATAATCCAATTTAGTGAAAGTGGCAGGTTACAAAATAAACATACAACGACGGCTGTCTTTGAAAGAAATCATCAGGGACACCAGAAATGGAAAGATAGTCCTTGTTCATGGATTGGAAGAATCAATATCACTAAAATGTCTACACTAATTAAAGCAATGTACAGATTCTATGCAGTCCCTATCAAAATACCAATGGCATTCTTTACAGAATTAGAAAAAGCAATCCTGAAATTCATATGGAATCACAAAACACCCAGAATAGCCAAAGGGATCCTGAACAAGAAAAATCAAGCTGGAGACATCACAATACCTGACTTCAAAGCATACTACAAAGCAATAGTAATCAAAACAGCATGGTACTGGCATAAAAACTGATACACAGATCAGTGGAACAGAATAGCGAGCCCAGAAATTAATCCACATATATACTGCCAACTAATTTTTGACAAAAGTGCTCAGACCATTCAGTGGAGTAAGGATAATCTATTCAACAAATTGTGCTACAAATATTTGTATTATTTTATTTTTTAAAAGACAATGAAGAGCTGAATGCTGCCATGTTTTGTTCATATCTCTGTTTATGATACTAATAAGTTGTTTCTATGAATGAAATGTCTGCTTGAATTTGAGGAACAGAAATCTGTAGTGAAAATATCCTGCTGATATTGCTGAGTTCCTCCTAAAAAGCTTTATATCTATAGCTCATGATCAAGAATAGAGAAAATACATTCTGTGTTTTATCAAAGACTGGGAATTGGTTAGAAGGGAAGATGAAGGGGGATTGGATCCAAAGTAGTAACTGTCATCTTTGAAATGATCATTCTTGGATTTTAGGTGACATATTTAAGAAGTGAGGCCTAGGAGCTTGGGACTGAGAGACACAGGCAAGGTACAGGCAGAAATTAAGATAATAGAAGCATTAGACTGGAAGTCAAAAGATCTGCTTTCTGGAGCCACTTCAATGAGTTTTATTACCCCTTTTTTATGCTAATAAATCTAAGTTCTACTTTATGCCTCATTTTCTCAAATTGAGTTCATAATCACTTATCTAATGTTTTACAAGTTAACTTAGATTTTTTGTTTTCTATTTTATTTTCCATGAGGTCAAGTGTCTTATTTTTAGCTTGTTCAACAAGTAATAAATAGAGAAATAATGAGAAATAAAATTTACCACCAATTCTTATAAAATTAAGGTAAATGAGAATCATTCATTTAAAAAGTATTGATTTTACCCAGCATGTTAAGGCATAGTACACACATAAATTTTATTCATCTGTCCCTGAGCATTGGAGCTGAATATCACCACTTTGTTTATGCCCAGAGTTGTGCTTTGCATTCTGTTGCTTAATGAAGACTTGGAACAATGACTCTGAAATAACCTAGTTTCTGGACATGTGTTATAAAGGACCTAAATGAGGTATTTCCCATACTGACTTTAAATTTCATTTACTTGAAAGGCAGAGACAGACAGACAGACAGACAAATCACCCATTCACTGGTTCACTCCCTCCCCCCCCAAATGCCAGGAGCTGGAAACTCAGTCTTGTTCTCCCACACAGGTGGAAGGAACCCAAATACTTGCACCATCACCTGCGGTATCCAAGGGTGCCCATTGGCAGAAAACTAGAATTCAAAGCAGAGCTGAGACTCATACCCAGCCTCCTCAATATGGGTTATGGGCACCCCAAGTAGCATCTTAACCACTATGCCAACTACCCAACCCGATAGACATTAATTCTTTCTAAAGAAATATTTTATTTGACAATCGCTTTGAGTAGTGCTCTGACCTCAGAATCAGCCTTTAAGGCATTCTGGTCAGGCATGGAAAGCGAAGAAGCTGTGGCAAAAAATGTCCTACATGAAGGATTCTCAGTGGAAAGAAGTGGCCATCAAAGAAGGATGTACTTTTTTTCTGAAGTTAGGAGGGAACTTTGACTTTGCTTATGGCGTTGTCTAAATACTGACAGTTTGTTGGATTCAGAAGGCTTCCATAGCCTAGGCAGCTCATGTCAAGAGCCTCAGGTGGTCACTGACATCATATATAGAGGGTTAATTGTTAAATTATCAATAGGAGCCACTGTGCACTAACTTGCCATGCAGGACCTCTGTCCTCAATGAGTTGTATTATGAGAGTTAACTGCAAAACTTCTTCTCAAATGGGTTTGTGTGTGCGGGTGTGCAAATTGTTGAAATCTTTACTTAGTATAGAGTTGGTCTTCTGTGTATGAAGTTGATTGAAAGTGAATCTTAATGGAGAATGGGACTGGGGATGGGAGAGGGAGGAGGAGAAGGGGTGGGGGTATGGTGGGTATAGTGGGAAGAATCACTCTATTCCTAAAGTTATACTTAGGAAATTTGTATTCCTTAAAGGGTTTTTTTTTTTTTTGAAGGGGGATAAAATATTTATTTTATTTACTTATTTGAAAGGCAGAGTGACAGAAATATGCTATTCCTGGTTCACTCTACAAATGGTCACAACAGCCGTTAGGCCAGAGTAAGTCCAGATACCAAGACCGCTTTGGTCTCCCATTTGGGTGGCATGGCCAGAAGTACTTGGAATGAATTCTGCTACCTTCCCAGCATGTTAGCAGGAAACTAGAGTAGCTGGAACTTGAACTGACCCTCCTATATGGGATACCAGTGTTTGAAGAAGCCTTTTTTTTAACTTTTATTTAATAAATATAAATTTCGAAAGTACAACTTTTGGATTATAGCGGCTTTTTAGCCCCATAACCACCCTCCCACCCGCAGCCATCCCGTCTCCCAATCCATTCTTCATCAAGATTCTTTTTCAATTATCTTTATATGCAGAAGATCAATTTAGTATATACTAAGTAAAGATTTCAGCAGTTTGCATTCACACAGACACGCAAAGTATAAAGTACTGTTTGAGTACTAGTTATACCGTCAACTCACATAGTACAACACATTAAGGACAGAGATCCTACATGGGGAGTAAGTGCACAGTGACTCCTGCTGTTGATTTAACAATTGGCACTCTTACTTATGGCGTCAGTAATCACCTGAGGCTCTTGTCATAAGCTGCCAAGGCTATAAAGAACTTGCCTCATGTAATAGAAAATAACCCATAGTTTTGAAAACTCAGCATCAAAAATTTTCCAGGGCCAGCGTGACATTAGAAAGGAATGGTACAGTAGTATGAGTCAGGAGGTGAGAAGGGAGTCCTAGTGCTGCACTGTCTCACTGAGGACTTGACCAGCCACTTCACCGCTCCATTTCCTCATCTGTCTGGTTGCCACAGGACTGCCAGGTGATCCCATATGGGCAGTCTGTGGTAGGTTAGATCAGTGGTAAAACAGCAGAAGATCATGGAAATGGAGGGAGATAGGGTCTTAGTAGCAGTTGTGAAAACAATGAGTATGTCCCACTCGATTGTCTCTGTTGGATGCTGATGAAACAGGACTAGCAGATTTTTAGTTACATACTGGTGTTTAACTGCATTTTATAAAGATGGTTAGAAACATTTGTTCAGCAAAATGTATTGAACAATCACTATATGGCAGACACCGTTGTTGAAAAAGCAACAGCACAAAAGAAAATCATGGAGCCTCTATAGTAATGGGAGAGATAAATGTAAGTATGAAGTGTAGATTATGTCGGGCTATAGTGAGTGCCATGGAAAAGGATACAGGAAGGATCTAAGGAGTATGAGGGGACCTAAGAGTTGAAGTGTTTAATATGGTAGTCAGAGAGGGTCTTACTGGGATGGAGTAAAGATCCAAGGGGCTGTGGAAGCAACACGTGCAAATATCTGGGAAAAGAGCTTCAAACAGATGACACTGCAAGGTGAAGGGCCTGGAGCAGGATGGTGACTGCCCTACTCCACACAGTGAGCAGACCAGCAAGAGGAAGTGAGGGCTGTGAGTGCAACCAGGTTGAAAGGGGTTTTCATAGGCTTTCGTTCTGAAATGACAAGCCGTTAGAAAAATGTGAATACTATGACATCATCTGACTTATACTTTGAAAAGTAAATTTCCCTAGAAGTAAATTTCCACTAGCAAATAAGTTTCATGAGGACAGATATTCTTGTCAGTATTGATTACTGCCATAACTTTGTTGATTATAACAGAAGTTGATATATATTGTACCCTCAACTATTATTCAATTAAATGAAAGATTAATTTTAAAAATTGAGTAATCAGAATGAAAGATAATGTTGGCTTCAATAAAGTCAGTAAAAAGTGACCAGATTGTGAATGTATGTCAACCTGCTTTCCAAAATAGCTATACTATTTTGCATTACCATTAGCAGTATACTAGAGCTTCAATTACTTTGCATCCTTGTTATCATTGGGTTTGTCATTTTTTAAAAAGCCATTTTGATGGATACTTTGTGGTACTACCATCTAGTCTTAATTTCATTTCCCTTGTAATTAAAATTATAGTGAAGTAATTCAACATATCATTAATATGAATCCTAAAACTTTCTTTGCAAAATCATTTTGGCTGATCCGGGTCTTTGCTTTCCCATTTGTATTTTAGAATCCGCTTTTTGCCAGAAATCTTGCTTAGGTTTCTATTTGAATTGCATGAAATGTGTAAAATCACTTTTAGAAAAATTGACAGCTCATTTATTGATTATTCAACCCAGTCAACATGATCTGTCTCTCCATTTATTGTGGTATTTGTTGATCTTACCATGTTTTCTAGTTTCAGCTTGCAAATGTTATATTTTTATTATAGTCATCCCTGAATATACCATGGAACTGGTTAGCGCTAGGGTAAAGTTACTGTTTTTATTTTAAAATTTTTAATTGTATTTATTTATGAGGTACAGATGATAATGTGATACATATATCCAATATATAATGATCAAACCAAGATCAGCACCTATCATTTCTTCATGTTAGGTACTTTAAACTTCTCTCTTCTAGGTCTGTATAAAATATCTAATAAATTATTGTAAGTAAATCATCACTCCTCTGTGCTTTAGAACACTAGAACTTACTCCTTCTGTCTAACTATTTTGGAACCTGTTAACCTTCCTCCATCTCTCCTTCCTGCTACCCCTCTTAGTCTCTAGTGAGCACTGTTCCGCTCTTTACTTCCATCAGATTGACATTTTCAACTTCTACATAGGAGAGAGAACCTTCAATATTTATCTTCTTGTGTTCACTATTTTACTTAATGTGCGTCTTCCAGTTCCGTCTATGTTATTGCAAATGACAGGATTTCATTCTTTTTATGACTGAATAATATTCCATTATGAATGTGTAACACATTTTCTTCACCCATTCATGGGCATATCAGTTGGTTCTGTATTTTAGCTGTTATGAGTAGTGCCGTAATAAACATGAGAATACAGGTATCTCTTTGATGTACTGCTTCATTTCCTTTGAATATATTATACCCAGTCCTGATATAGCTGAATCATCTGATAATTCTGTTTTTTATTTTTTGAAGAATCTTTGTATTGTTTTCCATAATAGTTGTCCTAATTTACATTACCACCAGCAGTGTGTAAGAGTTCTCCTTCCCCACATCCTAGCCAATTTACCTTTTTTTTCTTTTTTTTTTTTGTTTTTTTTTTTTTTTTGATTGTGCTATTCTGTCTGGGGTGAGATGATATTTCATTGTGGTTTAGATTTGCATTTCCCTAATAATTAGTGATGTTGAGGATTTTTTCAAATACTGTTGGCCATTTGTGTATCTTATTTTAAGAAATACCTATTCAGATCATTTGCCCATCCCTAGTGTGTATACAGCTGATTCTGGAAATCAACCTTGCATCTGACATCTTTTCTAAACCCACTCATTGGTTTAAGTAGCTTTTCTTATAGATTGTTCAAGATTCTGTAGATAAGCATATCAGCTGTGGTTAGAGCTTTATTAAGGATTTCTGTGCTTGTGTTCATTGTAAGTGTTGGTCTAACTTTCTTTTAGTGTCTTTGTTAGGTTTGGGGCTCTTAGTCATTCTGGACTCACGTTAGGGTTTTCTGCATCTCATGTTTTCAGGAAGAGTTTGTGAGAAATTGGTATTATTCCTTTCTGAAATGTCTAATTGTGGGTCACATTTTCCTCTTTGCTCACATGATTTGTTTTTTTTTATTGAATGCTACAAATTTTGAAGGTTATGGTTATTGACTTCCTCTTTTACAAAAAATAATATTGAATTTACTCTGGATAGCCTGTTAAATTTTCCTGGTATCATCTTGATTTTTTAAGCTTTCTTTTTTAATTTGTCTGAAAGGCAAAGTGAGAGAGATAGAAAGAGAGAGCAGTCTTCCTTCTATCCTCTGTTTTACTCTCCATATACTTGCAACAACTAAGGCTAGACCAGGCCTAAGCCAGGAGTCTGAAACCCCATCCTGCTCTCCCACATTGGTGGAAGGAACTAGGCACTTGACCCATCATCTGCTGTCTCCCAGAGTGTGCACTAGCAGGAAGCTGGACTGCAAGCGGAGATGGTACTCAAATCTGGGCACTATATAGGGGATACATGCATCTCAGGCAGTGGATTAACCCAACGCACCACCATTCCCACCCCATCTTGATCTTTTTGGTACTTGATTTTAGATATTTCAAAACTACAATCCAAATTTATTCTCTACCCAAGAGTCAATTCATCCTTACCACTAAGTCTTGGTGCTTTGGGGGTTTCTATTGAATTTTATATGACTGGTCAAAGCACAAACATCTCCCGGCATTGAAAAACCTTGTAATTTTTTTTTCTACTGGACAATAGTTCCTTTTCTAATAATTTTTCTTTGCTTGGCCTCCTAGAGGTTTATAAGGGAACTTCAAAGAATTCATGTTAAAAATGGAAATAAAAGATAAGTTTAGGACAGACATTTGGCCTGTGGGGGTTAGACACAGGTTAAGAAGTCTGTGTCCCATAACAGAGTGCTTGGTTTGCTATCTGGCTTCAACTCCTGACTCCAGCTTCCTGCGGATGTGTAACTTGGGAGGCAGCAGCTGATGACTCAAGTAATTGGTTCTTTACCACCCATGTGAGAGACATAATGGAGTCCCAGCCATTGTAGGCTTTCAAGGAGTGAACCAATGGATAGACATTTTTTCTCTCTCTCCCTCCCTCCATCCCTCTCTCTCCCTCTCTCACTTCCCTCTTTCTACGTCTTAAATAAAAAGAATAATACATTTTTAATATGTTCATACGTAACAAAATAACTTTGAAATTCATTGGATATTTTTTGCATAATTCACATTTCCATGAACTTTTTGAAGACCTCTCATATTCTTCACATAGAGAGCCAGCATAAACAGAGATCCCCCCGCACAGATCTCTGGAAGGGTTCTCTGTGTAGCTCCTTCCTTGAAAGGTAATATGTCCTGCATACCTCCCCTCCAGTTTGTCTTTTCAGCCAAGCAAGGCCAAGGCGTTCTTCTCCCTGTTTCCTCGTTCTCGAAAGTGCTTCAAGGGAGAAAGCCAGGCAAGGGCTCCTCTGCTGTTTCTGTCTTCCACTGTGCTGTGCTGCCTGTCTTCTAATATCTCCATGTCTCCTAGACTCGCTCAGTCTTCTAGCTGTTCATATTGTTACCACATGCAGGAGCAGTTAGCCCATCATGATCCAAAGGTGAAGGCAAATCTCTTAAAAAATCAAAGCCAGCCATGTACTGTTATAAAAAAAAATTATACCTAAAGCAAAAGAAACTGAATAATTGGGTTGGGGTAGGGGAGGAAAATAAAACAATTTGTGCAGGCATGCCAGGAAAAGCGAATGGAAATGAAGACATGCGTAATGATATTCATATGAGACAACATGAATTTGAAACAAATGGCACTGAATGAGATAAATGAGAACAATTTATAGTAAAAAGTTTACAATTCACAATGAATATCTTTCTTTAATCATGTTACCACCCCCCTTTCCTGTTCTACAAAAAAAAAGAAAGAAAAGTAAAATTTGTAACATAACTGCTACGGGAAATATACAGAGAAATATAATAGTGGTAAGTGACTCATACCTTTTCTAAATCAGGCAGATTCACTATAAAATAAGGATGTAGAGAGCCTAATTTATATTTAATTTCATGAATTACATGTAATTGATATATATCAAACTATCTGTAGTATAATCAGAGAATGAAATTGATGTATTCACATAATAACATAATATTTATTTTCAAAGTAGCCATACCAAAAAAAAAACAACTTTAGTAAAATCCATGTAATAGAAATGGTACGAGTTACAGAGTTGCAGTCTTTGACAAGAAAACATAAAAATTCATAACAAAAACAGGGCAACCCCGAAGAAAAACCCATCACAGAGAAGATTAAAACTCTACTCTTGAACTATAAGAAATCAAGACCAAAATTTAAAAATTACTTTAAAAATATGATAAAATATATTAATTAGAACCAGTTGGGTTTTTTCAAAATTCTTTGCCTTCTATTTGTGAGTTACTCAGCAGAGAGGAGTAAAAATATGTGAATTAAATATTCATCTCAGGTAATACGAATAGCACTACAATAAGGAAAAAAAGAGTTAAAACTAAATGCAGTTATGAATTAATAAGAATGTAAATGACAACTAATAACAAGCTTTTTCTTTGGAGAAAATATAGTTTCTAAATAAATTTTATAACATAATAATGTATACTAATAAATTTTAAAAATTACAAAAATAATTTAAAATAAATATTCAAGTATACCAGAAATGTTCTAGAGTAAGCGTCACTGACCTCACACTATTAAATATGTTAGAAAGATACTATAAGTTTTGCATTTGTTACATAATTGACAGACATACATTGGGAAAATAATGGATTATTCAATATACAGTTTTGAGAACTAACTAGCCACTTAGTAAATCATGAAACTACATCTGAACTTTGTAGAAAATAAATTCCTGACAGATGAGTGATACATTATCACTTTTATATAAGAATATAAGATGGAGAATTCACAAACCCATAAACCATGAAAGAAAAGGTTAATAAATTTGACGTTATAATAAAATTTCTTTCCAAGAGAAGAGGTCAAAAACAGATAGAAAAAATTAGGAATTACTAAAACTTCCTTGATTTCTGGCAGCTTTTGGGTGTAAGACTACATCCTTTTATGTACTCTTAAAATAGTGACTCTCAAACTTGAGCTCCCAACAGAATCACCCAGAGAGCTTGCTAAAGTACAAATCGCTAGGCCTCACTCCGAGTTTCTGATTTAGAAGGTAAGGGGTGAGTGCAGCCCATTACAAGTGATGTGATACCACTGGGCTGGAAACCATACTTTGAAGACCCCTGCATTACAGTGTTCCCCAATCTCCTTTTCTATGACATCACTCAGTATTGTTCTTTGTCTTAAATCAAACTACTAAAGTATTAAGTAACCTGAAGTAAACAAGTTACTTCTTTCCAAGGTATACTTAAAGCCCAATGATAATCAATGTAATCTCAATGTGTGATAGCAAAGGAAAGCCTCTAAATGTGCCCCAAATGAAAGGATTTGTTAAATCGTGCATCTCTATATATGTTGATTTGGAATGATACCCACTTAAACAATTATATTAAATGTTTGTTTATTATTTATTTTAAGATTTACTTATTTGAAAGGCAGAGTTACAGAGAAGCAGAGAGAGAGAGATACCTTCCATCTGCTGGTTTATTCCCCATATGGCCTCAGTGTTCAGAGCTGGGCTGATCAGGGGCCCAAGGACTTGGGCCATCCTCCCCATTGCTTTCCCAGGCACACCAGCAGGGAGCTGGATCAGAAGTGGAGCAGGCAGGACTTGAACCAACGCCCATGCAGGATGCCAGCACTGCAGGTGGAGGCCCCACCCACTATACTACAGCACCAGCCCCAATTGTGTTAAATTTTTAAATACATGGAGCGCTGGTGTTTGGCCTAGAGATACAAGCCAGTTAAGTTGCCCACATCCAACATTGGAGTGCCTGGGTTCGGTACCATGCTCCAGCTCCTGATTCCGGCTTCCATTCTCCAAATGGCCATGCCTGGGCCAGGCTGAAGCCAGGAGCCAGGAACTCCATCTGGATCTTCCATTTGGGTGGCAGGTACCTAACTTCTTGTGCTGTCAGCTGCTGCTTTCCCAGGTGCATTAGCAGGGAATGGATCAGAAGCAGAGCATGCAGGGACTTAAACTAGCACTTTGATATGTGATGCCAAGCAGCAGCTTAACCCACGCCACCAAAACACGTAGCCGCCACCCCCGTTATGTTTTTAAAAGGTGCGTGAATACATAAAATGTCTGTATGCTATGAAAGAACATGATCACTTTTGGGAAAGTGGATTTCTTGGCAAGGAAGGGATCTGGAACGGAAAGAAAAGTTGCTTCTTCTTATGCCCTGGGACTTTAAGATTATTTTTCCCTACCTGCAAAAAAATAGATATGCTCTAAATTGCAAAATAATAACCCCTCGTAGTTTTTATCTTAATTCACAGGGAAGTAAAGAATTACAGAAGTGAGAAAGATGGTCAGAAAACAGTGCTTTGGACTTTGAAGTCTTAGGTTTGGCGCATCACAGCACCAGGGCTCAACCAAAGTACCTGGTAGCTAACATGGGAAGAATAAATATGTTGATGAGAATAAATTTTAAGTATTTTACGTGATGTTTCTGCTGCTCCGTATTTGAGCTGGTTTACGAGCAGGTTAATTTATGAACATATCATATACCACGATGCTCTTAGTAAACTAAACTTCACTGGGTTTCTGTTCCTTCTGTTAACCTGATACACTATTCTAAAGCTCATGCGTCATTCTAAAATCAGCTGACCAAAAGTGGCAATTAATTCTTCTTTGTAAGTTCTTAGTTCTGTATATTTCCTTAATGAGTTTCCTGAGAAGAAGCACTGTAAATCTGTAATTACCACTGTCTTGTCCCAGGTCCTCATGAACTAGCAGATTGAGATTCATCCAAACAAGGCCATTAGAGAGCCCCATTCATCTCTGCTACTCAGAAAAATTCGGTTAGCACACAGATGACGTAGCTGTAGCAGATCATACAATCTGACTCCTGTGACGTTCCATTCTAACGTGGATATATTTTGTAAATACATGTCTGAATCAGAATTAAAGAGAACTGGGAAAGAATGCCAGGCTAGGGGTTGCAGTATCTTAGGGTAATCCGTAGGCTGCTTTTGGATGAAAGGTAATGCCAGGCCTTGCCGTGTTTTTGAGCTGATGCTTCAGTGAAGCATGTGTTCCTACATCGCTTATTTGGTCAGGAGGTATGAAGTGGGGGTGGACAAGGCATCACCTGAAACATCAGTTTCTCCCCCAAGTGGTTCTAATGCAGACCATTCAGAAAAATAGCGTCTTTAGAAGGTTGAGGGGCTGGCACTGTGGCACCGCAGGTTAAACCTCCATCTGCAGCACCAACATCCCGTATGGATGCCAGTTCAATCTCAGATCCCTACTAAGGTGCCTGGGAAAGTAACGGAAGATGGCCTAAGTCCTTGGGCAGCTCCTGTGTGGGAGACCCAGAAGAAGCACCTGGCTCCTGGCTTCCATCTAGCCCAGCCCTGTTATTGAGGCCATTTGGGGAGTGAACCAGTGGATGGAGGATCTTGTCTTTCTGTCTCTCCTCTCTCTGCAACTCTGACTTTCAAATAAATAAATAAATATTTTTTTAAAAAAGGTTGAGGCTTATTTGAAGATTAAATATGGTAGTTCTTATAGAAATCAAAAAGTTATATAAAATGCATAATATTTGCCACTGTTATTGGAAAATGTGTATTATTTTAAAATATTGAGTTGTAATCTTCTTTACATAAGAAAACACATTTTTCTTGGTTAGTGTCTATTTTTTTTTAAAGATTTATTTACTTACTTGAAAGAGTTACACAGAGAGAGAAGGAAAGGCAGAAAGAGAGAGAGAGGTCTTCTATCCACTGGTTCACTCCCCAATTGGCTGCAATGGCTGGAGCTTCTTCTGGATCTCCCACAAGGGTGCAGGGGCCCAAGGCCCCTCTTTCCCAGGCCATAGCAGAGAGCTGGATCAGAAGTGGAGCAGCCGGGACTGGAACCAGGGTATAGGATACTGGCACTGCAGGTGGCAGCTTTACCTGCTACGCCACAGCACCGGCCTCTGTCTTTTTTTTTATATATTTATTTTATTTATTTGAAAGGCTGTTATAGAGAGAGGGTGTGGCAGGGGTCTTCCATCCACTGATTCACTCCCCAAATGGCTGCAATACCTGGGGCTGGGCCAGGCCATAGCTAGGAACCAGAAGCCAGGAACTTCTTCCTGGTCTCCCTAGTGAGTGCTGGGGCCCATGCATTGGCTGTCCTTCACTGGCTTCCCAGGTACCCTGGGGAGCTGGATCGGAAATGGAGCAGCTGGGATTCAAACCAGTGCATGTATGGGATTCTGGCATTGCAGGTGGTAACTTAACCCACTGTGTTTTGTGGGCACTAATCTTTATTAACTAGGGATAAAATAGAGCAGGCAGCCCCTCTTTAACTTTTGTTTCCATTTAGCTTCCACTTCTAAGATTCTCACTAAATGAGTAGACTCCAGGTAAGGAGTGTGGTGGAGTTGACTGCCCCCCGCCCTATTGCAATGACGTCTTCAAAGTTCCCTTTTGCTCTTCCCTGTCTTTCCTTGCCCCTTGTAAATCACCTGGCCGCGTGCAGATACAGTCAGCTCTTGGTTATCTGCATTAATGGATAGAAACTAGGGCATATGTAATCCCCAATGGTAGATAATCCAAAAACCATTAATACTTGGCTTTGAAATGTATTTAGTAATGTTTTAAATTGTTTTTACCTCCCTAATTATATTTTGCTAATGTTGCCATTAGTTTGCATTCCCTTAACAAACCCTGGTTCTTGGGGAGGGGGCACAGAAAAATGTAGAGTGACTGTGGGAAGCCGGCTTAATAGGATTATTATTGAATTGAAATTTTACTTTGGATAATTTCCATGTTAATGATTTAGAATCATCAGCATAGTATCCAGTCCATAGCCTAGGAGAATACGTGGGCACCTCAAAAAGTTCATGGAAAATGGAATTAAAATATAAGCCTAACTTATTTTGGTGCAAAAAAATGAACTCTATGTGTAATTTTTTTCATAATACATATTTTCCATTTTTAAAAAATATCTTCATACCACCATACAGTCAACAAAGTTTGGGAAATATGTGTTGAATGAAGATTCTCCCTGTTTTTCATAGGTGTCATAGTTATAGTCTGAGCAGGGCTGAGTCAGTGAATATTTATCTTACCCCAGCACAGCCTTTCCACTCCCAGCTCAGTAAAGATATGTGCTTCATAGTCATGGACATTTTCCCAATGTGATGCTGATTTGCAGGCTGTTCAGCCAGCTGAGCACAACCAATTAGCTTCACACTAGCAGGAGCTTAATTCAGGGACCCTTCAAAAGGGAAAATGTGCTATTCTTTTAAAATGCATGGAAATACTTTGCAGTATGCACAAGGATGCTGTGTTCAGATATCCCTATTATCAGATATAACTTTCCATGGTAATACAAATATCCAAAATAACAACAACAGTAATACAGAGTTTGCCTTCCCAGTTTCAAGCTCTTGGATTAGCTACACTGCCGGAATGGTTTGCGTGAGTGGGTATGGTACAGGTGTGTGTGTGTAATTTTGGAGTGAAAGTGTTGATTAACTTGATTAAACACTCACAGAGGTCCATAGCTCCCTTCTGTTACTGTAGATAGTTGAAAATAAGTTTCACTATTTCATACTTTCCATGAAATTCTTTAAGAAGGGCAATGGAACTCCATTATCTCTCAAATTTGTTTCCATTAGGATTTTAGGATTATTGGGCAAAACAGTTTTGTGAGTTTCTGTGACTGTAGCTAGTCCCTGCTGGGTGCAGGCATAGGCTGAGAAGACAGGGATCTCTGCTGAAAGACTGGTGGAGAAGACCAGGTGTGACAATAGGACCCTGACCCTACTCACCCTACTCACCCTACTGACCCACAGCCTTCGCAGCACCTGACCAGGCAGTCTGATCACAACGGCCATATCAAAATCAGCCCAGAACAGTCAGGACCTAACTAATTGCTGCTGACTTCTCTGTTTTTGCACATCCCCTGCTTCCAAAAAAGCACAAACCAGAGAAAGCCAGATACACTCCTGACATCCTTCACGTATGACACTCCACTTCCTGTTAGCCAGTTGCCGGGTCTTCAGCCTCCAGTCAACCAAACCTGAGGCCTGTCGTTTTCACCGCAGAGCCATCTCCCCGCCCTGGCTGCCTGTGGTTCTCTGCCAAGCAGAAGCTGACTCACTTGCTTAGCAGACTCTGAATATAAAGCCACTGCATAGTCTCATTGGGACAGTCTTCATTTATTTCTACTGTTTATTGAGAATTCAGAGTTCCAGGAAAACTGCCTTATCCTGAAATCTCTCTTCCCTCAGGACATCATTTGGAGAGACATCATTGATAGGTTAGCTCTTTGTTTCTACTGGAAGAATATTGTAAATGTGTGTTTTATTGTAGTGACAGGTTCATTTAAATGAGTTGATAATGTGAAATCTTAGGTGGAGAATGGTTCACATAAAAAACCAGAATGGTCATCTTCAGCCAGTCTCCCAACATCATAGTTCTTCTACCCAGGCAATGGACAAATGCCCTTTTGGGTACTGGTGCATTGATAATATTATCTGCCCATTGTATGTACTTGTCACTTCTCATGGGTGCTACTTGTATCTCTTAGCACTTAGCTAATCAGCCATTCCCTGCCATGTCCCAATCTTCTCACCTTATTAGAGCCAGTTGCATGAATCCCAGAAGAGTTACTAGGGTTAAACACGAAGGACCTCAAATTTAGTGTGTTCACTATACCTTCAGATATGCAAACAGTCTCCAGAGAGCTCATGGAAATGCATATTATGGAAAACTGCATGGACTTCAGTTTTTTCAGACCGAAATAAATTTGTGCTAACTTCTTATAATGTTATCTAAACAGGTTCTAGTTTGAGGCACTAAGAAGAATAAAATCAGTTTGGCAAAAGCGCCTATCAGTAACATGAATTCTGCTAAAATTGAAGCAAGAGCAAACATTAAATTTGTGGATGGAGGAATGACAAAATCAGCAGTTTACAAATGGATAACTCATCCTAAGAAAAGATGAGCAATGTTGAAGGTGAAGCCCTCAATAGCAGGCAATCGATATGACTTTGTGAAAAAAAAAAAAAAATGACTCTTGTTCATGATCCAGTTGAAGAAGATGGACAGTTAACAGCAGAAACAACAACCAATGCCATGGACATCTCAATTAATTCAGCTCATACAATTCTAACTGAGAAAGTCGAGCAAATGTTCCACTCAATTGGTCTCAAAACTGTTGTGCCCAGATCACCTGTAGACAAGAGCAGAGCTATCAATAGACATTTAAACAAGTGCGATCCAGATCCTGCAGCATTTCTTGAGAGAATTGTAATAAGAGATAAAACAGGACTTTCCCAGTACAATCCTGAAGACAAAGCACAATCAAAACAATGGCTATGAGGAGGCAGAAGTGATCCATTCAACCTATGTCAAGAACAAAGCTCATGACATCAGGGATTTTTTTGTATGCATAAGGCATCTTGTTCATTGACTTTCTGAAGGGCTAAAGAATGAAAGCAGAGCTCTTAGAAAAGGGAGAGATTGGAGTGAGTTAGCCAAAGCTGTGGCAGAAAAACACCTGGGAAAACTTCGCCTGGAGTCCTTCTCTACCATGACAATACTTCTGCTCATGCCTCCCAGATACAGACAGTTTTTAAAGAGTTGCAATAAGAAATCATTTTACGTCCACTTTACAGTCCTAGCTTGACTCCTTCTGACTTTATTTTCTACTCTTGGAAAAAAACTTCCAAAGGAACTCATTTTTCTCCAACTAATGACATAAAAAGTACTACATTCACATGGTTAAATTCTCAGAATCCTCAAGTCTTCAGGAGTGGACTAAATAGCAGGTATTATCAGTTACAAAAATGTCCTAATTTTCCTGGAGTTTGCATTCATAAATACAATTTATATTTTCAACATCAATTTTTCCTTTAACAATTTGAAGTACCCTAGTATGTACCCATATACTTACATGATAAGTATAGTATTATATGTGATATATAATATATATATCTAAATGGATATATTTTTATACTTTATAAATATGTATACCTACCATAGAATATTTATGTTTAAAAATATCTATGTGTTAGCATTAAAATATGTCATAATTTTTGTGGCCTTGTTTTAACATTTAGCTTGTACTGAGAGTTTAAAAAAAAATAGTGGCCCAGCCTCTCCTAACCTTTGGGAGGCCTGCCTTACTCCCATGTCTATATTTTAATTTTTTGGGGCCATGTTTTTATAGCTATGTTTTCCTAGAAAGGAAACTAGATGGCAGTTAATGAAATATAATGCTAAGGGACATTGGGCTGCCTGTGCTTTGTGGCCCAGTCATTAAATGTGTGTTTGTCACTGGCATAATGATGGAGTAAGTTTACTTGAGCATACAAACCCAGAAGTATGAGGGTACTGCAGAAGCTCATGGAAAACTGGAATTTAAATGTGATGTGCAAAAGGTTCCGTGAACCTTTTGAAGGTCTCCATATGGGCTGAGAAGATTTCGAGGAAAAACAGAACTTCCTGTATGGTGGTTTCCTTAGTGCAGTTCCCACACAGCAGTATGACTATCTCGGGGAACTAATTCAGAATACAAGCGCCATCAATCAGGCTCCACCCAAATCTCCTGTTTCAGAAAAACTCTGGAGATGGGTTCTGGTAAGCTGCGTTCCAACAAGCCCTCCAGGCAAGTCTGGGCAGCTAAAGTTTGAGACCACTCTCTGTATTAGAGGAGAGCCATCTATTAATTAAGCCTTTTCTCTCTTTATGGAATAACACTCTCCATGAATGCATGGTGGATTTTAGGACCTCTGATAGCTGGAGCCAAAATGCGGGCAGGAACCATCTGTCACCTTGCCCAGGCAGAGCATCTGAAAGTCTGTATGTCCAGCAAGCTTCCTGGTGGAGGTGCTGGTCCTAGGATTGCATTTTGAGGAGCAAGATACTGGTAAACTACAGACCTCAGCAAAGGAGCAATTCTTCGTCTGGGCACACACGGAGCCAGAGTTGTGGAACAGAAGGGAAAAGGCCTACGAAGCGTTGGAGACCTTGTGACAGGCCCAGGGAGCGGCTTGATGAGCAGCTGGGAAACCTGTGCGATCCAGGATGCAGGCCAGAGATCAGTACAACTCCCCCAGTCAAGAAGAACTGATCTGGGGAGGAAGATTCTTATGAATCTGATAAACATATGAACCCCAGACGCTACTCCCTACACCAGACGTCCCAAGGAACTTGTTTGGGAAGAAACCTGAACACATTTCAGTAAATCACCCTTTAGATGAGATCTTCTTCTCAGTGCCTTTATCTCTGGACAAGTGATGGGAGAACAGTGACACTAATCAGTGTCAGACTTCCTAGCAGCAACCAGCTGAAGCAGTGGCTAGTCTCTGAGCAACCAGACATGGGCAGAGTGCCCAGTGGAAGAGGAAAGAAGAGAGGGCCAGTGAAAAGCAACCCCTGGGGATAGCTATGGACGAGAGATTATCAAAGGGGATCAGGTGTTCCTGCTGCCCTGTAGGAATGGGCTTCATCTGACGCTTCTTGCTGACCTGTGGCCACCCACCTTTGAGTAGCAAGAATTCTGTGTCCAGCACCAATTTGAGCTGAATTTGACTGCTTATGAAAACAGAATGACTGTGATCTTGCCTTCACCCCTAAATGCATCCTTCTGTTCCAGATTAGTGTTCAGACTCATCAGTTCCCCCAGCGATGTATGTGGATGTGTTCAGGGATTTATGCAGAGGATGCTGGGAAGTAATACTCGCTGGAGATAAGGTCCCATTTGGGTTTGAGACCATCTATGAACATTAAAAAAAGCTACACACATTATTCTTTTGCTTAATGAGTTTCAGATTAAGGATGATAGGAACAATTATTTCTTAGCAATGCTTTTTTTAACTTTTATTTAATAAATATAATTTTCAAAGTACAACTTTTGGAATACAGTGGCTTTTCCTCCCCATAACTTCCCTCCCACCCGCAAACCATCCCATCTCCTGCTCCCTCTCCCATCCTATTCGCATCAAGATTCATTTTCAATTATCTTAAAATACAGAAGATCAATTTAGTATATACTAAATAAATATTTCAACAGTTTGCACCCACACAGAAACACAAAGTGTAAAATACTGTTTGAGTACTAGTTATGACATTAATTCACATTATACAATACATTAAGGACAGAGATCCTACATGAGGAGTAAGTGCACAGTGACTCCTGTTGTTGACTGAACAATTGACACTCTTGTTTATGGTGTCAGTAATCACCCTAGGCTTTTGTCATGAGTTGCCAAGGCTATGGACGTCTTTTGAGTTCGTCAACTCCGATCTTATTTAGACAAGGTCATAGTCAAAGTGGAAGTTCTCTCCTCCCTTCAGAGAAAAGTACTTTCTTTTTTGATGACCCGTTCTTTCCACTGGGATCTCACTCGCAGAGATCTTTCATACAGAGTTTTTTGTTGTTGTTGTTTGTTTGTTTGTTTTTGTTTTTGTTTTTGTTTTTTTGCCAGAGTGTCTTGGCTTTCCATGCCTGAAATACTCTCATGGGCTCCTCAGCCAGATCCAAGTGCCTTAAGGGCTGACTCTGAGACCAGAGTGCTGTTTAGGACATCTGCCATTCTATGAGTCTGCTGTGTATCTCGCTTCCCATGTTGGATCATTCTCTCCCTTTTTGATTCTATCAGTTAGTATTAGCAGACACTAGTCTTGTTTATGTAATCCCTTTGACACTTAATCCTGTCATTATGAACTGAAATTGATCACTTTAACTAGTGAGATGGCATTGGTACATGCCACCTTGATGGGATTGAATTGGGATCCCCTGGCACATTTCTAACTCTACCATTTGGGGCAAGTCCAATTGAGCATGTCCCAAACTGTACATCACCTCCCTCTCTTATTGTCATTCTTATATTTAACAGGGATCACTTTTCAGTTAAAATTTAAACACCTAAGAATAATTGTGTGTTAATTAAAGAGTTCAACTGATAGTATTAAGTAGAACAAAAAAAATGCCAAAAGGGATAAGGTATTAAGTTGTTCATCAACAGTCAGGCCAAAGGCTAATCAAGTCACTGTTTCTCATAGTGTCCATTTTACTTCAACAGGTTTCTTTTTAGATGTTCAGTTAGTTGTCACCAATCAGGGAGAACATATGATATTTGTCCCTTTGGGGCTGGCTTATTTCACTCAGCATGATGTTTTCCAAATTTTTCCATTTTGTTACAAATGACTGGATTTTGTTGTTTTTTACTGCTGTATAGTATTCTATAGAGTACATGTCCCATAATTTCTTCATCCGGTCTACTGTTGATGGGCTTTTAGGTTGATTCCAGGTCTTAGCTATTGTGAATTGAACTGCAATAAACATTAAGGTGCAGACAGCTCTTTTGTTTGTCAATTTAATTCCCTTTGGGTAAATTCCAAGGAATGGGATGGCTGGGTTGCATGGTAGGGTTATATTCAGGTTTCTGAGGAATCTCCAGACTGACTTCCATAGTGGCTTCACCAGTTTGCACTCCCACCTACAGTGGGTGAGTGTCCCTTTTTCCCCACATCCTCGCCAGCATCTGTTGTTGGTAGATTTCTGTATGTGAGCCATTCTAACCGGGGTTAGGTGAAACCTTATTGTGGTTTTGATTTGCATTTCCCTGATTGTCTTAGCAATTCTTAATATGCTCTTTTAGAAAAATTTATTTGATCATTGTTTTAGTCAGCTTTTTGTTTCTACAACTAAAATATCTAGCAGCTAACATTGTGGCATGGCAGGTTAAGCCACCGCATACCATGTCGGCATTTCATGTGGGCACCAGTTCTGGTCCCAGCTACTCCATTTCTGGTCCAGCTCTCTGCTAATGTGAATGGGAAAGCAGCAGAGGATGGCTCAAGCACTCGGGCCCCTGCACCCATGTGGGAGACCAGAAGAAACTCTGGGCTGCTGGCTTCAGCCTGGCCTAGCCTCTGCTGTTGCAGTCATTTAGGGAGGGAACCAGCAAATCAAAGATCTCTCTCTCTCTCTCTCTCTCTCTCTCTCTCTTGCCCCTCCCACCCCATCTCTTCTCTGTAACTCTGCCTTTAAATAAATAAAACAAATCTTTAAAAAAAAGATTTATTTATTGGAACCAGGAGCTTCCTCTGGGTCTCCCATGTGGGTGCAGGGGCCCGAGGACTTGGGCATCTTCCACTGCCTTCCCAGGTATATTAGCAGGGAGCTGGGTTGGAAGTGGAGCAGCTGGAGCTTGAACCAGGGACCATGTAACATGCCTTCATTGCAAGCAGTGCCTGAACCTGTTATACCACAGCACCAGCCCCTATTGACAGATTTTCAAAGTCAAAATTGCCAGTAGTATGAATGAAAACCACTGTACACAGAGCCTAAAATGAACACTTTCAATATGACCACCAACTGCACGTTAATTCTTTCTGTAAATATTATGGGCAGTAGTGGCCTCTAAATAATTTTGTTAAAGAGATACCCACCAGTAGCTCAGGCATGGTGGAGCCCAGATATATGGCAGGGTAAAGAGGTGACTGTTCAGTAGTTTTTATCACCACAGTGAGGAAAAGCCTCCAGTGTGCCTTAGTGGGAAGGGACAAGAGGATTCTTAAGGAGAGCGCCTGCTGGTCCTAAATTCCTAGTGTGAATTCACCATCTTCCGTTGACTTTATGTGAATTTAATGGTAAATCATGCATGCTAAAATTACTCAGTCCTTGAACACCATACCTGTAGTCCAAATAGTTGCCCTATGTCTGAGAGGAAGAGGGAGAGGGGAAAGGAGAGGGAGAGAGAGGAGGGAGAGAGAAGGAGAGAGAATGTTGAAGGATTATGCAGCCTCAGAAACAGTATGGTCATCTTCTATGCAAAATATTTTCATGAGCCTCATCTCTCTGAAAAATCATAGATACACAAGGCTTTACTTTTGTTTGCAAAGGGAATATTACATTTATTCTGACAAAACCGCTTCAAGCACTTGCCAAGAAGAATAAATTATAGTAGGAATGGGTGATAATTATTAGGACTTATTTTTGGAATAAGAAATCTCCTTAAAAGGACTATGTGCTGCCCTCTGGAAGACCAGAGAATTTCCCCCAAAGTAAAAAATATGCTTTTAGCAGTTCAAGTGTATGATATGGGGGTTAAATTAGGGTTCACATTGTGTCCCAGAAAGCCAGATTTAACCTCCTTTTACCCATGGGTTATAAGGAACACTTTGAAAGTAAATTTGAATTCTTTAAACAGCACAACTAGTTTGAAGATTCTTTCTTTCTGTTTTTGAAGCAGAGTTTGATGGGCTTGAAGCGTTCAAATTGTTCTATAAGTCATGCAGCAGATCTCAGATACTCTTTTTTTTTTTTTTGACAGGCAGAGTGGACAGTGAGAGAGAGAGACAGAGAGAAAGGTCTTCCTTTGTCGTTGGTTCACCCTCCAATGGCCGCGAGGCCAGTGCACCGCGCTGATCCAAAGGCAGGAGCCAGGTACTTCTCCTGGTCTCCCATGGGGTGCAGGGCCCAAGCACTTGGGCCATCCTCCACTGCACTCCTGGGCCACAACAGAGAGCTGGCCTGGAAGAGGGGCAACTGGGACAGAATCCGGCGTCCCGACCAGGACTAGAACCCAGTATGCTGGCGCCACAGGCGGAGGATTAGCCTATTGAGCTGCGGTGCCAGCCAGATCTCAGATATTCTTAAGAGGAACTAACTGAAATAGTTGACTAAATTAAAACTTTTTTACATAGGTCAAGCATCTTCCAGTAAAACATTCTGCAGAGCTCCCGGAGATCTAGAAGTGTTATGTTGGAACAAAATTATTTACTTTGGCTTCCATCTTTTTGTGAATTTCCTATCTAGAGGAGATAGAATTAAAGATGAGAATGCTTTGTGACTCTAATTATAATAACTTTAATATTTGCTTCTAAATTTAAGACTGTTTTCACGGAGTTGATATAGAGGAAAACTCAGAATATTAATTTCAGAGGAACTGATTTCATAGAAACCGATCTAAGAAGAACTCAGTCAAGAAGGTGACGAACCGTAGAGATCGACATTTTTGACTTGCTTTTAGTTTTCTCTAGTACTAATGCAGAGCTTGGACTCTTTGTTTATGTAATTCCAGGAAGGGGTTATTTAAAAATTAATTGTTCGTTTTGGAAAGTGCAGGTAAACAGGGAGCAAAACACAGGATCAGTGGACCAAGGGCAGCAGTGTTCTCTTTGCCGTACAGCGCTCACCCAGGCCTAGTTTGTGATGGCAGCTGCTTTGAGATGTTTGTTAGGTTAACCTGAATATAGCTTTTCTGTATTACTGTTGTGAGGTAGCTGTTCGAAAAGAAAAGAAAAGAAGGAAAGAGAAATGAAAATCTAGGATTTCCTTTCTTTCTTCATGTGTGATCCAGAACGGCAGTGTTGGATTAAGGCTGTTTTCACTGGAACCTCAACCATTTTGGTCACTTTCCGAGCTGACTGGTGTGTTGCTAGAAGAGGGTTTCTGCAGGTGCTCCCGGGTCGTTGCCCAGGCTGTGCCGCCACCATGCTTCCTGATCCTCTCTCTGGGAGCAGCGGCTTCCTTACACAAAAATTGAAAATTGAGAATAATGGTCTAAGTGCAGACACAGAAGCTATCTCGTCTTCAAGTGCTTTATTATTAAATTTAATGGCTCAGTCTTTTTTGTTTGTGCAGATTTTAATTACTAAGTAGGCCTGGTAAAATATGAATTATTGCATTATCACAAGTGATAAAATGTATACGGTTATGAGCATTGCAGTCTGCAGGTGTAACATGCATAAAGCAAGATTAATAGTATCATGCAATTAAACTGAAGCTATCTTTAAGGGGAAAAAGAAAGGTTTAATGCTACCCTTAAGTGTAACTTTAAACTCTCACTAAATATTTTTGACTGCAATAAAAGCATGTTAATTGTACGTCTGACTTCTTTATAAGACCTCATTTCTTAGAGTAAGTTTTCCTTTCTAAGAATGCAAAAGCTTACTAAAATAATTCCTATTAGTAACTCATTTCATCCCAGAGTTGAATTTTTCCTTGACTTTCAAACTCAATGAAGAAAGCTCAAAATAGCACAGAAAATTTTGTGTGTTGTGAATATATGTATGAACTAAATCCAATTGAGATAAAAGTGATTAAATTATAATAAGGCCATTATTGGTCTCAAGGCATTGTATTAGTTGTATGGTTCTTAAATATTTTGAGAATTTGGCCTTAATTTTCCTGTAGCTACATATAAAATAAACAAAACAGTTTTATTTTCATATCCTTGCTTGTACAACTTATCAACAGTCTTACATAAAAGTAACATGCAAGACATCTAATGAATTTTTTCTTACGTGTTTCTAGGGGTTTTTTTTTTTTTGCACATCTTAAATTATTTTTATGCCAAGATTAGCAAGATCAATACCTATAGTATTTTCAACTAGCTGGGACTTTGCTTCTCAGTAGCATAATAGGCAGCTTTACAGTGAGTTTAACAAGTCCTTACAAAGAACGTCCCAGGTGTCTCCTTCCTCCTCGTGTACAGAGTTTGGTCATTGCCCTGGAATTATTTGTCAGTGTATTTGGCAGAATAAAACTTCTTCAAGAATGACACAGAGTAAACATTCCTAATGTAGCGTAAGATAGATTACATTTTAAAAAGAATATATGAAAGTACTGAGAACTTACATTCTGTATAGTTTTAAAGATATTAAATATATGAACAATTTGATACATAAAACAAAAAACTACATTTTACTCCATGTAGATTCCTGGGTATTCGCACGCCTCCTGACAGTGGCAGTTGCTGCATATTTATCTGCCTGGTCATTTCAGGATCTAAGCCCCCGCAACTTTAATCAGCAGCAATGTTGCAATGGAAGGTTGAGCAATAACAGCATTTTGTTGTAGAGATAATATAAATACATATAATATATGTCACATATATTATATATAAATTATTTCTTTTTTTGCTCTTGACGCATTATTTATGATGAAGCCAAAGATGTGATTGCCCATAAGAAAATGGCAGACGTCTGAGCTGTGACAAAAGGACAGTGATGTGTGTCATCTGTGATGTGTGTCATCTGTGATGTGTGTCATCTGTGATGTGTGTCATCTGTCATACTCCCTTCATCCACTCTGTTCATCGATGAACTTTTTTTCAGTTGTGTCAGTTGAGTGACTATGAGTAACCACATTCTAAGCATTTTAATCATGTAAAAATCCCGAAACTTGTGCCTTACGTGGTATAATCTGTGTCCTTTTTCACTTTGTCCGTCCCCAGTTCTCCTGATACTCCTTTCCAGATCCATTCATTATTTGTAATTAAGAAGAGCAATCTATTAAACATAGCAATTTTTTTCGTTCTTACAATGATAAGAACAAAAACATTTATGATTTGAAAAAAGTACAAGAGTGTGGGAAAGTAATTTTTTCCCTCAACCACATAAAAACGGGCATATTAGACCCCACCAAAAATGTGTTCTGTGTAAGTCCCATTTCATTTCAGCTGTGGAGTAAAACTCAAGATAAAAATTGTGAAAAGTGTTGTTAACATTTTAGGAGGTAAATGTTTCCTGTGCGTGTACATTTTTTTCCTGAAAAATTGAGTAATTTATATAGTTGAAAAATCTGACTATTCTGTTGATTCATTTGACAACCTGAATAAAAGAACATTAAGTATTCAATCACATGGTCCCTAATAAACTGTGATCCGTATGCGGGTGAGTATACATGATCTTGTCACAGTTTGATTCCTCCTTAAATATGATACTCCCTCAGGAATGTATTTGAATTTTTTTTTTGCCTCACTTTAACCCCACAGATGGTTATACCTGACTTCAAACTTCACAAAAGAGTAATATCTCTTAACTAATGTTTAAAGAATTTCTTCTGTTTTGAACATTTAATGATACTTAAAATTTTGAATTATTCTTTGCTATATGCCAGAATCACATAAAATAAGTTCCAGAAAGCAGATGTGCTTGTGTAAGAAAATTATAACCATGTAATATAAAATTAGAAGTAAATGGATAAAATATATCAAACAATTATTTTTATTTTCTGATAAGAATTAGGTGAAAAATAGCTTGGTTAGCATTTTTCAAAGTCCAAAGTGTCTCTATTCATGCTATACAATTATATACAGATGTTGCTTAGTATTCTTATTAGCTGCTCATGTCTGTCTGTGGCATATTCATTTTCTTGGCCGAAAGAGTGACTGTGAAAAGCACCCCTACAAAGATAGCCTCATTGACTAGGTAGATCTGTTCTAAAACTAAAAGATCAAGTACTACTCTATGTTCCACTTAAAATAACTGTCTACATTTGACCAAAAAAATACAGCCACAGGAGTACTGATTATTTTCTACATTTTGTTTTTAAATTAATATTTTAGATAGAAGAAAAATATAAATATACAGTTTTCTTAGTTTGATTATAATTTGCGATATAAACATTTACAAAAGATTAGGTAACAATAACAGCAATCAGAAGAGATCATGAAATTTTGGAAATTTTTAACTCATAATCTTACATATGAGGCAACTGTCAAACCATTATGCATTCATATTCTCGTTACCTTTTGAGGATTTGTGATTTCAGTTAAATAGGAAATATTTCTCCTGTTTTCAAAAATAGCCATAGTACTTGTATTTTATACATGTAAATTCAATGACTGTGGCCTAGTTATAGAATTATAAAATTCACCTGAAAGCTTAAAATTTAGATTTTACTGTATTATATTTTGATATATAATATTTTCTCAAAACAAATTTTACTATATTTTATTTCTAGTATATAATATTTGCTCGCTGTACTCAGTTAATAAATTATCATTTTTTTCCACAGTTAAGTTAGAGAATGATTACTGCACATCACCCTCAAAAGTGCCGTTTGCATGTTCTGTTTCTCTCCAGACGGTGGGTTCGGCTGTTGTTTGGGCGAGAGTTCCCCCTGCAGGATCTTCTAGTGGTCTGGGATGCCTTGTTTGCAGATGGTCTCAGCCTGAGTTTAGTCGATTACATCTTCATAGCCATGTTACTCTACATCCGAGATGCTTGTAAGTGTTACTGGCCTTGCCCTACGTTCACATAGTAGTCCTGATGTTTTACAATGCTTTACCTTTTATGTATACTTGATATTTTAGAATATCTGATTTACATATACCTACATTTTTATGGTAGGTAATATATTGAAATTTCAAAGGAATATACTAAGCATCATTTTGTTGGTTAACCATGGACATATTGGGAGATGCGAGTGATATTATCCTGAGAGAATTGGAATATTCTTCAGAATCATTTTTCTAAAGACTTTACTCCTGCCTTAATCTCCTCATTACACATCCTTGTGAAATGCATATGTAAAAGCCAGTATCTCAGATATGTTTAGAGCTCCACCTTCTGACAGGTAAGGAGTATTCAGGAGATTGTAGCTGTGTTTATAGTATTGAGACCTTGCCAATTAAAAAAAAAAATACATTTAAATGTATTTAACTTCTTCCTGGTCATGTTTTAGAAAAATGTGCTTTTCAATGCAACACCTAATGGTAGATGTGTTTTTATCTCCTTAGATCTACCTTCTGGTGTTTGCAATACTCAGTGAGCCAGTGCCTATCCCTTTTGAATGGTCTGATAATCCTCAGATTGAAGAAAATATCAAAGCATGTTTTAAATTTCAAAAAACCTCAAGTTACTTTCCTTCCCAGAGAAATAGTCACAGTTCACAAAACAAGATTTAAAAGCCAAATTATAATTAGGGAAAGATTACACGAAGTGATATGATTGAATTAAGGGGAAGCAAACGATCCCAAGGAGCAGGACTTTGTCAGAAGAACGTATAGTGTGTGGAGTCATTCGGATTCGTGACTGTGAAGCTGCTCTGTGAGTCTCCTTATTTGTTCACTGAATACCAGTTGTGCCAGATGCTCGCTATGCCTCTGGTAACACGAATATTCTTCACAATTTCAGATTAGACTTTTTAAATTCCCCCAGTATGATTTAGAATAAATAAGTGACAGGGGTACTACATTTTATCCAAAAATTGTAGGTTTTTATTCATGCCTTGAAGGTCAAATAGTTAAGATTTTGACAGACAAAGTATAAGTTCTGTCTTTCTGAGCCAGAGCTAATCATGGAAGATCATGGAAATTATCAGAGGAAACATCTGGAAAGTAAAAGAGGATGTTTGAGTAGGTTTGATGGATGCTGAATCTTAGAATATTCAGTACTAATCTCCTTTTTAAGGTTATAAGTTATTTTAAAAAATGTAAATAATAAGAAACAAGAGGAATGTGAAACCTCTTTTAGAAAAAAGTGCTTTTCTATTCTATTTTCACAAAGCTTTCAAAATCAAATAACTTTTGAAATATGTTCTGATTTTCTATGTTAAACAATTAAATTTCCTCTTGTCATTACTTTATGCATCACCCCTATATATTTGGCTTAATCATCCTGTCTCCTATGCTAAGAGATACTCTTAATTGTTTAAAACATGGCACATTTTTGACAGCTGAAGCCCTTGCACATTTTAAATCTTTTCACTGTTGACTTATAAAGTATGTGGGCATCTGTAGAAAAATGTAGTGGATGAGATTTCCTAAAAATAGTGTTAATATGTGTTGAATATACTAGGGACATGCACCTGTCTTCAGGAGGCTTACCAACTACCAAGGAACTCTGCCGTAATTCGCACTAAGGAACCTGGGTTGAGACAGGCACAGATAGTATGAAAACTCAGGGTGGGACACTGAGTCTTGCTGGGCCAGCATGAAAGAGCAGAGAAAAACAGTTCCTGTGGGCACGCCAGACCAGGGCGTTCTGTGCCCCACCAGAGACACACCGTGAACAAAGGCCTGAAAGTACGAGGTAGCCTCCTCCAGGCAAATACAGGTGTCAGTTTCTGTGAGTTAGCTTGTGTCCTTAGCATACAAGGGAGAGAGAGAATGCAGGTTATGAAACTGAAGGAGCAAATAGAAGGGATCATGATAAAAGTCCTGTGAGCAACAGGGAGCCATTGAAGGATTCACAGCAGAAGTGTGATCACTTTGCGAGGAAAACGAACTTGACGGAGACAAGACTAGGGTAAGAAAACCAGATAAGAAGTTATGACAGTTGTCAAGGGGAGGAACAGTGGGTCAGAGAAATATTCAGAGCTAAAGTCAGCATGACAGTGATTAAGTCTGGTAGGCGAGAGAATGAGAAATCCTCACATTTCCTGTCTTGGAAGCTTGAGTGGGTAATATTTACAACTTAAGCAAGAAACAGAAGTGTCAGTGCTTGAGTTTTGACCATGCTGAATTTAGGTACTTGTAGAAAATCACAACCTGAAAATCTGGCAAATAAAGGATTGAGGCTACAGATTCAATTTTGCAAATGATCATCAGATAGATGTTAGCTAAAACGGTTAACAATGAATGTGAATTCTAAAGATTAAGTTTTCATATATATCCTAGTTTGGGATAATTTTGGTTTACATCTGCTTTCCTGGAGTAGTAACAATTAACCCTATTTCTCTCTCAGAGAGCATCCCATTAGCATAGTAATAAGTATATTTCACCCTCCCTAAAGTGGGTACAATACAGAGAGAGAACATGGACAGAGGTGGAATCTGGTGTTTAATGTCAGCGTTTAAAAGGCACTGAAGGAGAGGGGCTGGTTTTATGTGGCAGCCCGTAAAGCTGCCACTTGGGACACTCACATCTCGTATTAGAATGCCGATTCATGCCCCAGCTACTCCACGCTTCTGATCCAGCTTCCTGCTAATCTGCCTGCGAGACAGTGCGTGATGACTCAAGTACTTGGGAGACCCAGGCGGAGTTCCTGGCATAACCTCAGAGAGCTGTGATGTCTGAGGGCAGAGAGGGAGAAGAGACACAGGAACGTCAGGCAGGAAAGGCTTGCTCAGGTTTGGCCCTGCAAAGGGGGCAGTCATTGGGTAACTTTTCCAGAGCGGGCCTGGTGGAGTGAAAGAGCAGAAACAGGGTTAGGCTAGGCTGGTGGGCAATTAAGAAATACAGTGGCCTTCTCTTCAGCTGTCTGGTTTTTCTGGGTTTTTTATGTAGACATAAAAACAACTTTTTTTCCAACTAAAAAGATAACTAAATAGAAAAAGATATGGAGATGGCACATACAAAGCAGTCTTTGAAGAAGGCCGGGGAAGTAGAGAAGGTGGAAGTTGCAGCTGGGGGCAGTTCAGGGCAAAGAAGCTCGGTGGGCTGTCTCTGGAACGCGACCAGGGCAGTCAGAGGCAGGGAGAACTCTGGGGGAGATTCGCTTCTGGAACCAGTCCAAGGCCCTCCCTCACCATTCATCACCAGGGGGCTGGCATTGTGGCATAGCACAACAAGCCACTGCCTGCAACACCAGCATGCCGTTTGAGCCCCAGTTCAAGTCCCTGCTAGTGTGCCTGATAGAGCAGAGACCCCTGAGTGCTGGGGTCTCTGCACACATGTGGGAGACCTGGAGGAAGCTCCTGGCTCCTGGCGTCAGCCTGGCCCAGCCCTGGCCATTGTGGTCATGTGAGGAGTGAACCAGACAATGGAACTCTTCTCTCTCTCTCTCTCTCTCTCTCTCTCTCTCTCTCTCTCTCCCTCCCTCCCTCCCTCTCTCTCTGTGACTCTGCCTTTCAGATGAATAAAACAAATCTTAAAAAAAAAAAAAGATTCATCACAAGTTTTCCCTTCCTATTCCATGGATGAGATCTATGAAAAGAAAAATTATCTTGATTATATTGATATTCTTGTTTGTTTATCATCTTTTTAAATATTTTATTGATTTATTTGAGAGATAGAGCTACAGAGAGAGTTCTTTCACCTACTGATTCACTCCCCAAATGGCCATAACAGCCAGGAACCAGGAGCTTCTTCTGGGTTTCCCACTTGGGTGCAGGGGTCCAGGCACTTGGGCCATCTTCCACTGCCTTCCCAGGCTGTTAGCAGAGAGCTGGATCAGAAGAGGAACAGCCAGACACGAACCAGAAGCCATATGGGATGCTGGCGCTGCAGGCGGAGGCTTAGCCCACTACGCCACAGCACTGGCCCCTGTCATCTGCTCTTCATACCCATCTGTCCCCACTCTCCCTTCCCCAGTGAGAGACAGTGTTGTGTCTGTTTTGGTTTCCTACGACATCCCAGCATTTCGAACAGCACCTAGTGCATAGCAAACCTCCACACAGATAATTTTTGAATAAGGTGATAGTGGAACAAAGGACCTGGAGGCGGTAGAAGAGAACAGGGTCAGGAGTTTGCTGCGAGACTGGCCGCAGACCAGGAATGAGAAACTAGTGCTGATCTGGGAAAGAGGCACCAGGTTGCTATCGGGGGCAGACCAGTTTATAGGTGAAGACAGAAAGTGGAGGAATTCCACGGGTAAGAAGGAGGAAGCAAGGGTATCTGCCATGTGTGAGTCAGAGTAGAGAGCTGGGTTTGGCAGGAGTGACCTAAAGATGGGATGTACGTGGCTGAGCAAGAACCACGATGTGCCTGAGTGTCAAAGACTACAGGGATGAGCGTGAGCAGAAGCACCAACCTCAAAGGCCACGATTCCCCCTGTCTGCGCTCGGCATCCGTGTGAGATGCGAAGGAGGTGGATCGTGCTTCAGGCTTCAAGTGAGTTCCACTGCCAAATGAATTAGGCAGAACGGAGGAAAGATGGGTTGAGTGTATTTTGAGACAGTGGCTTAGGATGTATGAGGAGCTAAACACAGCCAGGAATAGACTTACGGGAAAGCAGATTCACCGGGGGTTAGAGGCAGGGCATGAGAGAGCCATAATTATAAAAAGTGTCATTAACAAGAGGACAGAAGAGTTTTGGGTGG
Source organism: Sylvilagus floridanus (assembly GCA_949820135.1). NCBI lineage: Eukaryota > Metazoa > Chordata > Mammalia > Lagomorpha > Leporidae > Sylvilagus > Sylvilagus floridanus. Next base: position 160,232,492 of record OX463244.1, on the reverse strand, counting down.
TTCTCCATGGACACTTCACTGAGAATCACGATAGCAGATATTTAGAAAGACATGAAGTAGCAAATGCAGAAGAGTGACCAAAAATGCAACTGTTACTCAACCATTTATTCAAAGAATAAGCCACTCAACCAGTATTTACTGGGTTCCTACTGTTCGCCAGCCATCATGGTATGTTGGATGACAGTGATGGGAGTGACAGTGATGGGGAGGTATAGATGCATGGCAAGACTTCAAGGGAAGAGGATTTTTTAATGGAAAGATGGAAAACAATGGTTTGGAAGTGGAAGCAGGAAGCAAGATGGCTCTTCTTTCCTCAACCCTGAAGTTGCAAGGGCAGCAGTGACTGGGAGGGCGAGGCTGGGAGAGAAAGCCTGCTGTCCTCAGAGCAAGGGATCTCGAGGAGGAGAGGGCGCAGAGCAGAGTTGGCAGAGCACATGGGAGGGCAGTGTAGGCCCTGTCCAGAGCTAGGAGGAAGCTGAGTGATTTGCCAGCCTCAGCTCTCCAAGAACATTGGTGTCAAGTCTCTGTTCCATGCCAGTGGATTCTGATTCATGATGCTCTGGTGGGCCATCCAGACTATGATGCTCAGTTCTCATCAGTAGTGTCAAGTTCATTAATTCAAAAAATCCTAATGGGCGTCACTGACTAAACACTGGATGTGTTCCTTCGGAGCTCCATTTGTAGCTGAGATGTTTCTCTTGAGGGAGACTGAGAGAGCTGTCGTTCCTTGCTTACTTTTGCAAAATATTGTGCAGATGTGAATGTCTGTGAGTCAGAGGTCTCTAGTTTGGTTTTTCAAAGGAATATGTAACCTGGAAAAGTGTTAAAGACTTACTGCATGTAGTCTGAAACTTTTTTATAGGCACAGGTAAAGAGGCCTGTTAGGGGTTGAATTGTGTCCTCCAAAAAGAGATGTTGAAGTAATCCCAGCTCCTCGTACTTCAGAACATGACCTGATTTGCGAATAGATTGTTGTCCAGACCAGGTCATCCTGGAGTATGGTGGCCCTCTAGTCCAGTATGACTGGTGTCTTTATAAGAGGGAGGAAATCTTCAGCCATCACCAGAAGCTAGGAGAAAGATATGGAACAGATTATCCCTCCAAGTCCTCAGACGAACACATCCTGCCGACACCAGAGCTGGAAGAGACAAGAAAGAATTCTCCCTGCAAGTCCATGGGGATCGTGGCCTCCAGAGCAGTGGGACTGAATTTCTATTGCAGTAAACCACCCAGTGTTTTGGGTACTTTACTGAATATATGCAGTAAAATTACATAGAAAGTTAAAAAAGAGTTGAGAGATAGGGAAATAATGTGCCACTAATCATAGTCATTATTCCCATAACAGTTTTTGAATAGCCGCACTCCTAGCACACTGTAGTTAGTTAGTTGGTTGGTTGGTTGGTTGGTTAGTTTTAGTTGAACGGCACAGAGAGGGAAAGAGTAAGGAAGGGAGAGAGAAACAGAGACATCTTCCATCCGCTGGTTTGCTCCCCAAATGGCTGGTCCAGAACTCCAGCGTGGTCTCCTACATGGGTGACAGGACCCAAATACCTGGGCCGTTCTCCACTGCCTTCCCAGGCACATGAGCAGGGAGCTGGATCAGAAGTGAAGCATACAGGACTCAAACCCCTCTGTGATGTCACATGCTGGCATCCCAAGCCTGCTGCACCACAGTGCCCACCACTTCTCACACTGTTTTTAAACTGACGCAAGTTTCAGGTGAGTCCCTCCCTCCCCTGTCTTCACTTCCTGATTCTTGTTCCTTCACGCCTGGGGCAAAGCAGCTTTTTACCAGACCTTTCCCTAGCGTTCTAGCCCTCATGGATCTTCCACTTCTGCAGGCCTATTAGATTTTAAACACAATGTAGCACCTGATTATACTTGTTCCTTATATTGCTCCTTATTGTATGGGTGTTGGTCTCGTCTCCTCATTTGTACCAGAACCAGTTTTATAATTCTTTCCTCTCTCTCAACACATTGGAAGCTCTTCATGTGCTCAGTTAATACTTGGGGCAGTTCCAGAGCAAAAGATGGAGACCCCAGGTGGGCTTCTGTACAGCGATGCTCAAAGGACAGGTGCCATTCTCACCGTGGAATATAACTTTAATGAATAAATGGTCATTTTACAATATACTTTTCAATATGACTTTTTCAAAGACAGCATTGTCAGCTTTTTTATTTGTTTTTTTCAGCTTTTAAAATTAATTTTTTTCACATATATTGTATTGGTGGAAAATTTTACTTTGTTTTTAACTAGTATCAAAGAAAAACATTTTCTCTAAATATAATGTAACTTTTATTTGTCTTGTAAATTGCATTAATAACCCACACACTGTAAATCAAGTCTACTTGCCTGTAGGTTTTCTTCAGCAGAAAGTGTCATTCATATGTTCATGGTCTTTTAAAATTTACTTTTTCTCTGAACACACTGCAAATGGCACAGTTCCCTTGTTGGTGCTTCTGCCCAGTACTTCCTGCCTGTGTTTTCAGCCAGCACACACACATTAATGATACCTGGGTTTACCTACCTCCTGTAGGGGTCCGATCTGGTCTGGCCTGGCCGGGCAGAGCAGGTGTGTCTTCTGTGTGGTTTACATGTTATTCCTCTGGTTTCATTTTCCACCTCTGCTTACTCTTTAGCCAGTCTGCCCGCCAGCGCTCCCATCTGTCCTACCTCCGAATTTTTATGTCTCTATTTTCTAGTTAAAAACATGATTTCAACATGATACTCATGTCAAAATGTAGTTTATTTCAACCGCAAACTGCATTTGCTTGTCTTTTCTAGAAAAGCTTTGCCCAGCCTCAGTTCCTAAAAATAAACACTCTGGTAAACCACATGGTAATGCGTCACAAAGTTTTATCAAAGCAGAAATTGGCGGTCCTGTTTTAGAAGGAATGTTTAAGCACCTCCTGCCTGCCAGCTCTCTTCCCTTCAGACATAAAATATTGTCAGTTGTTTTCATGGCCATATCAGAGACGGGTATTAATGTGTCCTTGGAGTTACAAATATCACTTATATTATGTTTTATTTTAGTGTGATGGTCTTCTGAAATTTTGCTGACAAAGGCTGAGACACAGTGACTCACTGTCTCTTCTTTTATTTTTATTTATGTTAACATTTTTTGAAATAGATTTTATTTTTAAGCGAAGTTTAGATTCACAGCAAAACTGAGCAGAACGTAGAGTTCTCGCAAATCCCCTGCCCCCACACACTCACAATTTCCCTCACTGTCAACATTCCACATTGGTTATAGTACAGGAGCCTGCTTAGATACATCGTTATCACCCAGAGCCCGTGGTCTGTGTTGGGGTTCACTCCTGGTGTTGTACATTCCCCAGGTATAGACAAAGTCTCATGACACGTATTCCCCATTATAGTATCACACTGCCCTGAAGATCCTGTGTGCTCTGCCCACTCACCCTCCTCTCTCATACCTGTCTTTCTGTTGTCTCCATTGTTTTGCCTTTCCCAGAGAGTCATATAGGAATCATACAGTAACAGGCTTTTTCAGATTGGCTTCTTTTGCTAGGTAATGCACATTTAAGTTTCCTTTGTGTCTTTTGATGGCTTGTGTGCTTATTTATTTTTAACACTGAATAGCATTCCATTGCCCGGGATGGGTGTTTGGGTAAGAAGTCACTCGGGACACCTGCATCTTATATCAGAGTACCTGGATTCAAGTCCTACCTCTCTCTCCAATCCAGCTTCCTGCTGATGCGCACCCTGGGGGACAGAGGGTTCAAGTAGTTGGTCCCTGTCGTCATGTGGGAGACCCCACTGGAGTTCCTAGCTCCTGGCTGGGGCCTGGTGCAGCTCCAGTTGTTACTAGCATTCGGGGAGCGAACCTGATGTGAATGGGTTCACTCTGTCTGATGGCTCTCTCTCTCTGACTTTCTGCCTTTCAAAATAAATAAATTGATTTAAAAATACTTTATCTGGATGTTCACAGTTTATTCAGTCACCTAGTGACTCCCCTGTGTACAAGTATGACCTCTGCCTGTGTTCTCCCCCTAATGTCTTCATTTCTCCTTAGCTCCCCTGCCATAGGCACCACCAGTTTCCTGCCTTTGTTTGCTTCCACATATTATTGGCTGACATCCTCACCGACCTCAGATTCTCTCATTCTAGGTGTTGGCACCACCCTTACAGTTAGTGTTAGTTAGTGGTTTGCCTTCTCTTCCATTGGAACGTGAAGTGAAGACTAAGATTGTGTCTTCATTCTTTAACTCCTTAGGACTTAGCTCAGTATTTGAAACAAAATAGCTGTTCAATAAATTGTTGTCGAATAAATGAATATACAGAGTGTAACCAAAGGAAAAAGATAGTTAACATTTATTAAATAGCTTCTGTACTTTAATCATTTCCACAAACTGTGTTTCTGGGGAAAGCATTAAAAATCACTAGGTGAAACAAAATAATTATACCATATGTGTCTGTATTCAGATTATCTAATTCCTGAGCTGCAGTTTTCTTTCATTTGGATGAAGAATTAAGAGAAGCAAATCTGTGTATCAAGCTTGCTGTTTCGTTTCTGAATCTCAGTGCCCACTAAATTTTTTCAAGCTGTTTTCCATGGTGTCTTACAGATGTGGATATGAAACTTGGGCTTTGAATCTGAGTACATCCCTATAATAATTAGATCAGTGTTAGTAACTTGCATTAAGATACTGTTTTTACACTGCATTGCCTCATTTGATTCTCTCAGGTGTGATGAGATAGAGACCATGGAGACAGATGAAACCTGTGTCAGATGTCATAGCTAGTGCTGGTGGCACTGCTGGCGCTAACACGCCGCCACCCTGCCTTCCGGGCCGGGGCTTTCTCCTGTGCTGCTCCCTGGCCACCGGCAGTTCTGCAGTGGGATGCTGCTTACGAATGCCTTGCAGATGGCGCCACTCACACTGGCAGATATAAATGCTGCAGCAAGCATCCCTCGTGTGGATGTTTGACCTCTGATTAAAATAGATTCTGTTTAAAGTATATTAAGTCTGCAGAGCACTGATAATAACAGTTTTTATAATTATTTTTCTGTACTTCTCTGAAGTGAGCTTCTCTGAATTTGGAACTTCTTAAGCTGAATTCACACGAAATCTCCCTGAGAAATAAGGACTTGCCTTAAGCCTCTCCAAGTGTGCGCAGGTTCCCAGGGTGGTGGTTGTAGTGATGGATGGTGCTCAGGGAGCCAGTTGTCACGAAAGCAGCCAGGGAGGAGTACTTAGAACAAAATCCTGTAGGAGTCTTCCACACCGGCCTAAGGATCACGCTAGTGGAGAATATGAGAGTGTGTTCTGCTTGACTTTCTCCAAGATTGAATAGAATAAAAGTTTTGTTGTTTTTATCTATGATTTGTTCCCTACTTCTTCTCCCCTTGTTTGATGGTCCATTTGAAATTCCATTTTGTGTGTTGCCATTTTATATGGGGAAAGCCAGAACGGTAAGGGTCTGTAAACAGTGTAAGCACTACAGGTTGTATTATGTATTCTTTCCTATATGTAGGAGGACCTCCACAGTATTTTTTCAGGGCACATGCATTTACTGATTCCTTCTCATGCCAGGAGCCCCACAGCTACTGACATACCCATTGACTCGCTTCCCAGTGGAGAAGTGCCGTGAGTTATGAGAAAGCCTGAAGCTGTCCTTCTTGGTTAGCTCGTTATTTTATATTTAATCTGTTTGTTTTTATATGTCAATTTATAGCTAAGCAAAAGAATGTCTGCCTGTTTCTAAATATCTGCTATTTCTGGCCTAATACATCTAGGACTTTGATTGGTGTATCTTTGAGGCTTCTCTGTGACTGAAAAATATCTGGATAAAATAGCAGGACAGATACCCCTGTCATATCAGACAGAGTGATGGAAAGCAAGGCTCCCGCTTCCACAGCCCCAGGTCCCGCCCCGCCTCTGCCCTCGGTAGGGAGCCCTGCCACCTTGGCTGTGCCCTCTGGCCACGGCGCTGCTGCCTCCTCATCAGCACCAGGGAGGAATGCTGGTGCTCTTGTGTGGCGTGGCGGGGGCTTAGGGGGCCTCTTGGAGTGGTAGTAAATATAGGGCAAGTGGCCACCAGGCATGTTACAGGTACTCCATAGCTAATATTCAATAGCCTTTTTCTTTCTTTTTTTTTTTTTTTTACTGGTTGGAAAGTTGGAGAAAGATTACATATAGTTTCATGTTTTGTGATAGCTGTTCTAGGTCCGTTTTGTTACTTTGAGAAAGTATATCTCAGTATGAAATAATTTGAAACAGTGCTGCCTTTATATATGTTACAGTTGTAGGTAGAATTAACTTTAGGTTATACATAAGCTATTGATTTACGTTGCTTCAACTTTGTCAGACTGTCACAGTCTCTGCTTATCTTTACTGATTTTACTCTTTTTTTATTTGTTTCTCCTGGGGCAACAGTTTAAACCAGCTCCCTCTGACCACTCCAGAAGAGTGGCAGGCCATCTAAAGGTTGAGACAGAAAAGTGGTGGGCCGGCACCGCGGCTCAATAGGCTAATCCTCCGCCTTGGGGGTGCCGGCACACCGGGTTCTAGTCCCGGTCGGGGCGCCGGATTCTGTCCCGGTTGCCCCTCTTCCAGGCCAGCCCTCTGCTGTGGCCCGGGAGTGCAGTGGAGGATGGCCCAAGTGCTTGGGCCCTGCACCCCATGGGAGACCAGGAAAAAGCACCTAGCACCTGGCTCCTGCCATCGGACGAGCACGGCGCGCCGGCCGTGGCGGCCATTGGAGGGTGAACCAACGGCAAAGGAAGACCTTTCTCTCTGTCTCTCTCTCTCACTGTCCACTCTGCCTGTCAAAAACAAAACAAACAAACAAAAACCAAAAGAAAAGTGGCGGGGTTCTGTTCTGAAACGGAAGCAAACAGGATGGGGAGGCATGACGCCTACCTCTGTGCCACCTGCACAGACACCCTGTGGGTACAGAAAGTGTTGTCTCTTGTCGGCCAAAAGTGAGTGACAGCAAGAGCAACTCTGCAGAAGCAAAGAGTTCCTTCGGGAAGTCTGCAGCCTGGAGAGGTCGGGCCAGGGACGGATGCAGCTGAGGGACTGGGAAAGCCGTGCAGTGCGGAATTCCACACACACGGCTGCGAGACAAGGTCTGTCCATTACAAGGGCTTTCGGCAGGCGGTGATGTTTGCTCACTGGTGGCGGTGGCTGTTAGTACAGCGTATCCGTAGCAGTGGCTTAACTGCAGAGGTCGGGTTGGGAACGTCTTGGGAACGTCTTGTGTAGGTGTTCAGGTTACAGGCTCCATTTTTTTTAAGTGTTTGACATAAGTAACTGTGGTTCATACTAACAGCTTTTGTTTTGTAAATGGGAGAAGCAGAGTTTCAGGGAAGTTAAGCGGCTTGCCTAAGTTCACACATAGTAAGTGACAGAGCCACTGTTCTAATCTGAGCTTCCGATTCCAAATTGTTTTTCTAGGTCCCAGTCGCCTTTGTTTTGAACTTCACTGAATCAACTCTTCAGAGTGGAACTTTATTATTCGTTCATAAAGCATAAACATACTTTATTTCGAGTGTATGTAGGCAGCAACATTAAATGATTTTTAACAATCTTTCACTTTTTTTCCTGCATGTCACTGCCCTGCCTTGATAGGATAAACACCAGAAGAGGAGCAACATTGCAAATTAGTTTTTCATGTCCAACAACAATTTTAAGATCAAAACTAAATTCTTATTCCAGCAGATCCCTGCTATTTTGCTTTTAAGTCAGCTTGGCTAGTTCTTTTTTACCTACTGTAAATGGGGCTTGGTTATTCACAAAGAGGTTTAATATTTAGCATATGTAATTGCTAATTAAAGATGCTCCAGAAGTACAGATTTTCCTGCATAGATTAGGGATGGGACTCCCTGCAGGCAGGGGGCACAGACTTAGTCCCCATTATGTGCCTAGTTCAGTGCCTGGCATCTATCAGACATTTAATTGATGCTCAAGAAATACTGCAAGCATTGATTGGATGGATAGATGGACGGGTGGAAGGAAGGAAGGAAGGATGAATGTTAACTCCTTCATTTGTTTGCTAGTAGAATATTAATACATTATTCATATTGGCTTGCCTTGTATATTTATAGCTTCTGATAGCTTCCAAAATTCTGTCAAGTTGTAATAATATAGAATTGTTACTTGGTCATTCCAGATACATATATCAGGCTATTCCACAGTAGGTTATGCTGACCATCTAGGCTGTTTAAAACTACTACACAACAGTAATAGTAGTAATGGACTTTACTATTTACAGTACCATTTACATCCATTATGTCATTGATTTTCAAAACAATGACCTTTCGAAATGCAACCATCTATTAGCTAGATCGTGGGTCTTTCAGCTAGCTTTCTGAATTTCAGTGCCTGCTCCACCAAGGAATCACTGTGCAACTTAGGCAAGTAACAGTATCTCTCTCCCAACATCAAGTTTTGCATCTGTAATAATTATTGTACCTTCACGTAAAGACTGTCATAGAAATTAAATGAGATAGTGTGGTAAAGTGATTGGCCTGGGGCCTGGCCAGAGCCGTCAGGAATTCATTGTCATCTCAGCGGAAGTGGTCGCAGTGGCTATGTGAGGTGTTGCACATCTGCCCTCTGGGGTTTGATTTTCCTTACAGCCAGGACTGTGCTTTCCTCTCTACATCCCCTTTTAGCATAGCGCCTGTCAGGATTAAGTACTCCACAGATAACTATTGGATTGAGTGAGGCAGGCGAGTATTTACTATTTTTCATCAGAAAATTGTTCTTCAGTTGGCTAAACCTCTGCTCACAGAGGTTGTTCACACAGGTTTGGAACAGCTGCTGGGTATCAGTCACATAGATTATCTTCAGGTGACTTTATGAAAAATTTAAATGGGATCCCCCGGTTCGCATCCACGTTTGAGTACCGAGCCCAAAACCCTTCCCACAAAACTCTCCTGCCTCTCTTACAAAACTGTCTAAAGAGTCTTCCGTGGTCAGTTTCTAAATGATAATCATTATAGAATTTGGAAAAATCACTTCTTGATTTGTAAGTCATATTGATTATCCCAATTTTGTTCACTTGTTAAAACTCAAAGTAAACTACAACATGAAACCATTGCACTGCTCTCAGTATCCAAGCCTTTTGAATTTCTAGAGACAAAAGGACAACAGGTCACTGAATGTATATATGCAAAAGAGAGCAAATAAAAAGAATGTGGAGGGATCTGGAAAAGAACTGGAAAGGGGGGATAAGTGAATGCTTCACAAATGAAAGCAGATGTATGAAATTACAAGCTGTCAGATCGGCGTGGAAATGAAGATGATAAAGTGGTTCCTTACATCGATTATAATTACTCATTTTGCCCAGTCTTGTCTCCTCCTGCCATAGTACTCATGGGTAGAGAGAAGGGAGTGAGAAGCTACAGGAAGGATTTTTTTTTTCAACAGGAGAAAGAAAATCTTAAGATTCAACGGTATTTCTGATTACAAATAATTGTTTATTTTTGTGGTTCATGTTGTTTCTACTGACTCACGGTTGTTTTCCTATGGGACATTTTTCAAAGAACTGGTGAATGAAAAGGCATTGGTCGCAAGCACGGGAAGTTGTAACTGTAAAGTTTCATCTCAGCCAGCGCCATGGAGGCAGTTGTGTGCTCACACAGCCGGCACCGTGAGGGCCCAACTGTGACGGCAGTGGCGGACAGACTGCCAGGCATTGAAGTCGTTTACATAGACCTGCCTGGAAACATGTTTTTAATAATTGCGCCCATAATTAGGCTGATTTTAAAAAAATTAAATGACAGTCTGTGGAACTTATCTATGAAGATTTTGACATTTTTTTCCTCCAAGAAATGCTGCGTAGATATTTCCTCTCCAAATTTCTTGTTACCTTTAGAAAAACAAATAATTGGAAGAAATTATATTTTTAAATTTCTAATTATGTAATATTTATATATGAAAGAACAACTGTATATGTTTTAAAGCATAGTAATCAAGGTAAATATTATTTTATGAGTATTCTAAACTGGTTCTTTCTCCTTCATAAGGTTTTTGTTACTAATTTCTAAGCAGCAAAACTGGAGACATTTAAACGCAGCCATATAAATGGCAATAAATATGCATGTTTCTGAGAATTTATTTATATTGCGAACGTGCGCACATATCTGTATGTGAAGCTGTTCCTTCCAGCACCCCCTGAGGATAAGTGCTAGTGTATTAGATTGCAGTTAGCAGTACAGTGAGCTGCTTCAAAGGCCATTTTGGTAAGGATGCCTTCTCCTTCCTTCTTTTTATCCAATCAGTTGAATTATTGCTTTGCTTTCTTTGGCTTTAAGTTGTAATTTTTATTCTCTTGGTATTGCAGAGTACCTTAAGCAGTGCTGCATCCGAATGACTTTTCCTTCTTTTTAGTGATCTCCAGCAACTACCAGACCTGCCTCGGCCTTCTGATGCATTACCCACTCATCGGGGATGTACACTCGCTAATCCTTAAGGCTCTATTCCTTAGAGACCCGAAGGTAAGCTTCCTTGAGAAGGCATGGTAATTTCAAGTTGGGTGAAAACTAGGCTTCTCTGTACGTGTTTACGGATTCCTAAAGCAGCATTGCCTAATGGCAGAGAGATGGCCTAATGCTACATTTGCCTAAGATTGGAGGCCAAAACTCACTCACATCGTCGGCCAGCTAGTCCGCAGACAGATCAAGCGGACAATGCTGTGGTAAACTAAAACACACGTCTCTTGTCCCCCAGAGGGCTGTCCTGCTGTCCTGCCTCCCTCCTAAAGCCAGGAGAGAACTGAGCAACCACCTCTCCTTGTAGCCACACTTTAGTCTTACTGGGACCCTCAACAGGGATGACTTATCCAACTAAAGCTTCAGGAGCGATGTGAACAGCAAGAAAGTAGATCTGTACGAAGGACCAGGTCTATAGAAGTTGGTGATTCAATGAAATATTGATTTATTTCATATTATAAATATGTATTTCTTATCTTGTGGGCTAAGGGTAACCTAATAAAATTAAGATTTAAACAAACTTTAACACTGATTTCTCGATTTGAGTGTAAAGTGATTTCTTTACACTTCAGAGAAAAAGTGTGCTCTTTTACAACTAATGTTATATTTCTTGAAAATAAGAACATTTAATCATCTTAAAAAATCTGTGAATCCTTGCTACTTTTGAGCCAAACAAAAATATTGGCTGAAGTATAAGAGAGAATGCTTCAAACACGAGTTTTGAATGCCAGGCACTGGATGGTAATCCAAGCCTTTGGCTTCTTGGCAATCGCCCCAACAGTCACATTGGCAATTGTCAAGCCATCTCTGAGTCAGTCAGTCTGTCTGTGGATTCCACTGCCAAAGCTCTGGCTGATCAGCTCGGGCCTCCAAGCTTAATGTAAATTTTGAGGCTAAAGGATTTCTGCCCTTCTCTTGGTTGTTGACTTCAACTTTTGAGCATATCCTCTATTTACTTTTGATTGACTTAAAACAATTATTTTCTTGTGCATGTATCTGGTTTCTGCAAAATCATTTCTGTTACACAAGGAAATATCATTAAGCATTCAAAAATATAATCCATCATTTATCTGATGTTTAAGGACCTTGTTTTTTTTTCTGGTAAGGTTGAAGAGTCTGACTATGATAATCTAAAATTCCTTATTTATGTTTTTATGCACATATATGTATGTAAGTTGTATGAGTACTTTTTACCCAGAAAATCCCCACAAGGGGATGAAATACTTACATAAAGAATGAGGTTGCTGGTCAAGGCAGTGTGAGTTTTGATCTACAAACTCAAGACAAATTCCATCAGGTTAGTATTAGAAATCTATACAGAATGAAAAAATGCTAAAATAGGTGTTATAGTCTCTGTGTGGTTTGTTTGATTTAATTGAAGAGAGAAATGAATATGTTCTCAAACCTATTATCTTGGTAATTTCTTCCTAGTTGTATACAGTAGCTCTTCCTATGATTCACTTATCCAGTTCCAGAATGCTTTATACTAAAGTATTTTTTACCTCCAGATAAAGTAGTATACTTCATCAAGTATATAATGAAGCAAATTCTGTAAGTGTTAAAAATATAGATTCTTTGAGGTTTAATAAGAGGTAATAGCATACCTCTGTGTAAAGGATGATACACCACCTTTACATGAAAAGTCTTACCAATTGAACATGCAGTCAAGATAATACATAAAATGTAGGACCTTAACCTGATGTTTCTGAAACATAAGAAATTGAGGAGAATGGGGGAGTCATGTTTACAAGGTTACATGAGAGCACATTCATGATGATATCTATATACAAAAGATAAAGAAAGCTGTGTAGCTTTAAGGAGCCTGGAGATGTCTAATCCGGCAAAGTTGTAGTTATAATCAAGTGTGGATAATAGCTTGGCCATTGATCTCACTGAATGAATTTTAAGTAATATCCTATGTCACGTGGCACATGTGCTAATGTAGGTCTGAGGCAGCATAGCATTTTGCAAGCAAGGAATTGGGACCCTGGGTCAAGCTTGGCTCTGCCACCAACTATCCTCATTACTTTGGCAGTATCACGCTGGCTAAACCTTGAGGCTCTCTTTTGTCACATTTGCCCAACCAGAACATCATTTGTCTGTAAAGAACTGACCTCCAGTGAACTAAAAACATCTAGTCCAGTGCTACGAAGGTACAAGTGAAAACATAAAGTTATGTTTTAGAAATCCACCAATGGGCATAAATATCATCGTAGTTTATTTCTGTTTTAGTCACAAAAGAAACCATTTATGCTGAGGAGGAAAAAAGAGAGGGAAAGATGACCCTCCAGAAATCTAGACCTCACAGTGCTTGAAATGCAACAGTAAAATAGCAACAGTAAAATACTTAAAATATTTGAATCAGTCTTCAATGAAGTGAACTAGTAGTAAGACGATATTTGAGACATGAAAGCAGTTTCCCCATGTCCCAGCTTCTTACAACAGTAATGCTGAGTGCTGCTGACAGATTCAATAAAATAAAAATGAACCAAGAACTCTAAACCTTACTAAGTTCATTGTCAGCCCTCAGGAAAGCACTTTGTCCTACCATCATTCCTAAAACCCTGTAGAGCCTTCTCAGTTGAGGATAGATTCTACTAGTAGACCTTGAGACATTAAGCTTTAATTATTTTCTACCAGAGGTAGGCTTTCTTGTGAAAAGACTGAAATAATGGACCTGTGGACTATAACTAATAGTAGGATCAGACTCCTACAGTTTTCTGAGCACTGTGCCGCCTTTGATTCGGTCCTAGCAGCAACTCTATGCAGAGTCAGAGAAGGTTGTCTTTCCTCATTCTTTTTGGGTAGAATTTAAGGTTATGTGGCTTTCTCAAGGTCCGAAAGTTTGTAAGTTTGCACATTAACAGTGGTGGCTTTATAAAACTCTTCATTCCCTCTCCAGATTCCTGGCATCCATTCTTCCTTCTTTGTGACATCATTTCCGGGTTCAGCTAGGATGTGTCCTCTCCTTTGAGTCCTCACAACACCTTGTATTTTATCTATTTGCATATTTGATCTGTCACTCTTCCTTAGCACTTGAATCCTGTGCACTTGATTTTTTAATTTTATTTTTTTCTTTTAGCGTGTGGCTTTGTGTCCTGCATGTGCTTGGTATTAAGAATGATAGAATGGAATTCTAATTCAAACACAACACCTTTTTCTAATGTACAGCACTGACTTTAATCTAGAGGGTCCTCATTCATTGAGAATATTTCGGGAACCCATATCCATATTTCACTAAAACCAAAGGAATATTTTCATCTGCCATTTTATCATTTGGTGATACTACCCCATGTTTTGAACTTAAAGTATAGCTAATCCCCTAATTTGCTATCAGTCAGAATTATTTAAAAATCTATTACCACCTTCAAGGATTAAGGAATAGGGAAGACGTCACAAAGAATCTAGCTCATGTACTTCACTCATTGTATCAGAGTCTCAGAACTACAAAGAACCTAGACAGTCTGTAAGGCAGTGTCCTCCTTTCATAAGTGACCTAGTGAGAATCCAGCTGAGTATTAAAGCCTTATTAAAAGGACGGATAACATGTCACAGCAGAGTCAGCGACTCCATCCGGATCACATTTCCATACAAGAGATAGAGTAGCTTAGGTGATTTTAAAGACAGTGTTATCCTACCTATGTATTTCTCTACAAATTCTTCTATTCATAATAGGCATGTCACTGCATGTGTCATAAATGAAACTACCACATATATAAGTGACCTAAGAACTCCTCGGAACTTGAAAAAGTGTGTTTCATGACCAGAGTGAATGTGAAGTATCCATTTGTAACATGCTGTTCTCTGAACAGGGGAAAAATGGTTTCTGTACCTAGCTCTTCAGACCACAAGCCTAATCCTCATTTCCTTTCCTTTATCATATTAGAACTACTGAGCAGATTTCCAAAAACAATCCAATAAAGTTTAGAGGGATAGAAAGAGGACAGTCTGAAAAATATGAAGTGATTAAAAAACATTGTTCTAGCTAGTTGTTCAAATGCAAAGAAAAAAAATTTTAAAGCCCAATTAGAAACAAAAGTCATAGAAAATGTGAACATATTGTGTTCCTTAAATAACCAGATGTTCTTTCCTTCCTGAAGGCAGTAAGGACTAGGAATAAAGGTTTAAAACTATTGTTTTAAGTTAACTGTGAATTTTGCAAATCTGTTTTTACCCTTTAGCAAATAAAATTCTAATACTGAAACATAAGCAAAGTAATTTTCATTTTTTGGTGCTCTCTTATTTGTGCTGTGTGTTGACATGTTAACCTTATCACAGAGATTTATTACAAACGAAATACAGTAATGGATTACCATTGTAGATTATGCAGTAAGAATTTGACAGCTACTGTTCGTTTTGATGTCTAGAATATTTGAGGAAAAGTGTCTCTGCTAAGTTGAGAGCAGCCCTTTCAGCAGTGACTATTATTTTTATGGGAAAAAATGGCAACAAAAAGATAGTTTCATAGTCATTCTTATATATAGAAACACTGTATAAATATAAGGTTCAATGTTTATATGCTTGGCCAATTCTGATAGCTTTTGTTTTGGGTTATTTTAAATTTTGCCTTTTTAAATTATAAAAAGTCTAAGTTTCAAATTTCTGATTTTATGCAGGAAATTGAAGTTTTATCCATTTAATTCTCCCAAAAGCTTATTGTCATGTAACAATTTGTGGCATTGTCATGTAACTTTGGTAGAAGGTCATACATCAGAACTGAAAAGTAGTGACTGGATCCAAGACTACTACTAGTAAAGTACCATTGTTAGAAATTGTTCTTTTCTAGCATTCCATTGTAATGAATTTTCATCACATTTCATTACAAACATTTCATTACACTTCATTGTGATCTTTTCTTCTCTGAGTAGTAAAGAACTTGAAATTCACTCATACTCATTCGTGGAGACAGAAGCGTCTCCATAGCCATTATTTACTTTTCATGATTTCTTCCGTTTCTGTATGTTTCAAGTCCGATTACTCACTGTGATGTCATGTTACAGACAGGTTTCTTCATCTCTCCTCACCCCCACACTGGAACATTTCTTTGAGAACTGCCGTTCTTGAGAAGCATTTTTTTTTATGTTTATGCTGTTAAGGATAAAAGAAAAGTTGATTTTTCTTTGTTTCTTAGCTGTGTGACTAATAAGAAGAGTACTTCAAAAAGTTCATGGAAAATTGAGTTTAAAACATTATTATGGTGCAAAAATTTTGAGATCCATGCATATTTTTTCATAGTATTCATTTTATGACTAGTTCTTGAAGATCTCTCATATGTCATTCTTCTTTTCTATATCTACTATGATGAAATGGGTGTTTATTACAGTCGATATTTAGGCATTAGTGACTAATCAGGGATGTTTTCACATCCAATCAGAAATACAGACTTTTTGACATAGATGAGCATTTTTTCTTATATTCTGTTTATATTTTAAAATTGCATTTAAAGTATATAAATTTCATGTATTTCATATAGACAGATTAAGGAACATAGTGGCACTTCCTTCCCCACCTACCCTCCCTGCCCACGCTCCAACCCTTCCTCCCCATCCCTCTCACATTCTCAGTCTTAATTTTTACCAAGATCTATTTGCAGTACACTTAGTATTTGTGCAGTTAACCCTACTCTAAGTAAAAGATTTCAACAAATAGTGTGAAGAGGAGGGAAAAAACACTCTTCCTCAGTGGAAGAAACAAGGGCTATAAAAAATCATCAGATCTCAAAATGTCTATTGTCATTTTGATACATTACATTTCAGGTATGCTATTAGTTACCCTGAATTGGGGAAAACGTATGATATCTGTCTTTTTGGGACTGGCTTATTTCACTAAGTATAATGGCTTCCACTTGCATCCATCTTGTTGCAAAAGACAGAATTTCTTTTTTTCTTTGTTTTCTTTTTACTGCTGAGTGATATTTCATTGTGTATATGATTTTATGGTATCGGGTCATAGATTTAGGTCTTTGATCCATTTTAGGTGGAATTTTGCATAACATGTATGGTAGGGGTTCTAGTTTCATACCTCTGCATGTGAAGATCCAGTTTCCCCAGCACCATTTGTTAAAGAGACTCTCCTTGCTCCAGGGATTTATTTTAGCACTTTTGTCAAATATAAGTTGGTTGTATATGCTTGGATTGATTTCTGAAGTTTCTATTCTGTTCCATTGATCTACAGGTCTGTTTTTTGTGTCAGTACCAAGCTATTTTGATTACAACTGCCCTGTAGTATGTCCTGAAATCAGGTATTGTAATGCCCCAGCAAATCAATCTATGTGATACATCACATTATCAAACTGAAGAACGAAAACAATATGATTACCTCAATAAATGAAGAAAAAACATTTGGTAAAATGCAACATCCTTTCATGATGAAAACTTTAAGGAAATTGGGTATAGAAGGAACATTCCTCCACACAATCAAGGCAATTTGGCAAACTCACAGTCAGCATCCTATTGAATGAGGAAAAGCTGGAAGCATCCTGCCTAAGATCTAGAATCAGACAAGGATGCCAACTCTCACTGTTGCTATTTAATATAGTCTTGGAAGTTTTAGCCAGAGCCATTGAGCAAGAAAAGGAAATCAAATGGATACAGATTGGAAATGAAGAAATCAAACTATCCCTATTTGCAGATGCCATGATTCTATATATAAGGGATCCAAGTGAAAAGGGATCCAGTGAAAGACTATTGGAACTCATAAAAGAGTTTGGTAAAGTGGCAGGATATAAAATCAACAATGAAAAATCAATAGCCTTTGTATACACATTTTGTCATGGCTGAAAGAGAACTTTTAAGAACTCCCGTTCACATCAGCTCCAAAAATAATCAAATACCTTGGGATAAATTTAACCAAGGACATCAAAAATCTCTACAATGAAAATTACAAAACACTAAAGAAAAAAATAGAAGACAGCATTTAAAAAAATGAAAAAAAGCTTCCATGTTCATGGATTGGAAGAATCAACATAATCAAATGATCATATTACCAAAAGCAATTTATAGATTCAATGTGATCCCAATCAAAATGCCAGCGACATTCTTTGCAAATCTAGAAAAGATGATGCTAAAATTAATATGGAAACACAAGAGACTCCAAATAGCTAAAGCAATCTTATACAGCCGAAACAAAGCTGGAGGCATCATAATACCTGATTTCAAGACATAGGTTAGCATTTAAAAATTTTTTAAAGTTCTATTTCTGAGTAAATATAAAATTCTATAAGCAGTAAAGTAAAATTTCATACAACCATCATTTTAAATTTATCATCTGTTATTTTTAGACATTTTTAATACAGAATTGTGTTTCTCAAATATATTAAGGGTTTCCTAGAAGAATTAAATAATGTTGAATGAGTTTTATAGTATTTTGTACTCACTAATTTATTTAACCAGTCTTTATTGTGGATCTTTTATATGTCAGGCACTGTTTAGATAAAAGTGATAGATTGTGAACAGCAGCCAAAAAAAAAAAAAAAAAAGATACAGCCCTTATTATGATAAAAAAGCACAGATGTGTTACAGAGGGTACAAATAGAACACCATCATTACAGTCGTAAGTAAGCATAGAATGTGGGCTAAATGAAGACCCAGTCTAGGCCAGTTGGTCCAAGGGCCCTAGGGGGAACTCTTCAGGTAGGAACTAATGGAGAAGGAACCAGCCAGCAGAGAACAGTGAGAAGAGCTTCCAGACCAAGACAACAAATGGAAAGGCACAAAGGTGGAAAAAAGAACTCGGGCTATTAATGATGGGACTGGAGCTGGGACCAGAGCCGGCTTCAGCCCAGCCAAGCTCTGACCATTGCAGCTATTTGGGGAGTGAGCCAGCAGATGGAAGATCTCTTTCGCAGCTTTTCAAATAAGTAAATCTTTTCAAAAAACAAAAACTACTCTTGCTCTCAGCCATAAATTCGGTGAAGTCGTCTTCAATGAGCTCCTCACTGACCCAGTCCTCAAGCCTGACATCAGTCAGGGTCGCACACTAGTGTGGAATTGAAGAAGACTGTGGCCAGGACTCTGAACCCTTTTTAGTCATACATCCTTTAAGAAATAATCTTGGCTGCTCTTATCCCATAAGGCTTTGTTGGCTTTACTTTACGTCAATATCGTGCTCCACTGGGTGGCCGCAGGGAACCTGACTTCTTTCCCACCTACCAAACAGAGCTGTACTACATCAGGTGCTAGACTGTCAACACCACAAACCCAGTGTCTGCTTTATGAGAGCAGTGTAGCATGCTGTGTTTATTGGGCAAGTGCATCCTCTTGAATTTCAGTGAGGACGCTAAACCACTAAATGTAATGGCCACTTCTGGATCCGTTTCAAGAGCTGATCCGTGTAGTTAGTGTTGTACGTATGTGTTTCCCAACTTCTGATTCCTGGCTCTTGCCCCCGCATGAGATGTGAATTCAAAGCAGAGGCATAAGTAAAGTACAATAGTAAGAGAAGGGTTTATTTAACGTGAGAGAACGAGTGTATATTCAGGCGTGAGTGCAGGCAACCCCACAGGGAGAGAGATTCACCATGACAAGGCAAGAGAGGCTTGCACGTGAGCAAAAGCAAGAGAGGAGTCCAGAAGGGAGGAGCGGCGCCCGCATTCAGTGGTCGTCTTTATAGGGGAGGGGCAGTGCCCTAATTGAGTATGCAAACAGGGTCGAGTCTGAGCAGGATTAGTGTGCGTGGGTCCTTTGGGAAAGTTTTATGGCACCTCCACTTGCAGTTCGGCTTAGACGTGTTCATCACAGCCGCGTTTTTCCCTCCTGGTCGTGGAGGAGACCTGAGTCCATCATGGGAAAGCGCATATGCTGAAGTAGCTTGTAAGGAGTTGGAGTGAAGGTGTGCAGGGTTGGAGACAGAACTGGCAGATTTTCTAGATCATTTATTCCCTATCTAACTCCCTAGCTCTCCCATTATCAGGACAAAGTTTATAAGTATAAATGACCAACTTTTAGGGAAGTTAAAAAGTGAGAACATTGCAAAAATAACAGCTAATTCAGACTTAGAAAGGTTTCTTAGAGGGCCAGCACTGTGGCATGCTAGGCTAAGCCTCTGCCTGTGGCACTGGCATCCCATATGGGCACTGGTTCATGTCCCAGCTGCCCCTCTTCCAATCTAGCTCTTTGCTAATGGCCTGGGAAAGCAGCAGAGGATGACCCAAGCACTTGGGCCCCTGCACCTGCTTGGGAGACCCTGAAGAAGGTCCTAGCTCTTGGCTTTGGATCAACCCAACTCCAGCCTTTGCGGCCATTTCGGGAGTGAACCAGCAGATATAAGACATTTCTCTGTCTCTCCCTCTCTTTGTAACTCTGCCTCTACAAATGAGTAATAAATAAGGAATCTTTTACAAATGATTATATTTTAAAAAAGGCTTCTTAGAGAAAGCGGCATGCCAACCGGCTTTGGAGGATTTTCCTGGGAGATGTTATTCCGGCTTGAGAAAGCAGGAAGAATTCGTAGGGATTGCGGAAGCCAGGTGGACAGGCAGGGCTTCACAGGTCTCCATCCAGAGTCATTCAGGGACCAAAAACGACTGTACACCACCACCCTACCCCCAACCTCCTCAGTACCGCATGTGCGTGCACATATTCACTATTAAAAGTCCATGATGTGGAGGGAGTTTTATTTGATAGCATGTTGTTTGATGATTGTTTGTGTAATGTTCTAACTTGCATGTTATTATTTAGCATAATGTTCTGTGTGTCAGTGAAGAGTCAGGATGAAAAGGATCTCAGTCCAGCGACTTTTATTGGATTTATTGGCTGTAAATAGTAGCTCAGACTAACACTGTTTGCTGAAAATAAGCATGTCTTTGTTTAGATCTTTAGTCACTCTGAAAGTTTAGTGCTATTTGTTGTGGGTAGCAGAAGAGAGCTACAAAAGCTCGGGAAAATGATTGCTCTGCATGTTTTATAGGAGGGGGTTCTTTCACTAAGACACAACTGAAGTCATTAGAGTGGGGATTTATTTTTTCCCAAATAACTCAAAAAGAGACTAAAATCATGGGTTAATTCTGTTCTGATTGGCAGTATACAAAGCAAAATCTACAAAGCAGTCTCCAGTTTTTTATTTGATATCTTCCAATTAGGAAAATACCATTTTCTAAGGAGAAATATTTGTTTCAAATACACTATTTAGGCTTTTAAAGCTATTGATCCTATGTGTGTGTGTTCAGAAGGCCCATAGAAAGCACCAAATGTAAAAGCATTAAAAGACATTACAGTAAAATGATGGTGATGTGTCCCTGAGGTCAAGAATAAAGTGGCTGCCCTGCTCTGCGAATGACTTGCTATGTTACCCCCAGGGAACTCATTTAACCTTTGCTGCCTTAAATTCAGGTTCATTAATTGTTTTTTTAAAGGATGATGGGTGGCTGGTAATGCCATAATTAGCCTATAATCTCTAAAAGTCATTTCCAGCTCTCAGAGCTGTGACAACCTAGCTAATCACTTACTTCCCTTAGTGTGTGGAGTGGCTGTTTCAGAAAGAAAAAGCAGTACTTTGCGAGTCTCTGTGTCATTTGAATTTTGTAATTTAAAGAAATTGAAAAGTAGAAATTGTATATGAGATTGCTTTAAAAAGTTTGTGGAGAATGAAAGTAAAGCTAAGTTGTTGGGCAGGCGTTTGGGTTAGTGGCTAAGTTGCCACATGGGGGTGAGGGTAGCACGTGTGGCGTAGCATGTAGAGCGCCACCTGTGACACGGGCATCTTTAGGATGCAGGTACGTCTCCGGTCCAGCTCCCTGCTGATAGCCCGAGAAAAGCTGCAGAAGTTGGCCCGAGTGCTTGGACCCCTGCCACTCACGTGGGACCCTGGAAGAAGGCCCTGGATCCTGGCTTCTGTGGCCATCAGGGAGCTGAACCAGTGGATAGAAGATCTCTCTCTCTCTGTAACTCTGACTTTTAAATAAATAAATAAGCCTTTTTTAAAAAAGATACCACATGGGATATGCACCTTTCCAGATGAATCCAGTGCCTGGATTGGAGTCCTAGCTCCACTCTTAGTTCCGGGTGCTTGCTGATGCATACCCAGGAGGGAAGCCATGATGACTCAAGTAGTTGAATCCCTGCCACCCACAGGGGAGACCTGGCTTGTGTTCATGATTCCTGCGTGTTTGAGGAGTGAACCAGCAGATGGGAGCTCACGCTATCAAATAAGTAAAATAAGTAAATAAACTTTTTTTCTCTGAAAAAGATGAGCTTGTTCTGGCATAAAATCTTTGAAATCCATGCATAGTTTTTTCATAATACACATTTTCCATGAACTTTTTGAAGGCTATTCATGCATGAATTTCAATGTTTTTGCACCAAAATAAACTTTTAATTCTGTTTCCACAAACTTTTCGAAGTACCTTTGCGTTATGACAAAAATATTATAGGGGCCGGTGCAGTGGCATAGCAATTAAAGCCACTGCCTGTGGTACCAGCATCCCATATGGGCGCTGGTTCAAGACCCGGCTGCTCCACTTCCGATCCAGTTCTCTGCTATGGCGTGGGAAAGCAGTAGAAGATGACCCAAGGCCTTGGACCACTGCACCCATGTGGGGGACCCGGAAGAAACTCCTGGCTCCTGGCTTCGGGTCGGCACAGCTCCAGCCATTGCCGCCATCTGGGGAGTGAACCAATGGATGGAAGACCTCTCTCTCTCTCTCTCTCTCTCTCTCTCTCTCTCTCTCTCTCCTTCTCTCTGTGTAATTCTGACTTTCAAATAAATAAATCTTTAAAAAATATTATAAACTTAAAACTGACAAAATAGGAAAAATATGTGCAATTTTTAAAATATTTGTTTTAGGCCGGCGCCTTGGCTCACTAGGCTAATCCTCCGCCTTGCGGCGCTGGCACACCGGGTTCTAGTCCCGGTCGGGGTGCCGGATTCTGTCCCGCTTGCCCCTCTTCCAGGCCAGCCCTCTGCTGTGGCCCGGGAGTGCAGTGGAGGATGGCCCAAGTGCTTGGGCCCTGCACCCCATGGGAGACCAGGAAAAAGCACCTGGCTCCTGCCATCGAATGAGCGCGGTGCGCCGGCCACAGCGCGCCGGCCGCGGCAGCCATTGGAGGGTGAACCAACTGCAAAGGAAGACCTTTCTCTCTGTCTCTCTCTCACTGTCCACTCTGCTTGTCAAAAAAAAAATAATAATAATAAAATAAAATATTTGTTTTAAAGGCATAGATACTGAGAGAGGAGAGAAAAGAAAAAGAGATCTTCCATCTGCTGGATCATTCCCCAAATGGCTGCTTGCCAGGAGCTTCTTCCAGGTCTCCCACATGGGTGCCGGGCCCCAAGCACTTGGGCCATCCCGCGCTACTTTCCCAGGCACATTAAGCTGGATTGGAAGAGGAGCAAGTGGGACTCAAACTGGTGCCCATGTGGAATGCTGGCACTACAGGCAGATGTGTACCTTCTCAACATCACAACACCACCCCAATATAATTCTTTTTCATACAAGTAGTTCTGGCCATACAAATGTTTTATTTACACATTAAGTGTATTAAATCAGAAAATATATTAATGCAAATTTAAAATATTGAATACATTGATTATATAGGAAGAAAAGTCAATATATTCAGGCAGTAAACTCTTTAACCATAATTGGTTAACTTCATTTAAGTACTTTCAACAACAAGTTCTTCATGTTCTGAAAAAAAAACCGTCAAGCAGGATTTTAAAGTGTATTTCTTTCAGATCAAGCATCTTTGTGATTACTGTATTGGAAAGTAAGTTAGTTTTCCACCCCACAGTATTCCTTCTGTATCTCACTAGTGACTGGACCTCCCAGATGAACCTGAGACCGCCACAGCATTCAGTTGAGTGGACCTGACAGCTCCTCAGCCAGTGGCCAGTTTGACTCTGGATGGGGTTTGCTCTGGCATGTGGTGGAAGAGTATGGTCCTCATTTGCCAAGAGAGACTGTTTTTCCCAGTGTCTTAAGAGGATCTGGAAAAGTTCTCTACTGTCTTGGTAGTTTTTCTGGTTTTAAAGAAAAACTTAATAGTTTCGTTTCTTCACATTGTCTCTTTCTCCAAAATGCCCATTTAGCCAAAATTCACAAACCTCTGACAGTGTACAGTAGCGTCTGAAGTCTCTCAGACTGCTTGAAACACGTAAGGCAGGATGGGTAGGATGTGTGTCAAATGACCAGACTATCCTATTCCCTCTCCCCTTGAAGTTTTCACTGCTCAGTGAGGCCCACCCTGCTCACCCTGCAGACGACCCTGCCCCCTCCCCAGAGTAGGCAGTGTACTGCCTTGCTATTCTTTTATTCTCTGTCATCTTCTGACAGTGTAGCAACTCCATGAAGATAATGGCTTTTTTTCTGTTTTTGTTCTCTGTTATTTCCCAAGTGCCTACAATAATGAATGGATGGATGCATGAATGAATGAAAAGCAACTAGTTGCCCCAGTCAAACTCTCAAGTTCTCTGCCAGCGGAGAAATGTGTTGTCCATTGCAGTTCAGTTCGTTGAGTGTCGTTGCCCCCTTTGGGCCCAGGCACTGGAGGTATAATGAATTAGGGAGAAGATGTCTCCTCTTCCCCAAGACTTCAGTCTCCTGCAGTGGATAGTAAGGTGAGGTACAAAGGAAACACCGTAGGAAGCTTGTTAAAAACCCAGATTCCAAGACGTTCTAAAGTAATAGATCTGCAATAGGACCTAGAATTCTGTATTTGCACTATTGCAAAACATGGACAACATCTTAAGAAACAAGGCAAGTAAGTAGATTGAAAAAAAAAGTTAACTTCACAAACTGAAAGCCTGGGCTCTAAACCACTGGGCTCCAAAGTGGGGTCTGAGCACACACAACAGCTGTACAGAGGTTATCCAGAGGGAGATGGGAGGAGAACAATGATGCTTTTTATATTCTGATGTTCACAGTTCAGTGTACAGATTTGCACTGGTGCCCTCAGGTGCCCCTTGTGTCAGCCACATACCACCCATGAGGCCTCCTAAGGGAGAGGAGGGGGGTTCCCCATACGAAGGGCTGATGGTAGCCCCCTTGCTTCTACATTTGCTTTTACCACCTGACACCTTATAACTGTGTCTCCCTGCTCAGGTAAGGGGGTTTATGGGTTACATTACTGTAGATGATGGCATGTTTACAGAACCAAAGAGATGCTGGAAGCCATGAGCGTCTATTGTGGATTCACTAGATACCTCTTGCTAATGTACCAGAAAGTGTTGCCAACTATAATTTCTATTTAACAAAAACACATATCTCAGGTTTGCTTACCTTTGACAGGATGACAAGTAGCTGTCAGTAATATGGTACCATGCAAATATTTTTGAAAATAAACACTTATCTGTCTTTTCAAGGTAATGGCAATATTTTAATAATAAAAATGAGCTTTTTCAAAGAAATTCTTGCTGTGGAGAGAATATTTCAAAATTATATATTTGGAAATAGTTAATTCATTTGTGGTTTTCTTACCAAAAATAATTTCAGTGTTATCACTTATTACAAACTCTCAAAGCACATCTAAAAAATAAGGAAACAGAACTTTCTAACTTTATTGTTTGTCTTCCAAATGAAGAGATAAAGACATGTTTGAATCCATTTTTTTAAAATACAGAAATGTGAGATCTTTCAATTATATTTTAAGAAGAGCCAGTTAATAATAAAGAAAATAAAAATTTTATTATCCAAGTTTTAATTTAAAAAATTGGCATAATTATTGGGCTGCAAAATGAATGCTATACTCTACCAAGGGCAGCCATTCTTCCATTCAGATCTGTGTCTTTGAGGTACTTTTTTCGATTGTATCTGACCTTAAAATATGTTTTAGAAGGATGCTGGCCATGGGTTTGTGATAAATTGCCTTGAGTGTTTTGAACAGTGTTCCTTCTATACCCAATTTGGTTAATGTTTTCATCATGAAAAGTTGTTGTATTTTATCAAATGCTTTCTCTGCATCTATTGAGATAACCATATGGTTTTTGTTCTTCAGTTTGTCAGTGTGATGTATCACATGCATTGATTTGTGAGTGTTAAACCACTCCTACAATACCAAGGAAAATCCCACTTGGTCCAGGTGAATGATCTTTCTGATGTGTTGTTAGATTCAATTAGCTAATATTTTGTTGAGATTTTTGCATCTATGTTCATCAGGAATATTGGTCATTCTCTGTTGTATCTTTTTTGGCTTAGGAATTCAAGTGATGCTGGCTTCATAGAAGGAGCTTCAGAGGATTCCCTCCCTTTCAGTTGTTCTGAACAGTTTGAGAAGAATTGGAATTAGTTCTTCTTTAAATGTCTGTTAGAATTTAGGAGTGAAACCATCCAGTCCTAGGCTTTTCTTTGTTGGGAGAGTCTTTATTGGTGATTCAATCTCCATCTTGATTATTGATCTGTTTAGATTTTCTGTAACTTCATGACTCAATTTTTGGTAGACTATATGTGTCTAGGCATCTGTCCATTTCTTCTAAGTTTCCCAATTTATTGGCATAAAGCTCTTTGTAGTAATTTTTGATGATTCTTTTTTGATTCTTTTTATTTCTGTGGTATCTATTGTTACATTTCTTTTTTCATCTCTGATTTTATTGATTTGGGTGTTTTTTTTGGTTAGTCTTGCCAGTGATACAGCAATTTTGTTTATTTTTTCAAAAAACAAACTGTTCATTTCACTGATCTTTCGTATTATTTTGTTTCAATTTTGTGTATTTCTTCTCTAATTATTTCTTTCCTCCTACTAATTTGGGGTTTTGTTTGTTGTTGTTTCTCTAGGACCTTGAGATGCATTAATAGCTCATTTATTTGGTACCTTTCCAATTTCTTCATGCACTGAATGCTATAAACTTCCTTCTTAACATTTCTCTTGTATCCCATAAGTTTCAAGGATTTTCTTTAATGCTATGGTGACAGTGGCTGCCACCCATTTGAAAGACAAGAAGACAAAAATATAAAAATAGAAAATGAGAGAAAATGAGTTAAGAGAACCAGGTCAAAGGGTTAAGAATGATAATATAAACTGGAGGGAAGGGAAGCTGGAGAGCAAGAAAATAAGCATATAAGATTATGAACAACTGTGACTTAAGTAGCAATTAAAATGTATGTCAACAGGTTATTGTGTTTCATTATCGTGTTAGTGAGGTTGACCAGTTGCTCTAACAAATGAAATCCTGTGTTTCTGTCTTAATATAGCAGGTGTTTAGTTTTCATACAAATGATAATCTGCTCTAACTTAGGATGGAGGTGTCTCAGAGTCACACAGTTCTGCAGACTTCTGCCAGCTGTGTTAACTTCAGCTTCAGCTCTCCCAGTTGTCCTGCACATTGACAATCCCCAGCAGCATGAGAAAATAGCAGGAAGGATCATGCACAGAGATCTGCGGGTGGCGTGTCTCCCCTTCATTCTTACCCCATTGTTATATCCACCTGAACACATGAGCTTTTAGAAAATGTGGTTGAGGAGCCAGCATTGGGGCTTAAGTCGCTGCCTGAGATGCTGGCATCCATGTGGGTGCCAGTTGGAGTCTTGACTGCTCCACTTCTGATCCAGCTCCCTCCTAATGTGCCTGGGAAGGCAGCAGAAAATGACCCAAATGCTTGGGTCCATGTACCCAGATGGAAGACCTGGATGAAGTTCCTGGCTCTTGGCTTCGACCTGGCCCAGCCCTGGACAGTGCAGCCATTTGGGGAGTGAACCAGTGGATGAAAGATCTCTCTTTCTGTCTCTCCCTCTCTTCTATCTTTAACTCTGCCTTCCAAATAAATAAAAATAAAAATAAATAAGTAAGAAGAAAACATAGTTGAGCAACGTAGCTGGGAAAAAGAGGAAGCTGGTTCAGTGAACACTCATTGGCTCTCTCAAATGGAAACACTCTAGTTCCTCTACCTCTTAGGCTCACTGAGAAGGCTTTTTCTAAGGGAAAAAGCTAAAATCACAGTGGAAATTTGTGACCACAGTCTCACAACCTGAGAAACCTGGTTTTGTCAATGCTCTCAAACACACACACACACACACATACACACACAAAACAAACATCTCAGACCAAAATGATCTAAGTCTCCTGTCTCAGCCAGTTTATCTCCTTCATTTGCAGTGAGCCCTTGGTGGCCATGAGTTCTGTGTTCTCGTGCCCTACTGCCATCCCATTTACTTGAATCTGATGGCCTTAGGCCCTCCCCACCACCCCATTCACCTTAAGACTGGTGTCCTCTGCCTAGGGCAGTCCTGCTGGTGTACTGGATACTGAAAGCAGACTGTGAGAGCCTAGGGTGCATCCTCCAGGTTAAGGTGGGCTTCCTGGCATCCTGGACACTGACGTCTCACAGCCACCCACTTGACTATCTCCTGTGACTCTGTCCGCATGTGTCTCTTTAACTCTGCTTTTCTGTGCTTGCTTGACAGATTCCTTTGATGGGCATTCTTTCTGAACTATATATTGAACATGTAAGATAGGAGCAGGCATTGTGTCACAGAGGGTTCAGCTGCCACATGGGAAACCTGTAGCCCATTTTACTGTGCTGATGGAGTCCTGGCTACTCTGCTTCTAAGCCAAACTCTCTGCTATTATGCCTGGGAAGCAGCCTATGATGGTGCAAGTACTTGAGTTCCTGTCACCTACATGGGAGACCCAGATGGAATTTCTGGTCCTGGCTTCAGCTCGGCCCAGCCCTACTGTTGCAGCCATTTGGAGAGTGTCCTCAGTGGACAGAAGATGGATCAGTCTCTGTCTCTCTCTCTCTCTCTCTCTCTCTCTCTCTCTCTCTGTGTGTGTGTGTGTGTGTGTGTGTATGTGTCTGCCTTTAAAATAAAGAATTTTAAAGCCATGTAGGATACAGCCAAGTTGTGCTGATCTGAAAGCCACTTCATTTCTTGAGGAAGGTTTTATGTCCATTTGCTAAGAGTCATACTGCATTTTTTTGTTTCTTTAAAAAAAAGATTTATTTATTTACCTATTTGAAAGGCAAAGTTACAGAGAATGAGGGAAAAATAGAGAGAGAAAGACCTTCCCTCTGCTGAGTCAATCCCCAAATAGCCGCGATAGCCAGAATGGGCCAAACTAAAGCCAAAATCTTGAAACTCCATCTGGATCTTTCGGGTGAGTGGAGGGGCCCAAACACTTGGCCCATCCTTTGCTGTTTTCCCAGGCACATTAGTAGGGAGCTGGACTGGAAGTGGAGCAGCCAGGGCTTAAGCCAGAGCTCCTATGGAATGCCGGCATTCCACAAGGCATCTTAACCCACTATGTCACAACACTGGCCCTGCTGTGTTGGTTTTACAGTTGTTTTCCCAATTTTTGGGTGCACCTTGGTTTTACTTCCATTCATTAGTAAAATTGATTTTTGAAGAGGGAAATTGGAAATAATTGTCTCTTCCCCATGTCCACCTTTTCAGAGATACAAGACACTTTGAGCATCATTTTCTTAGGTTTTTAGGTTTTTAGCATCATTTTCCTAACTTTTCAGGTTTTCTCTGCAGACTGCCATTCTTAGCTTTTCTGACAGCCCCTCCAAGATTATCCTCCATGGTGGTCACTAAAAATGTGTAGAAGAGCTATGAATGGATGGAGTTGAAAGCTATGTTTCTCAACATTGTCAGCCCTTGTCTTGCCCATTGTCATGTTAGAAGTTAAGGTTGTTAATGATTTGATTACTTTTGTCCTTTTCTTGAAGTTCCTGTCTTTGGGGAACAATGCCAAGTGGGAAAATATGAAGGAGAATGACAGGAAAAGTTGGAGTTGTTTTCATAAACCTAGGAAAGTGATAAGCTCTTTACCCTCTTTTTCCAGTCAATATCTGGAGAATCCAGCCTGATGTTCTCATAAAGGTGCTAACTGCATGGATCTGTAATATAGTCCACTTACAAGGGGACTTGCTGATGAGAATGTCAGCTATTAACTTGATGTAAGCTACTTAACTTGCTTAATCTAACATTTTATTTGAGCTCTTTTGAGTTCTAGACACTAGAACTTTTCAGTTCTAGACACTAACCAAGTGTAGAAGAAACAGTATTCAGAACACTATTGAAACAAAACTAAAATTTTACTGTATATTTAGGACATATTCACTCAAAAGAATTTAATCTCTGATTAAACAAGGCAATATAACTTGTATTACCACAGAGATATACAGTGTGATGCTGTAAAATTTAATCAAATGATTTAATGTATAATTATATGTATATTTTTATTAAAATTAGTATCATTTTTCTACCAACCATTCCTTTTGGTGGGAAAACAAACAGTAGAAAAAACTTAACTCTGTTTATTTCTTTAACTCCTTTCTCTTGTCTTCTTTTTTTTAAGACTTACTTTATTTGATAGAGTTACAGGAGAGAGAGAAAGAGGCTGAGAGAAATGTTCCAGCTGCTAGTTCACTCCTGAAATGGCCACAATGACCAGGCTAGGGCAGACCAA
Source organism: Sylvilagus floridanus (assembly GCA_949820135.1). NCBI lineage: Eukaryota > Metazoa > Chordata > Mammalia > Lagomorpha > Leporidae > Sylvilagus > Sylvilagus floridanus. The sequence goes on along the minus strand of OX463244.1, from coordinate 160,202,689 downwards.
AGTCAGCAGCCAGGAGCTTCTTCTGGGTTTCCCACATGGGTACAGGGGCCCAAACACTTGGACCATCTTCCTCTGCATTAGCAGGGAGCTGGATCGGAAGTGGAGCATCTGGGACACAAACCAGCTCCCACACACTAGCCTCCTTTTTTATTTCCAAACATTTATTTATTTTTAATTAAAAGGCAGAGTTCTGGAAAGAGAGGGAAAAGAGAAAGACATCTTTATCTGCTATTTCATTCCCCATATGGCCACAGCGGCCATATCTGGACCAGGCTGAAGCCAGGAGCTTCATCCATGTTGGTGCAGGGGCCCAAACATTTAGGCCATCTTCTGCTTTCTCAGGCACGTCAGCAGGGAATTGGATAGGAAGTTGAACAGTCGTAATCGAACCAGCACCCATATTGAATGCTGGCATCACAGGTGGTGGCTTAACCCTCTACTCCACAACTCCAGCCTCCTCCTTCTTTTTTAAAATACAGTTTAATTATGAGTTCTTGAAAATAGGAAAAGTAGAAGATAATGAACAATTAAGCACGTGCTAGTAAGGTGTGCTGAATAATTTAGCTGTGGGGGGATGCTCAGTTAGTTGCACTTCTCAGATATACAAGTATTGATTGAGATAGTGGGGAAATGTGCAGAGGAGCAAGCTTGCAGAGGAAGGTGGTGAATTACAAGGAGAAAGTTGGATAATTAATTGGCTTTGAGGGAGTTGTGGTATATCCATGTAGATGCATCTAGAAGACAACTGGGAATATGTGTCTGGAGTACAAAGGAAAGATGTAGAGCAGACACAAACCTTGGAATCTTAGAGTATGAATATGAATTGTAACTGAAGCAATCTAAGTGGTCTGCCAGAATAGTGTGTTGGAGAAAAAGGAACAGAGTTAGGAAGGAAATCACAGGAAATAACATTGTCAAGGAGAGGAGCCTGCAGAGAGATTCAGACTGTGAAATGCATGAGAAGAGAGAACTATAACTGCCTACAGGTACATAATTCCAAGAACTTGGAAATGGTTGCTGACAAATGTTGTGCAGAGATCAGCTGAGATTTAAAATAAGCAGCTGTTGAAAGTTGTTGACACTTAGAATACACTCTGAAGGGGAAGTAGAGGTGTTCTTGGAGTAGGCATTATGGCACAGCCAGTTACACCAGTACTTGAGTCACCTGCTTCCAATGTTAGAGTGCTAGTTCAAGTCCTGTCTGCTCCACTTACAATCTCGCTTCCTGCTAATACATCCTAGGAGGCAGCAGATGATGGCTCAAGTGCTTGGGCCCCTGCGCCCACATGGCAGACCTAGGTGAAGCTCCTGGCTTCTGGCTTTGGTCTGGTCCAGCCTGGTCATTGCAGCCATTTGGGGAGTAAACCAGTAGATAGAACATACCTCTTTCTGTTTCTCTCTCTCTCTCTCTCTCTCTCTCTCTCTCTCTCTCTGTAACTCTGCCTTTTGAACAAATAAATAAACCTTTTTTTAAAAAAAATCAAAACATAGTGTTATTGATAACAGTTTGATTTTTTTGAATGCACCGATGTATGTTCAGTTTTCTTGCTTGATTTTGAGAGTTGTACAAAAGCTTGGAGTACTATTGAAAACATAGAGACAGATTATTGAAAAGAAACACTGATAAAACTAGAAGAAAAAATCACCAAGACTGTAAACTGCAATTATTTATCCCAGAAACAAAACAAATAATTAACAGTGTTCTTACATTCATGAACCCTATACAAATGAGACAGCCACTTGTATGTGAGCCAGAGGAGATTTAAGGGTAGAACTGGATTCAAGCTCTGGCTGTTCGTTTACTGTGTCACGTGACTTTGGCCGAACTACCAACCATTCGAACTGACTTCTCTATCTATAAAATGGTGTTGAGTCTGTTGTGAAGATGTTGTGACTATGAGATTATGTTTGTGCTCTGCCACTTACTAAGGTAAATAATAGCTAATGCTGTATGGACTCTCTGTAAGAGAAGAAGGCAAGACTTAACATATATTTAGGCTGTGATTTATTTACCTAAACATTGTACTTAATTGATGCCTGATGAATGAGCAGATTCCTCCTTGAATCTCTTAGTTTTCAGTTTCCAGTTACATAGAACAACTTCTAGATTATTTCATTGTACAGTGTATTATCACTTGTTTGAATTGTCTTGCTTTCTATGTGTTTGTATATGCAGATAAAGTTTGATTGTTCAAGAAATCATTAATCAGTGTAGTCTAGTCTAGTTAAGCAGTGTAGTCTAGTCTAGTTAAGCAGTGTAGTCTAGAAAAAGAAGTCACCCTGTGGTAGCTGACGGGAGCTGTCGGAATGACAGCAGCAGTTCCTCAAGCTCCTTCCTCAGTGAACTGCACCTCTCCTCTCCGTAGTCATCACCAGAACACACAGCCGAGTGCTGCCCACTCATCCGTCATGTCAGCATCCCATTGCGACGTCCTCGGGGAAGTCCTTCCCGGTAGCCTGGATGCAACAAAATCGTCCTGGAATCTCCTTTCCTATCCGAATAGCACACCTCCTTTTCTAATCATTCTACAGTGACATATAATTATTTGAAATTATTTGAGTGTCTTAGGACTTTTGCCATCAGCACTCCCGGTACCTAGCACAGGGCCGGACATACAAGGAGGTATTTGGATGTGAAAATTCACGGATGGATGAGGGATGGTTCATTCCGTGTTGTGTTCACTCAGCTCTTCTCTGTTTCTACAGCTCTTCTTCTGGCACCTCCCAACTCTCCTTTCCATTCAGTTTCTTTTGTTTTATAGAAAACTTTTATTTAATAAATATAAATTTTGAAAGTACAACTTTTGGATTATAGCAGGTTTTCCCCCCATAACCACCCTCCCACCTGAAAACCATCCCATCTCCCACTCCCTCTCCCATCCCATTTTCATTAAGATTTATTTTTAATTATCTTTATATACAGAAGATCAACTTAGTAAATACTAAGTAAAGATCTCAGCAGTTTGCATCCACACAGACACACAATGTATAAAGTACTATTTGAAGACTAGTTTTACTGTTAATTCACATAGTACAACACATTAAGGACAGAGATCCTACATGGGGAATAAGTGCACAGTGACTCCTGTTGTTGATTTAACAATCCATTCAGTTTCAGTGGCACTCTTTGGTTTTAAAATAACAAGTTTCTTGCATCTCCCAATATATTCCTCTGAAGACCCAGATTAACTATATCATACCATAAACACATAAAGTTAGACAACCAACTGCCTTGAAGGAGTTCAACTTAAGAAAAGTGAATTACATTGCCATTGTTGTACTTTATAAAACAGAACCTTGATGCCAGCACTGTGGCGTAGAAGGGTAAGCTGCCACCTGCAACACTGGCATCTCCCACAAGGGTGCTGGTTCAAGTCCCAGCTGTTCCACTTCTAATCCAGCTCCCTGCTAATGTACCTGCATAAGCAGCAGATGGCCCAAGTGCTTGGGCTTCTGCATCCGTGTGGGAGACTTGAAGAAGCTCCAACTCATGGCTTCAGCCTGGCCGTGGTGGCCATCTGGGGAGTGATCAAGCAGGTGGAAGACCTTTCTCTCTGTCTCTCTCTCCCTGTAACTCTGCCTTTCAAATAATTAATTAAAAAAAAAAGCATCGTCACTCCACATCATTAAACCAGCTGCCACTTATTGAAATAACCAGCAAACTTTGCTTATTGGTTTCCCTGTTACCATACTGTGCTTCCACAACTTCTCAATGGACTTCTCTCTAAATTGTGATCATGATAGTACCTAACTGGATGCAGTGAGTTAAAATTCCCTTCACCCAGAAAAACCATGAGAGCAATATGAGGCCACAGTTGTTGCTGGTTACCCTTTTGAGAGCTTTCTAAAATGGAACATCTTCCTAATGTGTTGTAAATCGTTGTCCCAGCTTGTCTCCTATTACCAAGGACAACATTGTATGGGCATTTGAAAGCTGTCTTCTTTCTGAGCCTGAGGTTGGTTATGTGTAACTGTAGATCAGGTGACTAGTCCTCTCCCTCCTTCTCTGTGGGCATTTCTTTAGAAAGCTGGCTCTGGCAAGCTCTGTGGTTTATCTGGTTCATAGACAGTCATTCAGTCCATGCCATGTTCCAGACACTTTGCTAGAAGCAAAGAAGCTACAAACAGTGATCAGGACATGATCTTGAACCTCAGTATCTTACACTCTATGTGAAGACAGACATTGACACAACCAACCGTAATGCAAGACAGAATAAATACATGCAAAGTCAGTGTAAGGTTAACATGCTGTGAGAAGGAAGAAGATGTGGAAGTTTATAGAAAGCTTTGTGTAGAAGGTGGTTTCTGAACTTAGAATGAGAGGGATTTCAAAAAGCAAATAGTGGGTGGGTCTCTGTAGCCTGGGGAACAGTTTATGTTGAGTGGGGGAGTGGGACATGCCTGTTGGTATACAGGGTGAAATGGATGGGACATTGGAGGTGATATGAGAAGTTTTCTAGGGCTCAGATCATGGAGGTAGGTCCTCAAATGCCATGCAAGAAGCGAGCTTTATTTGGTTTGAAATTGAGAGATAAGGAGGCAAGTAAAAATAAATAAATAAATAAATAAATAAATAAATAAATAAATAAATAAATATCAGGCCTGAATTTCTAGAAGGTGACTTTGGTGGAGATCTGTGTGTGAATCAGAGAGCAATGAGATCAGAAACTTAGCTCTGAGGATCCTGGGTCCTGCAGTTTGGTCCCGCCACCGCAGTCACTGAGGAGGCAGAACAGAGCCTCCTCAGCCCCAGGTGTGTCGTGTCCAGGCCCTGGCATCCGTGAGGCAGTCTGAAATATTGAAGCCGAGAAAGGTCTGGGTTTTGTACAGAGAAGTGCTCCTGTACAGAAGGGTAAATGGAAGAACAGTTGGGGAAGAATAATCAATAGTTGAGAATGTAAGATCAAAAAGAGTTACTAGCAGATGGTGGCGATTCCCTGTGTGTGTGTATCTGTCTATGTGTGTGTGTGTGTGTGTTAAATCATGTCTTTGGTGCTATTTAAGCATCTAGAGGGCCTTCAAAGGTCAGCCCTGTGGTACATCTTGAAAGGCCTATATGAAGAGTCAGTCTTTGAGGAGTTCAGAAAGGTTGACTACACGAAGCAGAACACTGATCACAAACCTTCTATCAGAGTAACAAGTTCAGCCCGAATTGGGAAGCCTTCTGCATACCTGCATAATCCATGATGTGTGTGGTGTAATTAATACAAAAACTAAGCTGATAACAAAATCCTTTTTATCTTTTAAGTGATGTTAAAGAGTTAAGTTTTATTTTTAGTTAATGCAGGTAAGTGGAAAGAAAAAATTAGAAACAGCCCTCTTCCATATGCCCATTGAGGAGATGGCCCCGTAAGTGGCAGATGAGGGAGGAGTAATACAGCACATGGTAAGGAAATCCCAGCAACAGACAAAGATACAATATCCAGAAGTCTCAATAAGGTCCCCCTTCTCCACATCATTCCTTTTCTTCCAGGAAAAAAAAAAATGTGTGTGTTTGTGTGTACATTTTCCAGAACACATCGTATTTCTAATAGCTTGATTGAGATATAATTTACATATAAAATCCTCTCATTTAAAATCTACTATTTGGAGCTGGTGTTGTGGCACAGTGTGTTAAGCCACCGCTTGGTATGCCTACATCCCATATCGGAGTGCCAGACTGAGTCCCAGCTACACCACTTCCAATCCAGTTCCCTGCTAAGGTGCACCCTGGAGGCAGCAGCTGATAGCTCAAGTGTCCTGAATTGGAGTTCCTAGCCCCTTCCCTCAGCCTAGCCCTGCCCTGGCTGTTGCAGCAGTTTAGGGAGTGAACCAGCAGATAGAAGCTCCCGTTCACTCTCACTCTCAGGCTCTCTCTCTCTGTCTTTGTCTCTTCCTCTCTCTCTTACTTTGCCTTTCAGATAAATAAATAAATCTTAAAAATTAAAAATACATAAAGCATGCAATTCAATGGGTTGTAGTATATTCACAGTTTTTCAGTATCACCATAATGTAATGTTAGAGCACACTCATTATCCCTGAAAAAAAGTTATACTCATTCCCAGTCACCACCCCCCCAAAATAAATTCCCTCTTGCCATCCTTCTACCCCCTACCCAGGTAACCACTAGCTACTTACTCTTTTTGCCTGTTCTGCATATTTTATCTAAATTGGATCATATATTATGTAATCTTTTGTGACTGACTTTTCTAACTTACATTCTCCTTTCTATTGCCAAATAATATTCCTTTATAAAGACATATCACATTTTATGTATCCATCAGTTAATAGACATCTGAATTGTTTCTATTCTTTATTATGAATAGTGCTGCTATGAACATTTCCTGTGCAAATTTACAAAAAAAAAAATTTAAGGCAGAATGACAGGGGTGCATGGGCAGGGAGAGACAGAGAGAGCTCTTCATGTACAATGGCCAGAACTTGACCAGGCCAAAGCCAAGTGCTAGGAACTCCATCTGGGTCTGCCACGTGATTGGCAAGGTCCCAAGAACTAGGTTCATTATCTGCTGCCTCCCAAGTACATAAACGGAGTTGAATTGGAAGTGGAGCAGCTGGGATTCAAACGTGCACTCCATAGGATATGCCAGTGTTGCAAGCAATGGCTTAACCCGCTGTGCCACAATGCCAGCCCCAGTAACTCTACATTGAACATTTGGAGGAACTGCCAAACTGTTATCTAAAGTAAATATACCATATTGACCTTCTTGCCAACTATACCTGAGGGTCCCAATTCCTCCACATCCTTGCCAACAGTTGCTGTATCTGTCTTTTTTATGACAGCCCATTCTGATGGTCATGAAATAGTATCTCATTGTGGTTTTGATTATCTGATGACCAGTTATGTTAAACATCTTATCAGCCACTGCGTACATCTTTTTAGAGAAATGTTATTACAGATCATTTGTCCATTTTGAATTGGGTTGCCTTTTATTGTTGAGTTGTAAGAATTCTTTATATATTATGTATATAAGACTTTATCACATATGTGAATTGCAGGTATTTTCTCTGGTTTGTAGGTCATGTTTTCACTGTCTTAATGCTGTCTTTGGAGTACACATTTTTTTTTAAATCTTTATTTATTTTAAAGAGTCACAGAGAAAAAGAAAGATATATATCATATATATATATATGTATATATATATGATATATATATAAAATATATATATGAGATATATATATAAAAGAGAGAGAGAGGGCCGGCGCCGTGGCTCAACAGGCTAATCCTCCGCCTTGCGGCGCCGGCACACCGGGTTCTAGTCCCGGTCGGGGCGCCGGATTCTGTCCCGGTTGCCCCTCTTCCAGGCCAGCCCTCTGCTGTGGCCCGGGAGTACAGTGGAGGATGGCCCAGGTGCTTGGGCCCTGCACCCCATGGGGAGACCAGGAAAAGCACCTGGCTCCTGGCTCCTGCCATCGGACAAGCGCGGTGCGCCGGCCGCAGCGCGCCATCCGCGGCGGCCATTGGAGGGTGAACCAATGGCAACGGAAGACCTTTCTCTCTGTCTCTCTCTCTCACTGTCCATTCTGCCTGTAAAAAAAAAAAAAAAAAAAAAAAAGAGAGAGAGAGAGACATCTTCCAAAACTAGTTCTCTCCCCTAAATGACTACAATGGCCAGGCTGGGCCAGATCGAAGCCAGGAGCTTCGTCTAGGTCTCCCGTGTAGGTGGCAGGGGCCCAAACACTTGGGATATCTTCTGCTGCTTTTCCCAGGCCATTAACAGAGAACTGGTTTTAGAAGTGGAGCAGCTGGGACCAGCAACAGGTGCCCATATAGGATGCTGGCATTACCCACTATGCCACAGTTCCAGTCCCACACATTTTTTGAAAGCTTTTATTTAATAAATACAAATTTCATAGGTGCAGCTTTAAGAATATATCAGTCCTGCCCCCCATACCAGCTCTCCCACCCCTACTCCCATCCCACCTTCTACTCCCTCTCCCATCCCATTCTTCATTAAGATTCATTTTTAATTATCTTTATTATATACAGAAGACCAACTCTATAGTAAGTGAAGATTTCAACAGTTTGCATCCACATAGACACACAAAGTATAAGATACTGTTTGAAGAAAAGTTTTACCATTAATTCTCATAGTACAACTCTTTAAGGACAGAGGTCCTACATGGGGAGTAAGTGCACAGTGACTCCTGTTGCTGATTTAACAACTGACACTCTCATTTATGACATCAGTGATCACCTGCCCACACATTTTTCATTTTGACAAAATTCAACTCATCAGTCTTCTCCTTTATCACTTGTGCTTTTGGTGTCATATCTAAGATGCCTTGCCTAACCAAGATGACAGAGATTTATCCCTGTACTTTTTTCTAAGATTTTCATAGATTATTAAGCTCCTATATTTAGATCTGTGATGTATTTTAAGTTGATGTTTGTGGGTAATGTGAGGTTGGGGTCCAGATGTATTCTCATCCCAGTATATATCCAGTTCTGTTTATTGAGAAGTCTGTCCTTTCCACTGAGCAGTTACTTTCCCTCTCTGTCAAAATCAGTCAGCCATAAATGTCAAGATTCATTTCTGGATTCTCAGTTCTGTTCCATTGATGCAAGTTGCCTGATGCTAGTACCACGGTTTCTTCATTGCTAGAACTTCATAGTCAGTTGAAACTCTTGTCTGTCTTTTTCAAAATTACTTTAGCTATTCTCAGTTACTTGAATTTCCATATGAATTTTAGTATTTCTGCAAAGTTTCTTTTTATTTTATATATGTATTTATTGTTATTGCTTATTTGAAAGACGAGACAGAAAGCAAGAGAGCTCTCCCATCACCTAATGCTAGCAATAGTCAGGCTGGACCAGGCCAAAACCAGGGGTCAGAAACTCATTCTGAGTCTCCCACAAGGGTGGCAGAGACTCAACCCCTTGAGCCGTCACCTGCTACCCCACAATGCATGATTTAGCAGAAAACTAGAATTAGAAGTAGACCCAGTACTCAAACCCAGGTACTCTGATGTGGAATGCATGTGGCAAACATTGAACTGCTGTGCCGAAAACAATCCCTTTAAAAGATATTTACTAAAAAAAAATACCCTTTGTGTGTTATTATAGACATTGCTCATTGTTTCCCCTTCCATTTAACAAGTCACCTCTCTAGAGTATTTCAAGTAGGCTCCACCAGGAAACAAGAACTCTATTTACCAAGGAAGGTAATTACTAAGAAAGGAATGGCCTCCTAAGAGTCTCCTTCATGCAGGGAGGGTGATTAACACCTTCTCAGCCTCCTTTCTGAGTCACTATGAGCTATGCAGCCATGTTTCTTCTCACTGCTTCAAAGGTCCAACATGGATCTGAGATCCCAACTAACTAATCTAACTCTTCGAAAAGTAACCTCTTGGGGATGACGATTGGGTGCTGAAGGGAAGATGACATTTGGGCTGCCCATCTCCCATATCAGGATCTCTAGGTCCGAGTCCTGGCCCTGCCTCCAGTCCAGCTTCCTGCTCCCTGGAAGACAGCATCTGATGGCTCAAGTAGTTGCATCCCTGCCCCCCATGTTGGAGACCTGGATTGAGTTCCCAGCTCTGGGCTTCTGCCTGACCCATCCCTGGCTGTTGCAGACTTTTGGGGATCCAACCATCAAATGCAAGCTCTCTCTCAACGCTTCTCTCATTTTCTCTCTCAGCTTTTCTAATAAAATAAGGTAAATAAGAATTTTAGAAAAAAGAAAATAATCTCTTTTTTTAAAGATTTATTTATTTGAGAGGCAGAGTTACAGAGGGAGAGAGGAGGAGACAGACAGAGAAGTCTTCCATCCACTTGCTAAATAGCCTCCGTGGCTGGAGCTAGGCCAATCCAAAGCCAGGAACCACAAGCTTTGGGGTCTCCCGCATGGGTGTGGGGGCCCAAGCACTTGCACCATCTTCCACTGCTCTCCCAGGCCATTAGCAAGGAGCTGGATTGGAAGTGGAGCAGCTAGGACTTGAACGGCGCCCATATGGGATGCTGGTGCTGTAGTCACAGGCTTAGCCTGCTATGCCACAGCACCAACCCCAAGAAAATAACCTCTTAAAACAGTTATTTTCTTGAAGTACGTCTGGTTGCAAACTAGGAAAATTCAACTACCTCTTCTTAAGAAGTGGCCAGTGGACAGCTCAAATTTGGAGCAACCCTCTCTGTTATACATAACCTCGAAGCAGTTGAAATCCCCTCAGAGAAGTTAGAACAGAGAGAGCGGGCTCTCCAGAGTAGCCAGCGTTCTGAGTATTTCCCATCATGTAACTGAGTGTTTCCCATCATGCACCCCCCATGCTCCTCCTACTCTGTTTCTCATTCATTCAGCTAAAGTAGGACTTGCACGTCTAAACGTATCCCACTCCTCATTGTTACTCCCCTCCAGGATGCCTGGCACTCAGTTAATGTCAGCAGTTTGCCCACCACTGAAATGTTGAAGTACTTCTGTATGCGGGCATTTTACCAAGTCCATGTAAAATGCATAGCATGAAAAAACTGCATAGAACCAAAACATTTACACCAAAATAAACTTTTTGTAAAAAAAAAAAAAAGAAGAGAGAGGTTTACTTATTTGTTTTCTTAACAGGCAGAGTGACAGAGAGAGGAAGAGCCAGAGCGACCTTCCATGCATTAGCTCACTCCCCAGTTGGCCACAGTGGCCAGGGCTGGTCCAAGCCAAAGCCAGGGTCCTGGATCTGTAGCTGAATCACCCACATGGGTGGCAGCGGCCCACTTGGCCATACTCTGCTGCTTTTCCAAGTGCATTAGCAGGGAGCTGGATTACAAACGGAAGAGCTGGGCCTCGAACTGCTGCTCTGATACAGGGTGCCAGTGTCATAGGTGACACCTTTATCTGCTGTGCTACAACTCCGGGCCCTAAATGTAACTCATAATTCCATTTTCCCCCAATTTTTGAAGTACCCTTATATAAAAAAGATGAAGAAATACAAGATTAAAGAGAGGCACAGCAGGGCTTTCCGAATTTGGGGGAATTTCTTCCTGGTTCCTTGTCAGTCCTGGTTGGTCACTGGTCTTGGCATACAGTTTGTTTTGTATTTGACCACCACCCCTGGACATCTTAACATAATAGAATAGTTAATAGACCGATACAGGAGCCTGCATTGTGGCATAGTGGGTAGAGTCATCACCTGCAATGCTGGCATCTCCTATGGACACGAGTTTGTGTCTGGCTACTCCACTTCCAAACCAGCTGCCTGCTAATAACCTGGGAAAAGCAGCAGAAAATGACCCAAGTATTTGGGCCCCATGCAAGAGACCTGGATAAAGCTCTCTCCCTCCCCCTCTCTCTTAGTAACTCTGACTTTCCGATAAATTAATAAAATCCTTTAAAAAACACACACTAATGCAGTGGTACCTGTAAGATTAAACCTTCCAAAGGGAAAATCCGTTATCCACAGTCACCTTTCTGGTTTCTGAGAAATAACTGTAGTTCCCAAAGTAGTCTGGGGGATGGAATTCAGGTCTTAGAACTCAGATTGGGAAAATTTACATATTTATTTTTATGAAGCCCTTTCTAAAATTTATGTTTTCTTACAATATTGATGAAGGGATAAAGTACAGTAGTACTAAGAGTACCTGAAACATTGTCATTCAAAGCAATCACAGCTGCTTCACGTCACACTGCAGCTGATGAAGATACCTTGAAATACCATTTACAGTCATCACTTCTTCAAAAGTACAATGATTAGACCAGCCACTCGATCTAGTTATTTAATATATTAATATAAAAGCATATGTCTCTGTGCTACAAAATTTATTAAATATTTTCATTAGTTTTTCATTATAATTGATTTCCTTTATGACCTTCTATATTTCTTCTAGCGCTTTTCAAAATATTACCCTGAGAAGGAAGCCAAAGTCTTCACCAGAAGCAGAGCACTCTGTGGCACAAAAAAATAAATAAATACTAAGAGCCAGCAGCATAGATAGCAGAATGAATGAGCAGCTTTCAGATGGTGTGCCAATCATTACCACTCAATATTTGAAGGGGCTTTGGTGTCAAGGGTGATCGATTAAAGCTAGAATACCTTCCAGTGCTATGCACTGCGCAGAGAAGTTCACATCTGAGATCTGTGGTGTTTTCATAGTGGCACGTGAACTCTGGAACACAGCAGTGCAGAAAAACGAAAGCTCGTCTGTGGGGATGCTTCTCACAGGGCTTCTCTGTGCTGTAACTTGACACGCTTTTCTATACGGAGAATAGGCCCAACAAGAAAATGGAACTTGACCATGTGCATTGTTTATATTTCCATTCTGATTTTTTTGCTCTTCATTTGGAAACTTCAGAGTTCATTATTGCTACTTCAGTGTTTAAAAAAATAAAACAAACTGCAGCACACACATACACACACACGCACACACACACAGTGTAATGGGCAGAGTGTAGTGGCTAAGCTGCCGCTGGGGATGCCCGTGTCCTGTACCAGAGTGCCTGATTTCAGTCCCGGCTCTGCCTCTGATCCAGCTTCCTGCTGTTGTGCACCCTGGGAGAGCAGCAGATGATGGCTCAAGTGCTTGGGTCCCCCAGACTATGTGGGAGATCTAAACTGAGTTCCCAGCTCCTGGCTTGGACCTGGAGTGCAGGCACAGGAGCTGGAACTTGAACCACTGCACTCCAATATGGGATGTGGACATCCAAGTGGCAGCTTAACCCACTGCACCACAACACCTGCCTAGCAATGTTTGTTAAAATTGTGTTTTCTCTTTAAATAATGAAGATTGGGAACCACTTAAGAACAGACAAATGGCTACACAAATCGCTTTAAACCACTCAAGTAAGCATCTAGTCCCCTAGCCCCAGCTAACACAGAAAGAAAGCAAAAGGTAAAGAAGTTAGTTCTACTGAAAAGACTGGCCTGAATATTTTGAGGTCCTCGACTGCAGCAAACTGAGGAGGCAGGTGTTTGGTGCAGCGGTAGGGACACGTGGATATCATTTCAGAGGCTCTAGGTTCAGGTCCCAGCTCCACTCCTGACTCCGCATACCTACTAATGCGCCTTGGAGGGCAGCGGGTGATGACCCGATACCTGCGTCTCTGCTACCCACGTGGGAGACCAGGATTAAGTTCCTGGCTCTTCTGACATGTGGGGAATAAAATAGCAGGTGGAAGCCACCTGTATTGGTATCTCTGCCTCTCAAATGAATTAAATAAATAAATAAATAAATAAATAAATAAATAAATAAATATTATTAAAAAGAAACTTGGTTAACCTAAACTCCTATTTCCCATATATAAAAATAGCAAATTGGGGGAGGGGTATGTATGTGTTCCTCTGACATCTTCCCTGAATACCCAATTCAAAAATATAAATACATTAGAGAAAGAAAAATGTTTTATTTCTCTTTTGGTGTCTATTGTATGAAGCTAGAGTGGAGCATGAGGCGCAGGTGGTTTAAAATGCTTCTGTGCCATCAGATCCTGGCCTGCCAGGGGGTGGGTGGGGATGCCACTGCAGAGCCTGGGCCTGCTCGGTGGGTGGAATGGGACTGGCATGGGTTCACAGGTTTTGTCTGTGTCTTTACCCAGTTAACGAGGTTTTTGCTTCCTTATTTTTTTTTAACTTTACCTCTTCTAAATTTTTTGAATTTTTAATCTGCAGTTACATGAAGGAACACTATCTAAATTTTTCTGTCAGTTGCTTTAAATTCTTAATACCTAGCATGTTTACTATGAAAATACATAGGAATTATTAGCATATAAACCAGAGGTTATTTTAATCATATTAATTATATAGTTAACTATATTAATTATTTAACATAATTTACAACATTACAAGTATTTATGTTCTTGTTTTGCTGAAGATCTATATTAACTTGATAAAAGTATTACATCTACACAGCTTGGATTTTGTAATATTAATAAGACAAACTAGGTTTTATTTTTCCCAATGTTACATTTTTGCAGTTTTATTTTATACTGAGTATTTGAAATTAATTAATTAAATTAACTCATGTTATGGCTTATTTCAAAAATAGAGAAAGAGAGCTAGTTTAGACAGAGAAGATGTGGCTCAATATACTATTACACATAAATACACATAGGAAAATGATTATTGTCCTCAATCACAAATAATATAAAAAGAAAATCAGCTCTTGAATTGATGACAAAGAAGGAAGTCAGATACAAAGTCTTGGTTTGACAGCAGTATCCAGGTGATACCAGTTATGACTGATATATGTGTGTGCTTTCGCATGTGTATTTTAAAAAGAATTTCTTGAGCATGTAGGATTATAATGTCTGCCTTGTAGATCCTGTGGTGACTGTGTCTGTGTTCAGTGAAGAGGTCAGCGTGTGGCAGTGACAGAGAGAAATGTGAGACCTTTGTGAACCCTCCAGCCACCAGTGACTATCAGACCACAGATTTCCCCAGCTTTAATTACAGGCAAAAGAGAAGACAAAATTAGCATTTTAATATAGAAATATCTTAGGGTTTAGGAGAATTATGATAAATCTAATGTTGCCTAGTGAACCAAAGAGGGGATATTACAACAAACTGTCTCCTTAGGAATATTTGTTTAAATAAAGGCAACAATACTTCATCCTTATCTTTTTTGGATAATTATTGGTATTTCAGGCTGTTCTTTGTTCCAGGTTTAAAATACCTTAAGTTTCTCTCTCTCTCTCTCTCTCTCTCTCTTTTTTTTTTTTTTTTTTAGTAATTGGCAGTGTTTGTTTTCTGTGAAACTACAAAAAGAAAAAAAATTCTATTTGCTTGGCACTCACAAGATAATTATTTGGGGGCGAGCTTTGCTCTGCAGCTCCAGTCTCCCATGCTATGACATCTCTGCACTTGGATGCCTCTAGGTGAGCTCGTTTCCGTGATGGCGAACGAAAGCGACTTTTCCACCACGGCTGAGGCTTGCCCACCTGTCTGCCCGAAAACACCTGCAACATATGTTCTCGTAGCCCTGGAATGCTTCGCCTTGGGGTCCTGGGAAGTTCCCCCAGAGCTTTTTGCTTATAAATAGCCGAGCAATTCGTTTCTCTAACGATGGTTGCTTTTCCCCCAGCATTAAGGCGATCACATATTCACTAAAATAAGAATCTCATTTTTCATCAAAGAGAAACATTCGACACATTTTTACAGTGCGGTTTCTCCTTCTAAGCCTTGTTTGTCCTCTTTTCTAATCTGGCATGCTGGAAGAATTGCAGGTTGGTAGCAAGATACTAGATGAAAGAAAACTAAGTAATTCTTCATCTTGTCACGTGCTTTGTTTTCTTCACGCCAGACATACATTATGCTAGCCATATAAATAATTGTTTTCCAAAAAACAAGCACTACATGAACTTTGTCAGTTTAATGTAAAAGCTGTGACCAATAAACTGTAAAATGATAACAATTCGGACCTGCTGGAGGAAATCAATTTGATTATTGTAATCTTGTAAGCTAGGAAACAAATACCGTGTTAATAGTTTAGTATGCTTTTACGCCATTTAAAATATATATAGATACATTCATATATGCTTCTGTAGTGAGAAATAAGACAGCCTCCTCCCATGAATGAGACCCACTGTACATGATACATTCCCCTAAATACACATTTTTACTTTAAAAGATGTAATGTTCTGCAGGATCTACCCTAAATTTATGTATGCTTTTCAGAGTATAAAACATTGCTTTTCCTACCTATTTGTCATCCTGGGTTTTAGGCTGTCAAACTGTCACAGATGCTCTCGATTTCAAGGTCTGCTGTCAGTTCTCAGTGGTATCAGGAGGTAGTCATTGCTTCCATTTCTTTGAGTTTTTATCAAGTGCCTGGCACTGTGTTGTGCCAGGCACTCAATTTTCATTGTGTCATTTAATCCCCTCAGTCTTGCAGGTGATGAAACAGGAGCCAGAAGTGTAGCCAACTCCTCACAGTTGCTCAGCTGGTAATGAATGGGGCAGAAATCCGAGTACAAGCCTGATTGACTTCTGATCTCTCTCCTCACCCACCAGGCACCCTGTCCCTCTCAAGCTGACAAGCCACGTGATGTTTGTGCGTTTGTTTTCAACATGTAACTAGCATTCTACACTCATTCATACAGATACCCAATAAATTAGCACAGTTATCTCTGAGATTGCACTTTTCAGTTTTGTGTGTATTTTTAAAGTCTTATTTTATTTAATTTAATTTTAAAGGCAGAGTTATGGGAGAGGGAGAAGAGAGAGAGAGAAATATCAATCTTCTATCCACTGATTCACTCCCACATGGCTGCCGCTGCTGGGGCTGAACCAGGTTGAAGCCTGGAGCCAAGAGCTTCTTCAGGGTCTCCCAGATGTGTGCTGGCACCCAATTGCTTGGGCCATTTTCTGCTGCTTTGTCAGGCCATTAGCAAGGAGTTGGATCAGAAATGGCGTAGCCAGGACTTGAACCAGCGCCCATATGGGAAGCCAGCACCATAGGTGGGAGCTAAATCCACTGCACCAAAATGCCAGTCCCAAGTTCCGCGTACATTTAAAATAGCCTGTCTGGGGTCAGTGTTGTGGCACAGCAGGTTAAATTGTCACCCGCAATGCCAGTGCCAGCAACCCATTAGAGCACTGATTCTAGTTCTGGCTGCTCCACTTCTGATCCACCTCCCTACTAATGCACCTGGGAAAGTATGTGATGGCCCAAGTGCTTTAGGCTCTGCCACCCACATGGAGTTGGATGGAGTTCCAGGCTCCTAACTTCTGCCTGGCCCAATCCCAGCTGTTACAGCTATTTGAGTGAAGCAGTGGATGATAGAGCGCTCGCTCTCTCTCTCTCTCTCTCTCTCCCCGCCTCTGTAACTCTTATCTTTCAAATAAATAAATCTTTGAAACATAAAATTGCCAGCCTTTTGAAAGCTGTGCTGTTTTGACTGTGCTGTTAGATGAGTGTATCAGAGATGATTCAAAAAGAAGAGACCATCTTCAAGTGAGGGACAGGAGTTAAAGGATCAATCCAGAAATTCAGTTTTATCCCTTACATTGATTGCTATCATTTAAGCACTATTTGTAAATTGATTTTATGATCATGCTAAATTAACCAAAGCGTTTTGGAAAGTCGAAGCACTGCATGGGTTTTGTTTTATTATGTTGAATTTGTTTTGTTTTGTTTTTTCATAAATTTCCTTCTAGGACTGTTGTTTCTACCAACATCAGTTCTGTTCCTATAACCCACTTTGTCCACAAGACTTTATACAGTGCCTCCCCAAATCCAGCCTATCTGTGCAGTGGATAGAGTTTCAACATTGTTCTTATTTTCTGACCGTAAAATAAAATTATGAAGAGAAAACTTTAAAAGAGCTCCAACATGGGGCCACTTTTATGACACAGCAAATTGTCACTTTTTGTGACACTGGCATCCAAATATCAGAGTGCCAATTTAAGTACCAGCTGCTTCAGTTCCAAACCAGCTCCCTGCTAATGTTCCTGGAAAGACCACGAAAGATGGCCCAAGTACATGGGCCCCTACCTCCCATGTAGGAGACTACAGGGAAGTTTCTGGCTCTAGGCTGTACCCTGGCCCAGTCATGGCTGTTGCAGCCATTTAGGAAGTGAACCAGTGGGTGGAAAAAATCTCTCTCTCTCTCTCTCTTTCCCTCTCTCCCTCTCTCCCTCTCTCCCTCCTCCCTCTCTCTCTCTCTCCCTCTCCCTCTCTTTTTAATACTCTGCCTTTGAAACAAATAAATCTTTAAAAAAAGAAAAAAGGAAAAAAAAAGACCTCTAACAACTTCTAAATGAGAAAAGTTGAATGTCACTTGCTACATTAAGTAGCTGAAATCTTGCAGAAGATAAAATTGATTTCAAGTTCCCTCTGGTTGATGCAGAAAAGGCATAGTAAACACAGGATGGGCTGAATTGTGTGATTTCTGCGTGTTTATATGTAGAGTCACAGATTTTCCAGGTCAGGGGATGTCATTGATATTCTGTATATAGACCAGTATAAGATACAATTATCATTTTGCTATCTTTCTTCCAAAGGAAAAGTAATTGACGTAAAAGCATTTCTTAAAAATTTATTTTGGTTTGGAAGCACAATAGCTGAAGTCCTGACTGTGTGAAAATGTATCTAAGACGATTATGTATTGTTCTAGTACGGAAGAGGACATACAGTCCACACATTGTTCTGCACCAGGAGAAATTACAGGCATTAGCTCATTGGTGTACATGTGCAGAATTCTATAGCTTCTATAAGAAGGTCTTCAGCAAGCTTGTGGAAATGCACAGTGAAAAATCTTGGCAAGAATTTTTTTTAAATTGCACCAAAATAAACATCATTTAATTCCATTTTCCATTCACTTTTTGAAGTATGTGCATATTGTAGAGGATGTTCCATATCTTAAAGGTTAGACAGCAGAGCTATTATTTGTATTGAAAGTTTTATTTGAGCCGCTGGTGCTGTGGGGTAGCAGGTAAAGCCACTGCCTACAGTGCCAGCATCCCTATGGGGTTTGTGTCCCAGCTGCTCCACTCCTGATCCTGGGAAAAGCCGCAGAAAGAAGATGGCCCAAGTGTTGGAGCCCCAGCCACCTACATGGGAGACTCAGGGGAAGCTCTGGCTCCTGGCTTCGGTCTGATCCTGCCCTGGGGTTGCAGCCATCTGGGGAATGAGCCAGCAGATGAAAAGATGAGAAAGCTCTCTTGCTCTCGCTCTCTCTCTCTCTGACTTTCAAAATAAATAAATAAATCTTTAAAAATATTGTTTTATTTGGGAAAAGATCCTTTACAATAAGAACAATAAGTATTTTATTAAGTTACATAAAATTAAAATTCTGCTCATTCATCCCCTTAAGGAAAATGTTCTAGCTGATACATAGTCCTGCTTGTCTGTCCATTTACTTGTAAATGGACACTTATATGGACAAGGATTTGAACCTATTAGTTTTGTTGCTTTTGTTTGTAGGAGAAGGTATTCCAAAATTTCTTGACTTTTTAAAACCTCATGCAGAAGATAAAACTGATAAAACTAAATTAATTAAAGAGAATTATAGGTAAATTAAAGAACCATTAGTACTGAGTTCATAAAATGATCTTTTAAATTTATTTTCATTGTATTTGAAACACAGAGAAACACAAGAGAGAAAGAGAGCTTCCATTTACAGGTTCACTCCCTGAGTGCCAACCCAAAGCCAGGAGCTCAGAACTTAACCCAAGCCTCCCGTGTGAGGACAAAGACCCAAGTACTTAGGCTGCCGCCTCCCAGGATGTGCATTGGAATCTAAAACACAGACAGGACTTGAAGCCAGGCACTGATACAGATTCCTGGCATACTAGGTAGCATCTTAACTATTGTGCCAAATGCTTGCTCCAGTACTGAGTCTTACTGTATGAAAGTATCCATACCCTTTTGACTTTTGTGTCCATCGCATGGCTCCTTACAACCATGCAGTGGTTTACAAGTATGCCAGGCATTTAGTTCTGTCCTGTCTAGTACAGTAACCACAAGTCACAGGTGACTGTAGCATTTGAAGTGTGGCTATTTCAAATTGAGATGCGTTATAAGTATGGAATACACACTGGATTCCAAAGACATGGTACTGAAGAAGCAATGTAAAGTATCTCAATAAAGTTTTATATTGAATACATGTTTAAATAATAATATTTTTGAATATATTTAACTGAATAAAATATTACTAAATAAAATTTAAATTACAGATGAAGTTTGTGTTTGTGACCCACATCATATTTCCATTGAACATTGCCAGTCTAGATTACTTGTATGTCCACATATTTGTTTTAGAAATAGCAACATCACAGCAGAAAAACCTATGAAATAGCTTTTTAACTGTCACCTCAATTTTGTTAATGTTTCAAATGCTGTTTTTCAACCTCACCTTTGGATGCGATTTTGTTGTTATTGTTTCCAGGACAATGGTATCTTAAACTGCCTCTCCTTGGTTAGCAGCAGTTCTCCCAGGAATTTAAATAGGCCTCAGTGAAAGTGATGCTTGAGCCTTGTTCATAGTTCAAGGTAGATCATTCTTCCAAATAATGGCTTTAAGTGCCCAGTAGATCGGCACTCCAGGCCTTCAATTGCTTGTTATTTCTTTATAAAGATATTTCAAGGAATGGCTCCATGTGATCTCTTTCATTATTTTCTAGCAAAAGTAACATAATCCTTTATTAGTTTATTGGAAGTCTGAGAAGAAAAGCCTTTTATATTAACAAAAACAAAACATACTTCCAGGTACTGAGAATAAAGAGCAAAATTTGTCATGGATGATAGTCCTATGTAAGTTCATTTTTTAAATAAATCATGAACGCTTTGTCAATCTGCCAGCGTCTCTAACCTCTATTTTATTTTCCCATTATACTTGGGTCCAGGTTGTCATCAACTACCATGAGGAAACCTGTGTAATTCCTAGAGAGAGAAAAAGTTGCACTGCTAGACTTAATAGTATGGTAGTCATGGAAGCATCAGTTATCTTCATCAAGGCAATTCAGATTTGATTATTATAGAACTGTGTTGAATACCAAACCAGTGGAGTAGTAGCGGGAGCTAAATCAAGGGATTGTCGTTTTTGTCGGATGATTAGGGCTGGCATGGAAGAGATGTGAGAGGGCTGAACTGTATAAATATTCTCTTTTCAGCATCAAAAGAAAAGGTCCATCATGGCCATCAAGATGCTGCTTGTTAGCTTGATGAATTTCAAACTATTTAACCTTAGCAATTACGTCCCCCTCTCCCTCCTGCCCACACGCAAGTCTACCAGTGCTTCAGGATTGTGGTTCCAGGGATTGGTATCTAAGCGCACTGGTCATTTCCTATTTAGACAACATGTAGTTTTTCTGCATCTAGAATGTATCTGTCTAAGGACAATGTATACTCTGGTTCCAAGACCAAATTATTACTTGAATTATATGCTCAAGCAAACATTAGAACACATTTATTTATAAATTTTTAAAAACTTTTTAAAATGGGAAATACATGTATTTTTAACATGTTAGAGATTATGATATTCATTGAAATCATGGTATTCATTGAAATCATACATATGTAAACATTAAGTTTTTATAAAATAGAAGTTTTTATAAAATCTTTACTCATTATTGAGTAAAGATCTGCCTTTCTTTTAAGGCATAAGAAAATGGTATATTTTGGTGCAAGTAGTCAGATGGAGAATTAAATAAAGTATACTTGTTACAACTTGACTATAAAATTTATATTTTATAAAATATAAAATAAAATTTATAAAATAAAATTTATAGAATATAAAATTTTATTTGCCCATGAGAAGCCTGATGCACTTAGGTAATAGTGCAACTTTGAAATAGACACACCCAAGGTAATGATTCAAGGATATCTCTGTAATGTTTATAAATATTAAATGCCAGAAAGGGCAGTGTTATTAATGCTTTTATGAAAATGTGGATTGATCCATTTGGTTTTGTGTCACAATGATTATCCTACTAATATTTCTACTACCTGGCATGTTTAGGGTACTTATTAAACTCATAAATAAGGCTAGATGATAGAAATTGCTAACTTTAAAGCAATTGCTGAATTTTGATGGCATTCATTTTGGGAGAACAAAGGCTTAGTGTGCCATCTAGTGGATTTATGTAGCATTCTGACCATCCAAAACTAAGGGGATTTTTACTCTTCCACCAAAATGTGGCTTTCTTGACACCTTAGGTCTCCCAGCCCTTTATATTTATTTTGAATAGTTTGCTCTTGTGTTACATCTCATACGGTTTTTCAGTTGTGTCATAAATGTATCTGATATTTTGTAAGTTATATTTGAAATTGATTAAAGCCATCAAATAAATCTAATGACAAGAATAATCCGTGTGAGCTGAGACAGGGAAAAATAAAATATATTAAACAGTTTGAATGTTTAATCAGAACTAATATCAATTATAAAAGAACTTAAAAGGTAGAAGCAAAACCCAACCACATTGATTAATAAACTTCATTATTATACATATTCTATTCTGAAGGAATGTAAAAAGTATCACATCTGTCCTCTTATATGTTACTTTTTAATTTTGGTAGCCTTATACATTTTAATTTATTGTTTTTTTTTTCTTTAGAGAAACCCAAGACCCGTGACTTACCAGTTCCATCCAAATCTGGATTATTACAAAGCACGAGGAGCAGACCTTATGAATAAAAGCCGGTAAGTCACCCCTCTCTGCTGGTAATTCTAAAACATGGTCTCAGAAAAATTTTTGGAAAATTTTACATGGTTGCTGGGAAGTATTTTCCAGATTCTAGCATGTTAATGGCTAATGTGCATAAGGAATCATTATTGAGTAAAGATCTGCCTTTCTTTTAAGGCATAAGAAAATGGTATATTTTGGTGCAAGTAGTCAGATGGAGAATTAAATAAAGTATACTTGTTACAACTTGAAGTTACACAACTTCATTTTTGTAACACTAATAAACTTGAATAAATTGTGCCTACTTGTATAATCTTTTTCTAGATTCTTGCTGTTGATTGAAAAGAGGCAGTTCTATAATATATTTTTAAATTATTTCAGTAACAAAATTAAAATTGGGTTTCCCAACTGTCTTTGGAGCTACACAATAAGCTTATAAATGCTTGTATGTGCATTTGTGATTGCGTACATAGAAATTTTAAGGGTCACTGTAGGAATAAAACAACATTAAAATCCTGCTTTTTAAAGAAATTAACATTGGCATAAAGGGTTGATGAACAGTTTTGTTCTTTCATAATACTATACTCAGATGTCTCAAGAGTTAACTTGTCAAACCAGAGCCATTGCAAATTAGAATGTAATTTCAAAGTTTACTCTGGAAGACTTAAAATGTTAGTAATGATAAATGCTGCCAAGTTGTCCGAATTTTCTTCTGTAAGCATATTGCCTTATGTGCTAGCTTTTCTTCAGTAGAAATCCAACAGCCTGAAAATACGTTTATGGAGTACATATCCCCAGTATGTTCTGCAGCTACTGGAGAGTTAAAAATAACATAAACTTCCTGCTACATAGGAACTCAGGGTCCAAGGGGTGAGAAGGAGTTTACAACAAAGTGGCTAACTTTAAACTTAAAATTTGAGCCCTGTTCCAGTGTAATGGCATTTCACCCTTGATTGAAGTCTGCCCCGTATTTTGATATACTGTAGTTATGAGACCAGCTCCGGAGCCCTTGAGAATTCTAAAGCTCTGCTGTTTGTTCATTTCATCTGAGTCTTGTTTCACAAATAAAAAGTTATTCCCTTTAGTCTCGTGTTCATTTAATTCAACAACCTCTTGGTGAAGGCCCAGCTCGATTGATTTTAGGTACTGGAGATGCCCGATAAATCAGACACAAATCCCTGTCCTCAGGAATCTTACTGTCTAGTCACTTAAATTTCTTCTCCATCATGTCCAGTAGCGTTTGGTTTTCGTTCTGTCGGGTTAGAATCCCTTCTGTCTACGCTTCAGCCAGACTAGTCTTCACACAGCAACCAGAGGAACCTCAGTTGGCGGCAGATCATAGCACACCTCCCCGTGTGCCCCTCCAAAGGCGTCCCCTGCCATTGATGATCCAGTCTTCCTGTGGCCCTCCCTTGTCTGACATCCTCTTCTCCTCCTGGCTTTTAACCCCTGGGCTACAGCCACAGGAGGCCTCTCTGTTTCTCATTCTCACCTGGGGTCTTTACACTTACGCCTTCCCTCCTGCGGGCCCATTCCTCAGGACCATTCATCCCACCCCTTGCTTCCCTTGCAGCGTCCAGATTTAGGGCTCTGCGCAGTTTCCCAGAGAGGCTGTTCTGGGCCTCCCTGCCTGTCTTCTCCTCTGCTCACTATCCCCTTACCCAGACTGATTTTCATCTCAGCGGTCATCACTAAAGGTCATCATAAAGTCACGTGTGTGTTTATCATCGGTCTTCCCAACATCCCAGTGGAATCTGAGCCCCCTGAAGGCAGGCACTGTGTTTTACCCACTGCTCCATAGCAGTGCCTGAAGTAGGGAAGGGACTCCACAAGTGCACGTTGAAAGTATCATCTGTAACGCTTTCCACGGCTTTTCCTCCCCCAAAGGAAAAGGAAGACGCTTTTCCCTTCATGTTCTCCTGTTCGGCCTTCTCTCCCTGCATTTTTCTCCAGCAAAATGTTGGCACTGTTTTACGTATTTCCGTGTAAGCACATTGGGATTCTTACGTAAGATTTCATTTAATGATTGGAAGGAAGGCTTTTCATCATCTCTTGCAATTTCAAAGCTTAACATTGAAATTGAACCAAGTGAAATGTAAGGTGTGTGGTGGAAGACATTGCAACCCAGTGAGCAAAAGGATAGGCGGTGTTGGGAACATTGGCAGATCTTTGAAAAGCTATCAGCTTACAGCCTTACCACACACCAAAATCAATTCCAGAGTACACTCAAAAGAGCAAACAGAAAAAATACAAGCGCTCTCCTGACCAGCGGTTACTCAGCAACATTTTAACATTAAAAGTAACAGAAGAGGCTGGCGCTGTGGCTCAATAGGCTAATCCTCCGCCTGTGGCACCGGAACACTAGGTTCTAGTCCCAGTCGGGGCACCGGATTCTGTCCCGGTTGCTCCTCTTCCAGGCCAGCTCTCTGCTGTGGCCCGGGAGTGCAGTGAAGGATGGCCCAAGTGCTTGGGCCCTGCACCCCATGGGAGACCAAGAGAAGCACCTGGCTCCTGCCATCGGATCAGCGCAGTGCACCAACCACAGCGCGCCGGCCGCGGGGGCCATTGGAGGGTGAATCAATGGCAAAGGAAGACCTTTCTCTCTGTCTGTCTCTCTCACTATCCACTCTGCCTGTCCAAAAAAAAAGTAACAGAAGAAATCACAGAGGGAACGACTGATGGATTTTACTATGCAACAGATATTTTTAAGTAGATGAGTCATAAATACACTGGCTCAAAGGGCAGTTAGAAAGTTGGGAAAACAAGTAGTGGATGTTACTGACAAAGTCCAAGGTCATTGTAGAGAATGTGTGCAGTTCCCTAAGAACAGGAGACCCGCCTCGGGCCATTCCACTCAGTGTCCTGGGCTGTTGGATCCTCCTCCTCCTCCTCCTCTAAGTGTTGGGATATCCCCCAGGCATTTTTTCTTTTCTAACTGCATTCCCTAGAGAATCAGCCTGCTTCTTGAGTTTCCATACCATGTGTGGCCACAGGGTCCTTGGTTTCTGTCTTCTATTTCTTTTTAAATCTCTTCCCTTAAACTCCAGAATCAGAGATTCCCCTAGTTGCTCCGTATTTCCTCTTGAATGTCCCATACATTTTGAACTAAATACTTTCCAAAAGAGACTCTTGCTTTTATGACCATATCCCTAATCCTGTTTCTCCCTCAGTATTTTTCCATCACAGTAGGTAGTACTTTCTAGTTGCGTTAGAATTGTCTTTGACCTTCTTTTTCTCCCACATTACATAAGTCCATCAGCAGATCCTCTTCAGAATATCCTGAAGCAAATTACTTTTCTCTCTCCGTGCTGCTAAAACCAAGTTAATCTTTTATCATTGCTCCTCTCACTGCTGGTCTCCTAACCAGGCTCCTCTCCTCCCTAGAGACCATTTTCCACATGGCAGCCTGATTGACATAAGCCATTACATCACCTTTCCAAAGCTTCCCAAAACACTTGGGGCAAAATCCATAGCCTTGACGATGGCCCGCCCGGCAGGCCCTGCATACATACTCTGGCCCCATCATCGCTCCAGCTTCACCTGTGGCCGGCACTTTCCCAGTTGTCCTCCAGCTCCGGCCATCTGGCCAGCTCACTGTTCTCCCAGCACAGGAGTGGGGCCCCTTAAGGAGCTTCGTGTGTACCCTTCCCTGTGCCGGAAATATTCTTCCCAAAGAATCCACGTGGCACTCTCTCCACCCAGCCTCTGTCTAATGACTGTCTCTCCATGCTGTGTCTACTGGGTCTGAAAAAACAGACCCCTTTCTGTCACTTTGCTTTGTTATTGTCTTTGTTTTTTGTGTGTTTTTTTATAGTAGTTCGCACTACCTGAAATGCTATTTTAGCTTCTTTTTTTTTTACATTTATTGTGAAGATATTTTTATTGGGTCTTGTGGCAAAGCAGTGTTAGCTGTCTTATGGCACCTAAAATAGTAGACTGTAACAGGTACTCAATGAAAGGAATGACAAGCAGCAAATAAATATTTAAAAGGTAGTTCAGACTCATAATTAGTAAAAAATGACTAAAAGCAGCAATTGAGTACCGTTTTCAGCTTTCATTTTGTACGTTAAAAATGACCCAGCATTGGTGAAGGTGCGTGGCCCCAGCAGTCACCAGTTGAGGAAGTATAAGTTGACAACTGACTTGATAATCTCACCAAATATTTCTTCACCTCCTCATGAACCCCTTGCGACCATTCTTCCTTAGAGGATTGTTCATCATGGTCAGCTCTTTTACCTGTGATCAAAAGCCATTACAGCTGTCGCCAGTATCGTGGCATAGTGGGTTAAGCCACAGCCTGCAATGCCAGCATCCCATGTGGGTGCCTTTTCGAGTCTCAGCTGCTCCACTTCCAATCCAGCTCCCTGCTAATTGCCTAGGAAAGCAGTGGAGGATGGCTCAAGTGCTTGGACCCCCTTTAGCCATATGGGAGACCCCGAAGCAGCTCCTGGCTTTAGCCTGGCCCAGCTGCAGCCATTTTGCCTATCCAAGGAGTGAACCAGCAATGATGGAAGACCTGTCTCTCTCTCTCTCTCTCTTTCTCTCTCTCTCTCTCTCTCTCTCTCTGGAACTTTCTCTAGAACTCTGCCTTTCAAATAAATAAAATAAATCTTTTTTAAAAAATTGTAGCTGTGAAACCATTGATAAAGTCTCCGTTTAGCTATTTACAGACTAAAGCTTTTACAAGTCTGGGTCCGTCAGCCATAATTGGCCTTACTACTGCTTTCCGAGATGTTTGGAAGCTATTAAAGACTTAGTGCGTGGGGCAGTCCCTGAGTAACAAGCAAGGAAGTGGGATGATCCAGAGGAGATTTATCTATAAGTGAGGGAAACCCCCAGAGTGCTCAGGCAGTAGACACCTGGACAGCAAGGCTGATACCTACTGCATCTGTGGCAATGGACTTCGATTTGTGTCGCATATCCGAATAAGGAACGCGGATGCAAAGATGGCATGTGATTTCATGGATAAGAATATCTCCCAAAATCAAGAAGCCTGATTTCGCTTCTCTGCTTTACCATGGATTGCTATAATTAAGTCTTTAAAAGCAAGTGCCTAGGTATTTTAGTGGTAGAGTTTCCATTACATGTGTAGATAAGATTCACTGTGCTATGATTTCACTTACTTGCACATTCCTTTTTAAAAATGGGAATTGATATTTTCTTATTCATTCAACTTTTGAGCTCAGAATGACAATTTAGTGCTCAAATCTTGTTCCAATTTTGTCTTTAAATAACCAGAAATTGCTGCGATATAAAAAAGTGCATTTAAATTGTGGCCAGTCTTCAGAAAGATCCATCTAATTTATTTAAGAATCTGTAACTATTGAAATGCCCGAGTAGTCACAGAACAGAATCGCATGCTTTTTAAAAAGTGCAATCTCCTATGTTGAGAGCAGAATCACATATCCTCTTTATTTCAGCACATTCATGCGTTTTCTGTTTTGAAAATGACACAACACAATTTTCAAATGTGCAGTTTTTTCTCCTAGGCAGAGGTGCTGGAATAAATGGTAGCTGAGCTGTCAGTGGCACCTCAAAAGCATGGCGCCATTTTACAGGCTCCACGGCTGGAGGTCTTTGAACTCGCTGCAGCAATTTCCTGTCACTCGAATTAGATACTTCGTGTGATGAAAGTAGGCATCAAGAGAGATGGAGAAGTCAACCTTGCTTTCCCGATCTCTTATTCAGCACCTCAGCAACAGCACTGTCTGTGTTCGCTTGCCTAGCTTTCCTCTGCCCCCTGCCACAGCTTAATTTAAACAACTTCATTGACACTTACCGGGAGAGATTCCAGAATTAGGATTGTGGCAGGATCCTGCGTAGGATCTGAGAGGAAGTGAGACTCCAGGGCAAGGTTTGTCTGGGATCTGAGGATATATTTTGCAGTCCTCAGCTGGACTCCATGTTTCCAGGAGCTATGGCATCCATTTTTTTAAAAAGATTTATTTTATTTATTTGAAAGATAGAGGCAGAGAGAGAGAGCAAGAGTGAGAGAGAGAGAGAGAGAGAGAGAGAGAGAGAGAATCCTTCTGTTGGTCCACTGCCCAAATGGCTACAGTGGCTGGAGTAGGGCCTATCCAAAGCCAGGAGCCAGGAGCTTCCTCTGGGTCTCCCATGTGGGTGCAGGGGCCCAAGGACCTGGGCCATCTTCCACTGCTTTCCCAGGCCATAGCAGAGAGCTGCATTGGAAGTGGAGCAGCCAGGTCTTGAACCAGTGTCCATATGGGATGCCGACATTGCTAGCCGTGGCTTTACCGCTACACCACAGCACCAGCCCCATGGCAACCATTCTTATCCTAAGAATGCCTGCTAGCTATTGATTCCCCACCTCTCTCTGAGATCAGAATCTGCCTCAGCTAGGAGCATTCCTCTCAGGGCCTGGCCTGACTGCAATGTCTTAGAAAAGTGTCCGTTCCCAGGACGCCCAAAGATTCTTCCAACAATTGTAACCTTAGAATGTGAGCTCTGTAAGAGTCAGCACCACATCTGTCTTTTTCATTGCTGTTTTCCCAGTAGCTTGCACAGAGAAGAAATTTAGAAATGTGAGAAATGAATAAATGCTTTTTAACTTCAATTGCAGAGTAACTCATGTGCCTCTGTGTAACACCTCGCATTAGTGTGAACATCCGTGATTTAGGCTCTGAGTCTGGAAATCTTTGTATTCCCAGGGCTTAGCATAGGACCCAACACTGTTTATAGGACGCCATAAATACTGAGTTTAATGACTAAGTAAATAAAGGCTGTTTTGAAACCTAAAAGACATTATAAGATTATAAGATTCTCCAGGACTATTTCCATTTTATATGTCAACACAATTTTTTATATTAGGCTTTTCTATATTTACTTACAATATGGCTTTTTCAGAAATATTTTATTACTAAAATAAGGTTTAAAAAATGCTATAATGTTAGTAAGCCATGAAGCCAAGTAGTCCAAGGTTATCAATACTAGGAGTTGATTGGCTAGTCAGCATTTCCTGGGACTCTGAAGGCTGTGTAGATGTGGTTTTGTGATACTTTTGTGTTCTAAATGCATCTGTATCTGAAATGCTCTTAGTGTTAAATCAAAGAGAGTTGTTAATTCTTAAGCTATTTAGATAAAACGGTGGGGCTAAGTGGTAGAGTTTCCATTACATGTGTAGATAAGATTCACTGTGCTATGATTTCACTTACAAATAATCTGAAACTTTTTGAGCCCCAGAATGATGCCCAAAAAGTTTTGGATTAGGACCGGCATTGTGGGGTACCACCTGCAATGCTGGCATCCCAAATGGGCACTAGTTCAAGTCTCTACTGCTTCACTTCAGATCCAGCTCCATGCTAATGCCTCTGGAAAAGCAGGGAAGATGTGCTTGGTGAGCCCCTGTACTCACATGGGAGACCAGAAGAAGCTCCTGGCTCCTGGCTTCTGTCTGGCCCAGCCCTGGTCATTGCAGCCATTTCGGGAGTAAACCACTGGATGGAAGATCGGTCTCTCTTACTCTCTTTGTAATTCTGCCTTTCAAATAAAAAGTCTTTTTAAAAAAATTTTTTTGGATTTTGAAGCAAAATGGATTTGAGGTTTTCAGAATAGGAGTACTCAACCCAAAAAGTATATACAAACATTCCAAAATGAAAAAACTCTGAAATAGGAAATACTTCTGGTCCCAAATGCTTTAAGTAAGGGATTCTCAACCTATGTTATGAATACATATACACACCTTAAATGTTTAGCCAGGTAAGTTTGGGCAGTTACATATCCCTGTGTGACAACCAGATAAAGCAGTGTGTCTGGAATGAATATTTCTTTTTTTAAAAAAAATATTTTATTTGGCCAGCACCGCAGCTCAATAGGCTAATCCTCCACCTGCGGCGCTGGCACACCAGGTTCTAGTCCCGATCCGGGTGCTGGATTCTGTCCCAGTTGCTCCTTTTCCAGGCCAGCTCTCTGCTATGGCCCGGGAGTACAGTGCAGGATGGCCCAAGTGCTTGGGCCCTGCACCCGCAAGGGAGACCAGGAGAAGCACCTGGCTCCTGCCATCGGATCAGCGTGGTGTGCCGGCCGCAGCGGCCATTGGGGGGTGAACCAACAGAAAAGGAAGACCTTTCTCTCTGTCTCTCTCTCTCTCACTGTCCACTCTGCCTGTCAAAAAAAATATTTATTTATTTGAGAGGTAGAGTTACAGACAATGAGAAGGAGAGACAGAGAGAAAGGTCTTCCGTCTGTTGGTTCACTCCCCAGTTGGCCACGGTGGCCGGAGCTGTGCCGATCCGAAGCCAGGAACCAGGTGCTTCTTCCCGGTCTCCCATGTGGGTAAAGGGGCCCAAGGACTTGGGCCTCTTCTACTGCTTTCCCAGACCACAACACAGAGCTGGATTGGAAGAGGAGCAGCAGGGACTCGAACCGGTGCCCATATGGGATGCCGGCACTGCAGGCGGAGGATTAACCCACCGCACCAAGGTGCCAGCCCCTGGAATGAATATTTCTTTTCCACCAGAATTCCCTCAGTTTCAACCTTCCAAGACAGCTGCTTTCTGATATCTCTCACCTGTTCTTGAGTTTCACATAAACGGAATCATGCGCTATTTACTCTTTTTAAAGTTTTATTTATTTATTTGAAAGACAGAGTGATAGAGAAAGAAGGAGAAACAAAGAAAGATATCTTGCATCCACTGGTTCACTCCTTGGATACCTACAATAGCTGGGGCTAGCCAGGCTGCAACCAGGAGCCAGGAATTCCATCCAGGTCTCCCCCGTACCCAAGTACTTGGCCATCATCGGCTGCCTTCTCGAGTGCACGTTGTCCGGCAGCTCGATGGGAAGTGGAGGTGGGACATCATCACAGGCACTCCAGTGTGGGACATGGGCATTCCAAGTGATGACTTTTAACCAGCTGTGCCACAAGCCTGCCCGAGTAGACACTCTGGCATTATTATGCTGAGTGTTTTTCATGCACTGTGTTTTGGAGATTCATTCAGAGTTTTGCATTTATTATTAGTTAATTCCTTTAGATTCTTGAGTAGTATTTCATTATATGAGTATTAACTATTAAAGTCAGAAAGGACAAATGTTGGAGTCTAGCCATAATTTGTTTATCTGGTCTCTGGTTGATAATTGCTGAATTATTTCCAGATTTTGCTTACTACGAATAATGCTGCTGTGATTATTTTTGTAGAGGAATTTGGACATTATATGTAGATATATGTTTTTATTTCTTTTGACCAAATACTTGGAAGTTAAATCGCTGCATGGTAGGATAGGTACATGTTTAACTGTGTAAAGAACTACCTAGCTGTTGCACAGAATATATACAATCCTCCACTCTTATATGGAATATATGAAGATTCTGATCTCTCCACATCCTTGCCAACATTTGCTAGTGTCAGTCTTTTTTTTTTATTTTATATGTTCTATTTAGTATGAAATAGTATCTTATTGTGGCTTAATTTGCATTTTCCAAATGGCTAATCATGTAGCGCTTCTTTTCATAGCATATTCGTGATTTGTGTGTCTTCCCTTGTCAAGTGTTTGTCCCAGTATCGTGCCCATCATTAAATGAGTTATCTTTTTCTTGTAGGAATTTTTTTCTATATTCTGGATAGGAGACTTGTCAGACGTCTGTATTAAAGATATTGCTCCCCAGTGTGTGGCATTCCTGTTCATTTTCTCAACAGTGTTGTTTGATGAACAAAAAATCTTTAATTTTTTTGATGAAGTTATTTTTATTTTTTTTCTGGTGCTTTTTGTTTCCTATGTAACTGATCTTTTCCTACACTTAGTCTCGACTGGTGGGGTCCCCACGACCACCGGCCAGGTTCTGTGATTCACTAGGAGGACTCTGCAGAATTCAGAGGCTGTTCTCCTCGTGCTGACAGCGTATTGCAGGGAGCGGTGTGGATAGAATCAGGAGAGGACAAAGTCTGGAGTCCAGGGGAAACAAGTCCCACCTTCTCGTAGTCCTCTCCCTGTGGACTGCCTCACGCTCCTGGCAGTGGCATGTGGAGGTGTAGTCTAGAGGAGCTCACCCAAGCTTAGTGCCCTCAGAGTATTTTATTGGGGCTCCCTTAGGTAGGCACAGAGCACCCATGTGACCAGCCTTAGCTACTCAGTCTCCAGGGCCCCAGAGGTTAAAGTAATACACTTTAGCTCAGGGCCCAGGCAACAAAACAAAACACAGGTGTTCACCATAAATTCCACTGTTAACATCAACTATTTGATGTGACCCAAGGCCCAGGTAGACAGACACTTTTATCAAGCCATACATTCCAAAGTTAAGGGCCAGTCCTCAACACTTTTGGAATGTGTAGGGATTGGGTAGCCCAGACCTATGAGTTTACCCTTTACAGTTGCAATGATAGTCTCCTATTGTCCTCTAGAAGCTGTGTAGTTCTACTGTTTGTGTTTAAATCTGTGAACCACCACAAATTAAGTTTTGTGTGTACAGTGAGGTAAAGCTTGAAGTTTATCTTTTTCCATATAGAGATCTAACTCATTAGTATCATTTGTTAAATTACTTTTATTTAAATTAATAAGATTCTTGTTGAAAAGCAGTTGGCCAATCTGTGTGTAAGTCTACTCCTGGATTCTCTATCCTTTGTCTGGTAACATACCTGCTGGGGTAGGCATTCAGGCACAACAGGTTAAGCCACCACTTGGGATACCTGCATGCCATATCAGAGTTCTGGTTCAAGTCCATGCTTCTTCTGACCCAGCTGCCTGCTAATGTGCCAGGGAGACAGCAGATGACGACCCAAGTACTTGAGTTCCCGCCATCCACATGGGAGCCCTGGATGGAGCTCCTGGCTCTTGGCTTCAGCCTGGCCAAGCCCCAGCATTTGGAGAGTGAACCAGCGCTGGAAGATATCTCTTTCTCCCTCTCTCTTTCTCATTCTTTCAAGTAAATAAGTCCTTTAGAAAAAAAAAAAATACATTGACTTAACTATGTAGCTTTATAGCAACTCTCAATTTTAGTTGTCTGTCTCCTCCAACTTTTCTATTCTAGACCCTTTTCATTTCCATTAAATTTTAGGACCAAGTTGTCAGTTTTCATAAAATTACTGGGACTTCAATTGGAATTACACTTATTCTATGATTTGGGAAGAACTGATACCTTACATTACTAAATTATCTAATCAATGAACAAAGACTATCTCTTCTTTTTTCTAAGATTTATTTATTCATTTGAAAGTCAGAGTTACAGAGAAAGAGAGAGAGAGAGAGAGAGAGAGAGAGAGAATGAGAATCTTCCATCCACTGATTCACTCCCCAAATGGCCTCAACTGTTAGTGCTGGGCCAAGCTGAAGCCAGGAACTTCATCTGGGTCTCCCATGTGGGTGCAGGGGCCCAAGGACTTGGGCCATCTTCTGCAGCTTTCCCAGGTGCATTAGCAGGGAGCTGGATCAGAAATGGAGCAGCTGAGACTCAAACCAGCCCCCAAATGGAGTGCCAGCACTGCAGATTGTGGCTTAATCTACCATGCCACAGTGCTAGCCCTTGTCTCTTCATTTATTTAGATCGTCAATTTCTCAGCAGTGTTGTATGGTTTTTAGTGTAGAAGTCTTATAGTTTTTTTAATAGAAAATAAATTTCTTTTTTTTTTCATCTATCCCGTTCCTTTTTATGTCTGCATTTTAAAAATGTGGGCTCACACATTTCTTTATATTTTGGTGGCTTCCACACTCCTGCCTTAAAACTCTTAACACCTAATCCTTGATATATGTATAACTGCAGCTGTTCTTAAATGGGAAGATACGTGAGATCCTAAGAACGGGAAAAGAGAGGTGAAGAGGCCAAAACTTCCCCAGCTGTGGGGCATCTCGGAACTCTTTCTTTTCCATTTATGTCCCCTCAGCAGAGAACCCATGGCCCTCTAAGGAGCTGCTAGGGTAAACCTTGCTTGCTTGTGGGCAGAATTCATATCCCTCAGGTACATTGGCCAGAAAAGAAATTTAAAACCTCAATATTTATTGAGATGGATATGTCTTGTAAAAGAACTACAGTTTATAACTGAAAATTCCAACTCCTCAGGAGTGAGTAATAGCAAGCTTTTATCATGTAACTTTACTAAAGACCTACAAGTCTGAGAGTTCCTTGAGATGTGGAGTGAGTTCATGTCCAAGATAACAAACTTCACCATTTGGCAAGCAAATTAGAATTAGATACAGATATCTTCGTTGAAGTAAATTTGGTACGCTCAACTTCAGAGTTTCAGAACTAAGAAGGTGGGAAGCCAGTTCATTTGATAGAATTCAAAGCTATCAGCTAACAGAATGTTTAAGAAGTACATCTTGAATTCTTTCTTAGATGTTAGAATCATGTTGAAAAGTATGAGATTGTAACCCTGGCAAGCAAACTGTTTAAATTCACAAGAAGGTTGAGATCCATAAGCAGTGAAAAAACACATATGAACCATAACCCAACCTATTCATGTATGTCAATGACAGACCAGTAATATACAGAAAGACAGAGAAAATTGTGTCTCTCACCAAAGCAAAGAAAAACATATGTACTGTATTCTTTTTACTTAAGAAAATAAGTTTAATGTTTTTATGAGATAAAATTAATGTTTTTATGGTAGGAAAAATATATAGGTGGAATGCCATGAGGAAATAATATAGAAGGAGACTATGGTGTGAAGAAAGGGGAGAAAATAGGGGGAAAAGATCTTTAAGAAGATTAACAAAGGAAGAAGGAGAGGCAGAAGGAAGAGAATAGAAATCAAGAATGGAAATAAGGCGTCAGGGCAAATGTGTAGACCCTTAAGTCGGGAGATAGGGTTTGGCCGGTATTCCTCAGGGTTCTAGACTAACACCCAGGCCTCTTAATGTGTCCTGTCATCTGGATGATGCTGTGATGGTAGGTGCCATTTGGGACTGCAGATCATACACTCCTGGAGTCGGCCTGCATCTCACCCATGCTGGAATACCAGCGTGTGTGTAATCCGGAGCTGATGACCCAGTCTCTGCTTGATCAAGTACAGTCCCCGACTGGCGCACTTACTATTTTAAATGGAGCCTGTTCCTCCCAAGTTAAGATGTCCTACGTCACGGCCATTGTAACTCTTCTGTAACTTTCCTAACTCATCTTACTTGTAAAAACCACACCCAAAAAAGGTCATTTCACTTCCGATGTCATTTTCAACCTCCCCACTGTTCCATTCAAGTTTATAAATAACACAGTTTATTTCTCTCAGACTTTAATGCATCACCAACGCTGACTGCCACAGCTGTGCAGTGTGCCATGCAGTGTTGACAGCCATCTAGTGTTGAGGAAGCCCCAAAACGTTAATTGTCGTCAGGACCTTCA
Source organism: Sylvilagus floridanus (assembly GCA_949820135.1). Lineage (NCBI taxonomy): Eukaryota > Metazoa > Chordata > Mammalia > Lagomorpha > Leporidae > Sylvilagus > Sylvilagus floridanus. Next base: position 160,167,363 of record OX463244.1, on the reverse strand, counting down.
CTGTGGGCCACATTAGCCTTGTCATCCAAAGCCAGAGCATTACTGTTTGGGAGCTTGTTTGATTTTTTGAAATTTGAATTCATATGAATCCAATACGCAGTTGTGAGAAGTTTCAACATAATTGCATGAACTTTGTTAACTTTTTAATTTTGTGTATTATGCTACCCTGTTATTTTAAATTTTGATTCCTTTATCTGATATATTAGGTATCTCTGCAGCTTTGGTCTGAAATTCAATTAGTGCATTGTGTCTGCCTTCAAGTCACATAGTTGTAGAATTGTCTATCTTAAGGGGGCCTAAAATATCATACAGGGGGCCAGCACTGTGGCACAGTAGGTTAATCCTCCGCCTGCAATCCTGGCGTCCCATATGTGCACTGGTTCCAGTACCGGCTGCTCCTCTTCTGATCCAGCTCTCTGCTATGGCCTGGGAAAGCAGTAGAAGATGGTCCAAGTCCTTGGGCCCCTGCACCTGTGTGAGAGATCTGGAGGAAGCTCCTGGCTCCTGCCTCCTGCCTTCGGATTGGCTCAGCTCCAGCCATTGCAGCCATTTGGGGAGTGAACCAGCGGACAGAAGACCTTTCTCTCTGTCTCTCCCTCTCACTGTCTGTAACTCTCTCAATAAATAAATCTTTTTAAAAATAAAATATCATAAATGTCAGCCCTCTAGCTTTAGGGATAGGGATAGGGATCTAAACAGGGTAAAATATTCTCTCCCATGGTCACACTACTCGTAACAGATCGTAACCTAAAAAATGGACTGGTGAGCAAGTCATGAACTGAGTCTGAGACTCCTATCAGCAGGAGCCTTTGGTGTGGAATGGACAGGGAACAGTGTGCGGGGGGCACAGTTGTTCAACTGTAACCAAGCATGCATTATCCTCCATTATAGCCACAGGTTCCCACACGCCTGACAGTCTGAAAGACCTTAAACACTGTCACACAAGAAGTCAAGTTGCCTTAGAATGATTTGTTTTTAGTAAGTCATGCTGGCTACTTAAAATAAGTTAAACCCATTTCCATATAATTAGTGAAAGTATTTCTATAAGCCAGTCTCTTTTCTAATTCATGGCTTCTACAATTCTTTTGAAAAATGAGAATGTTTTCTTATTTCCATTTTTCCAGTATTTCTGTTTTTATTCAGTAAAACAAAATGAGTAATATATTTAAACACAAACCAAACCATGTGAAACTTTATTTTTTGTTTTTAGTATTTATTTATTTATTTGAAAGGCAGAGTCACAGAGAGAGAAGGAGAGGCAGAGAGAGAGAGAGAGAGAGAGAGAGAGATCTTCCATTCCTCCCCAGATAGCCAGAATGGCCAGGGCTGAGCCGTACCGAAGCCAGGAGCCAGGAGTTTCATCCTGGTCTCTCAGATGGTTGCAGGGGCCCAAGCACTTGGACCATCTTCCACCGCTTTCCCAGGCACATCAACAGGGAGCTGGGTCAGAAATGGAGCAGCCAGGACTCAAACTGGTGCCCGTATGGGATGCCGACATCACAGGCATCAGCTTAACCTGCTACACCACAACGCTGGCCCCAATCTGAAACTTTAAAATGTGCCGAATGACAGTTCAGTCAACAGATATTTAGAAAATGGGGGAAAATTTTTAATGCTAATGCTGTAATCAAATGCAGATGTGTATATTGTTTTTTAAATGTATTCCAAACTCATGGCTCTGTTTTTAAATTTTACTTATTATTTGAAAAGTAGAGAGGGAGAGACACAGAGAAAGATCATCCATTCACTGGCTCACTCTCCCAAAACCCCTCAATACACAGGGATGAGCCAGCCAAAGCTAGGATCCCTGAACTCCAGCAGGTCTCCCACACGGATGCCAAGAATACAAGTACTTGAGCGCTTTTCTGCTGCCTCCCAGGCAGGTTAGCAGCAAACTGGATGGGAACTGGAAGCGAAACTTGATCCCAGATGCACTGATATGGGGTTCAGGCATCCCAGTGGTGGCTTAGCCTGCTGTACTACAACACCCACCCCTGTGTAGCTTTAAATGCTTTTATTAGGAAAGAGAGAGAAGGAGGAATTAGCAAGTGGATGAATGAGTTAGTGAACCAAACATTTCAACCTTGGAGTATATGAGGAAAGAAATAACAAATATATAAATTAGAATATAGAAAAAAGCTAATTTAAAATAAGTTGAAAACTGATTCTTTGACAAAAATATACAAGCATCTAATAGAATTATTTTGCAGAAAGTGAAATAAGTATTAGATATTTAATATCAGATCTGGAAAACAAATCTCTAGGTAGAAAAGAGATTTATCAGAATACTCTCAAGACTTGGATATCAAAAAAGGAAAAGTTTTGGAAAACTTTTCAAAGGTGTTAATACAGTGATAGTTTTTTTTAAAGGCTTCAGAAAGACTATTAAGTTGAATGACTTCTAAATGCCTTGACTCTGGTGATTAAGGAGGCACCAGGCCGGCGCCGCAGCTCACTAGGCTAATCCTCCGCCTGCAGTGCCGGCACCCCAGGTTCTAGTCCCGGTTGGGGCACCGGATTCTGTCCCGGTTGCCCCTCTTCCAGGCCAGCTCTCTGCTGTGGTCAGGGAGTGCAGTGGAGGATGGCCCAGGTGCTTGGGCCCTGCACACTCATGGGAGACCAGGTGAAGCACCTGGCTCCTGCCATCGGATCAGCGCAGCACACCAGCCATAGCGGCCATTGGGGGGTGAACCAACAGAAGGAAGACCTTTCTCTCTGTCTTTCTCACTGTCTAACTCTGCCTGTCAAAAAAAAAAAAAAAAAAAAAAGAAAAGAAGAAAAGAAAGGAAGGCACTGGAGGGGCAGGCATTTAGCTAGGGGTTAAAATGCCTCTGCCCCATAACAGAGTGCCTGCGTGTGTACCTGGCGTCGGCTTCCTGCTAACACAGCGCGGGAAGCAGCAGTGATGGCTCCAGTAGTCAAGTTCCTGCCGCCAACTCAGGAGACCCCAACTGACCTCAACTCAGGGCTGACTGTTGTAGGCATTCGGGGAATAAGTCAACAGATGGAAGAGACATCTCTCTCTTTATCTCTTTTCTTTCTCTCTCTCCCCCTGCTCCCCACCTCTCAAATAAATAAATATTAAAAAAAAAAAAAAAAGCATTGGAGACGCTAACTTCTTTCAGTAAAGTATATAGGTCAGAAAGCCGGGCAGCAAAAGATCAAGCGGGTAGGAAGAGATAGCTGGAGTTACCCGTTTTCAGAGTTTTAGAAACTCAAATGACAGAACCCAGCAGTCAAGTCAGGTCAGAACAGGGTTCTCATACAGGCGTGCGGGTGAAGAGATTCTTGGATTTTCTGAAAGTGCTCCTGTTGCTACTTTGCAACCTGCTGAATAAGGTTGTGCCAAAAAGAAGTTCTTAGCACAGTTTAAAATGTTCTCATAGATGCTACTGTTGTTGTTGTTTATTATGGCATGCATTTTTAAAATTTTTTCTAAAGTAAAAACATTCAAAATTTTGTGATGCTACTATTTTTAATACCTCTAAGTAGACAATAGTAACGAAGGATTTTGATTACACAGAATTGGTTACTCATTAGATTGGCGATTCAGTGACGTGTCAACTCCAAGTTCCTGTTACTATTTGACACTTTTTACTCCTTGTACTCCATCTTTAATCCAATCTAATTCCTACTGTCCATCAGATCTCTGACAACTGTGTTGCTTTTCACTAATCTAGCACACAGAGGTTAATAAAACAGGCTACAACCATTAAACATTGTTGAAAATCGTTTACCATTTCATGTGAAGAATGCTGCTGTTCCACATCTAAACTAGGTAACTTTAGCACAAAGGTTGTCTTACCCAAGAAAAGCAACACCCCCACGTACAGCTTGCTTTCTCTCCAAGTACATGATTTGTAGCCTAGAAGTTCAAATAGTCACCTTCAGTAGTTGTTTTGAAAAGAAAATATGCATCTTGGAAGCTGTGGGTAGTGGATGAAGGGAAAAGTGGTTGAAAACAAAACCATATTCAGGAAAGAAAAGCAGTGCTCATCCGCTTTTAAGAGCTATTGCGATGAAAAATTGTTCGGCATGAGCTTGATCTGTATGTTTTCATGGTTATCAGTAGTAATGAAGATGCATTAACCAGAGTCTCTTGATAATGCTCTAGCAGTTTCTTAGTACTTCTATCAACATATAAATTTTACAACTGGCAGTATGGGAATTTCAGTAGTACATTCTTGTTTATAAAAAAGGGTAACAATATTATAACTTCTTCATATCTGTGAATTATGAATGTTGACTGGCAAACAAGCAAAACCAAATGCAGCAGAACTTCAGAATCAAGAGAGCTCTCCTTTCCACCACGACTCACGAGAAGTGGGGATGCCCGCAGGCTGCAAGTGGAATAGAGTGCCAGAGGTGAACGCCTCGTTAATGTGAAATTTATGAGGTCTTTTCATTTCATTCCTTCTTTCTTCTCAGTAAAAATGTTTTGAGTGCCTTCTCTGTTGCTAACCCATATTAGCTGTAAATTGAAAACGCTCTGCTTCGTTAGGAGACAGCTAAACCCACAAGTGCTGTGTGATCACCAAAGGGCCCGAACTCCTTTAGGAAGCATTATTTTTAATCATTTGGGGAAGGACATTAAATAGTTCTGTTCATTCAAGATGAAACTCGATACCAAAGGAGCCGTTTGAACTTGTCCACGCTTTGTTGAGTGATAAATGAGTAGATCGCTCTTCCTAAGGCCGAGTTTGGGTTGTAGATCGGATTTGTCCTACCTCCAAAGCAGTGGAAGCCCCAGTGCCTTGCCCGGGACGTTCAGCTGGCTCCCATCGTTAGAGGAAGCAGGTTGAAGCAAGAAGCATGGTGCAGGTTCCTTTTCGTTGTAGAACTATGGGACGGTTCTGCTTTAGAGCACTGTTTGGTGATAGCAGGGACGTAGCTGTTCTTTGAAAAGTAGAACTACTGTGTAAGTGCTGCCAGGTGGGGCTGGGGCAAGGCAGTGATAGGGAATTTGGGTTAACTAAAATCCGATTAGTAGATCTCTCAAACTTGATTATCAGTTTCCTACTGTATGAATAAGCAGCAAAATGAACAAACAAGTTTCTATTAATGATGTTGCCAATAAAAATACAAACCTCAGTATTGTTGGGGTGGGGGATGGCCCATTCCTACAACTAAAAGAATTTATAATCATAACTACTCTACAAGATAATAGCCCTGAGATGCTGGAAGAGTCCAGATCCTGTGGGAAGTGACTGCTCACTGTACAGATGTTTGCTCGGTGCCCGGTACAAGGCAAGTCTGGCAAACTGGGGAAGCCAAGAGAGAAAGGGTCTGCTTGGGGCAGGTGTACCTCCAGAACCAAGCACACTATTGGCAGGTGATAGGACCTGTTTGTAGAATGAATGAGTGGAAAGTAATACAACTGTTTTCCATGAGCCACTTTTTTAAGAATTTTGTTTTGTTTCTCCATGATCACTGAGTTCGCACTGCTCACTGTACATGGCTGATCCAGTAAATGGCCTTTTTCAAAGCTGACCGTGTTTTTAGACCAATGGGGTATAGGAAATAGACTCTTCTTCCAATTTAAATAATCTCTCTGCTTATGATTTTGTTTGTTTGTTTGTTTGTTTGTTTTACAGGACCAATGCCAAAGGTGCGCCCCTGAATATAAACAAGGTCTCGAATAGCCTGATTAATTTCGGAAGAAAGCTGATTTCCCCAGCAATGGCCCCAGGCAGCGTGGGTGGCCCTGTCCCTGGGGGCGGCAGCGGCAGCTCCTCTTCGCTCATTCCCACGAGAACCCCAGTGGAAGCCCCGAAGCATCACTTGCAGCAGCAGCAGCAGCAGCAGCAGCAGCAGCAGCGGCTGCTGAAGTCAGAGAGCATGCCAGTGCAACTGAACAAAGGTAGGAGCAAACGCAGAGGAAACACCCACCCTGTGGCCTGGGATTGCCTCGCCTGCCTAGGGGGAGCCAACCTCCCAGAAATAGAAATTCATGCAAAATCAGGCTTTTGTAAATCTCAGCGTTGATCATTGTTGAGTTGGACTATCGTAATCTGTCTTCTTAAGTGATAACACGCTATGAGGTAATTCATTAAGGTTTATTTTCACATTGATATCCTTGGGTATACTTGATTTTTCATCCTGTGGCTGCCCATAGCGCAGGAGGGTTGAGCTCACACATCACGGACCTTGAGGTCAGCTGGTGTGTCCTCTGCCAGCTCCGTACAGTAATGCCTCTGAGAGGGGCGCTGTCTTTTAGAGGAGACTCTGGAATGGGAACTTGAGGCCTGTGGCCATTGCTGCTTGCCGCATCAGTCAGTGCATTGCTCAGGTTTGGAGGAAGCATGCCCCTGGGCCTGCATTCTCTCACCCAGCTGCTTCACCTCCAAGAAATAGGAAAGAGGAGATTAAGGGAGAGGTGGGGAAGCTGAATAAAATATTAAGCAGACAAAATAAGCGCGAGTCCATGCTCTCGAAGGCCTGTGCCTGGACTGTTAGCCCGAAGGGCACCTGGGAGATCATCCTGTCCACACCTCTCCTCTGCCGAGAGGAGGCTCTGCTCCGGGGACTGCAGCATGCCTGTGCCCGGACTCAGCGAGCTCTGTTCTGGCTCAGGCCTTCCCACTCAAGAGAGCCCTTCATTCAGGGGCACCCTCACTCTCTTATTTCCCACCTGCTTTCAAAGAGACCTAATGGGTTAGGTCCCTCTACTCAGAGCATATCAGAAGCAGCTACATGTAGTTTTCGTGGTGGGATTCTGCCAGCCATGCTATGAAAGCAAGAATTAGTAAAATCTTCAGCAGTCAGTCCTGCACCCCACCACACAGCCCTCTGGGGCCTCGCAGTGTCACAGCAGACAGCCAGACCCAGGCCTCACTCATGTCTTAAAGGGATCCCTGTGCTATAGCAATGTTTAGTGACTCATGTGGGCAGTAATAGTAGTAATACAGGGCCACTTCCAAAAGTCCACCTGGAAAATTGCAGGATAAGTTCATCTTCATGCAAAAAAATTTTGAAACCCATACAGTTATTCATCATGCATCTTTTCCATGAATTTTCAAAGCCTTTGTATTGTAAGAAAACCTTGAACTGTGTTTCAAATACTCTGCCTAAGAAGATTGCACCCAAAATTATTAAAGACTTTACATATCGGCATTTAATTATAAACTTACGTTAAATGGACTTTATTCCCCAAAGATGAGTAATAAATACTACTCAGTGAGTGCACACGTATGTCTAGGTGTGCAGTGTGCGTGCTTGCATTCCTACATGGATGGCGGCCTTACCTGTCTTTTCTATATTTCTTTGCCTATGTGCAGTATTACACCATATATAACTAGTATCTAATTTTTTGTTAAAATATTCAGCTAGCCATACGTGAAAATATCTTGCTTCAAATGCATTCTTTTCTTTTTCATGTAGAGCTGTCACACATGATTTAAAGAACAGGAGATTTCAAATCATTAACATGTTGTAAATGTATTTTAATGCCAGGAGACATGCCCACTTCCAGAATGGAAATGAATGTTATTTTACATATTTCTTAATTGTACTGTTTTATTGTTCTAAACAAATATGATTTCAATATTGCTTTGATAACAAGCTTTAGTCAGTTGTAATTCTAACTTATGGCAGGCAAATGAGTCAGAGAATCTCTTAACGCCGTAGCTTAAATTTTCTAAGGAACCAAGCCAAATGACTGTAGAAATATAAAGTTGTGTCTCTAAGGAAATGTCAAGTATTAATATCACAGTACGTGAGAAGGGAAGTGCCTGGAGATGGAAGTCGATGACAACCGAGTCCCTAGCTATAAGGAGACGACAGAGCACTCGAGCAAAGCATTTGGAACGGAAGTCTCCCGAGGGCGTTCAGTCACTGATCCCCGTCCTCAAAGCTGGCCTTGTTTGGCAGCTCCTCCTCACTACTTCTCTTTCTGATTTGTTCTTCTGTCAGTCTACCATAGAAGCTTGTCTCCCTTCATGCCAAAGGTAAATAGTCCTGCCGCTGCCCCTCCCAGCGTGGAAGCTGGAAGAAATTGAGGGCAAAGAGACAGTGACTAGAAGTAGAAGGCAGCGCTGTTTGATGCTCCTTCTCCATCATGCACGCACAGATAAGCCCCAGGGATACCCTGAGGCTCCTCAGCCCCGCTTTCTCTCCCTGAATGGAGGCTCGCACCCAAGCCCCAAACTCTGGGCTTCTTTGGGTGACAAAGCCTTCTCCAACACTGGGTCTTTCTGCGGGTGTTTTCCACTAACATCCTGCTGGGCTGTGCCACTGACAGGCGTGTCACCTGCTCCCAGAGATGAGGGAGTGCAACGTGTGGCCCATCGGGGGCTTGTGTTGGTTTCTGCTTTCCAGGTGTCTCAGAACAGAGCCCTCTACTTAGTACCTTCGAGGAAAGACATTGTAATCGCCTTTTGAATATACTCTGCTGGGAAATGCAAAAGTAGTTTTGCAAAATGATTGTTTATAAAGAAGAAAATGCCGGCCGGCGCCCCAGTTCAATAGGCTAATCCTCCTCCTTGCGGCGCCGGCACACCGGGTTCTAGTCCCGGTCGGGGCACCAGATTCTGTCCCGGTTGCCCCTCTTCCAGGCCAGCTCTCTGCTGTGGCCAGGGAGTGCAGTGGAGGATGGCCCAAGTGCTTGGGCCCTGCACCCCATGGGAGACCAGGAGAAGCACCTGGCTCGTGCCTTCGGATCAGCGTGGTGCGCCGGCTGCAGCGTGCCGGCCGTGGCGGCCATTGGAGGGTGAACCAACAGCAAAGGAAGACCTTTCTCTCTGTCTCTCTCTCTCTCACTGTCTACTCTGCCTGTCAAAAAAAATTTTTTTTAATTAAAAAAAGAAGAAAATGCCTATGGTTTTCACAGGTTAGTTAGAACTCAGTTATTTTTTTTTATATAGGGACAGTTATATTTGTAATCTAAATTTGTAATGATTGAAATGCATTCTGTAGTTTGTGTATGTACTGGGGGTGGGATAAGAAAGAGGCAGCACAGCCATCCCCTGTAATGATCTTGGGGATCCTCAATATTAAAGGGAGGGTTCAGTCTCTACATTAACAGGTCTCTACATTAACAGAGTAAAATGTGTCACAGGCATAACACTGAAAATGACCTTCAACTATACAGAAAATAGGCACCATCCATCCGTGAATCTAGAGTTGACTACAGTATGAAACTGCACGGCCTGTTTCTGCTAAAAGCTGTTCATCACTTCTTTCGGTTGTGCTCCTATTTATAGATTTTATTTCTGTTATGAGAGAATGTAATGTGTGTGCTGTTAATTGATGGGGATGACTTAATTACAGCCCAACAGTTTCCAGATGAGCTGGCCACGCAGTGAATCGTAATTGTAGCACACGGTCAGGACACTGAGGGTCTGATATTTAATTCAGAAATGGATTCTTTCTTACTACTGTATTTATTATATAAGAGCTAAGGGGAAACAAGCCTATTAATCTGAAATTAGCATGTGATGCCTTTTAAAAACGCATGTTGTCTTTAGCATGTTGGTCTCAAAATAGCATCAGCCTTCAGATGGTGATGGACCTGAGAACAAGTCTGTTGACAGGGCTGTGCTCAGCGCTGGACTTGGTCGTGCAGGGTTGATACCTGACTTGGAAACGTGTTTAAGTACGTCTAGAGTCTTCCCTCTAAATGTTAGCGTACCTCAGGCTCTTAGGATTTCCTCCTGGGCTTCTTTTCCTGCCTTTCCCGTGTTCTTAAAATGCACTCTTTATTTCCCCTTCCTGTTTTCTTTGTCTATATTTTTAATTGCTTTTTGAATTTGAACTCTTCTCTATTTTAAGCATTTGCCACAGATCCAATTTGTAAATGAAATTTTGCCTATACCACGTGTTTCAAGTCAAGAGTATGCAGTTCCCAGATTTATTTTTACATGTTGATGCTTATAAGTACATGTGGTAACATGAAATTTTTTATTTCTTAATATGCAAATTGAATTTATTTAAGTCATTTCACTGAAGAAGTTGGCTTCAAGTTTAGTTATAAGTAAATTTTTTTTTCTGATAAAGGAGGAAATCTGTTTTGGCAATAATGCTTATTTCTTAGTAAAAAAAACATATAACTTTTGGATACAAAAGTTTTTCAAGAAGAAAATATAAAATTGCACTAATATTTGTAGTATACTGAAATCTAATCAGAGGAATCGTTCAATTATTTGAGTTTTTTGTACTCCAGACTAGGAGAAACTTGTTTGTTTTTTCTTTTAAAAATATCAGAAGCTTCTTAAGAAACATTGTTTTTAAAAATTATTTTCTTTAAAAATATTTTGCATTAATTTTTCTGTTTTGTTTGTGCTGTATTTCATGTTATACAATTTTAGCAATTTGATAAAAATATTAACAACATTGGATATGAAAGAAAAGTTGATTATTTCCTTTGTATGAAATCTAATTATTCTTTCTTATGAAATCCAGGCGATGTAGTTACAGGAAGCGATGCTCAGGT